>PVHX01001698.1:0-59147 GCA_004024805.1 Geosciurus inauris
ACCCTCAGGGCCAAAACCCAGGCTTTCTCAGAGGAGCTGGTGTGAGATCACCTATATGTTCAGCCTTAGGCTCTGAGTCTGGGCCAGACCTCTGCAAGTCTAGAAGAATGCTCTGTGAGGTCAAAAAGACCAACTCTCCCTGCCGATAACATCATGCTGTTTCCTAGTATCCTATGGAGTAAGTTCCATGACTTACTCTGGGTTTAGACCAGGTGCCCAGCTGAACAGCAGCACTCAAGCACACACAAGAATAATCCACCCACAGCAACATCGTTACAGAGAGTCAAAGGAAGCCACTGTCCCCAGGAGCTAACAACTGTACTTCATGACGTAATGTCTGGAGGTAACGAGTACCTTTCCTAAGTACTCCCAGAGAAAGAACTTTGATGGTAATGGAATCTTGCTCCAAAGCAGCAATGGAAAAATATCCTTAAGGACCAGTATACTCTGGACAGGTCACATTTTGTGTTTCCCTTTGAACATTTCAGGAGGCCTTTAAGTTACAAACAAGTGTTCTGACATGGTGATTTGAAGCATATACTAAATAGGAGCTGTCTGAGCATTAAAATCTAAACAATTGAAAATTTATTTGGTTACAAAAATAGCTTTACAATGATGTGAAAAATATTGGCACTGGGTTTACGTGTTTTAGTTAAAAGTATGTACTGTGAAAATTACTTAAATTTTGAAGTATCTGGACTGGATTAGTTGTAAAACAAAATGTGAAAATGCTAGTTTGATTGATTTCCTCTGGGGTGTCCTCCCAAAGAGGTCACCATCTGTCCATGAGATCCAATCCTGCTTCATTGCCCCAGTGAGTCACTGGCCTTGAGCAAACCGGGGCTAGTAGCAGATCCTTATAGACTATGAAGAGAAATAAACTGTACACTGCACTTCAAGCAAGGTAGAGCCAGACTCCAGGCCTTCTGGATCCCAGGAACTACCTGAGCATGTTTCTGCTACAAGGAGACTCTAGCCTTCTGCCTGCCCTCCCACCCTCGTTTCCCTCCCCAGCTATCCAGGGCACTCAAAGGATCCGGAAGTGGTGACATCAAAGCTTGTGTGAGGATAATGTGCCAGGTCTACATGCTCTGACCTGGCTTAGCTGTCACATCATGACATGTGCAAATTGTCAGCCTAAAAGGATCCTACGGATAACCAAGGATGTCTTAGAGCAGACTGAGTAAAGTCAATCCTGCTGAAATGCCAGTGATGTCATCTCCAGCTGGCCTCAGGCTATCACAAGTCAGCTGTAGCCAAAGACAAATAAAACAGGCAGCATTGAAGTACCATTGACTGTATGGACCTCCCTTCATTTTTCCTGTATGTAAAGTATCATGCAGCACCACCGTAAAATTGAGCTGGGGACAGCTCTTGTCATGGTCCCAGAGATGGCAGCCCTTGGTCACACCAGGGACTTGTTGCCAATAGCCAATACAGCATCTGTGTATTGATTAACAGCGAAGATGTCCCTCCTGGGGTGAGAGGACAACGGGTCATTTGAATTTTCTCCTTTCAAGCCCTGCTCATTCCATCTGCACTTCCTAACACTCACAGAGCCACAAAGAGGAGACCCCACCAATAGTTTCAGGTACCACAATTGCTATTGTTTCCATCGCAGTGCAACAGATTCAACTTCAAAGAAAGAGTGCCTACCCCTTGCTGGCTCAGGTCAGTTAAGTGGAGGAAGCAAAGAAGGAAAGAGAGACAGTTGTATACCACAGAGAGCCTGGTTCTGTTTTGTTAAGTGCTTGTCACAGTGATTTGCAGTAGGGCTGTCCTTGTGTCATTTTCACTCTGATAATTAGCCATTCATGGAAGACTACAGGGCACTTGCTACACAGCCCAGCAACACCCTCAGAACATGATCTCCACAGACAGAAGATGTCTATCCACACCTGCGATACTAAAAACAGTTCTTAAAGATGTTTCTGAGATTTACAAGTTTCCTCCAGGGGCTGGGGCTCCAATCATGAGTTGTAGTGGGTCTGCCTCACCACCAGAGGGAGCCCTGTGGTCACTTTTCCCTCTTACTCTCAGCACTAGGTTGGTGGTCACTTAGGAGTTTGTGCAGAACCAAGCATCAACTGCAGTACTCAAATGGGTTTTTTGTTTTTTATTTTTTTAATGCCTCCTACTCCTCCTAGGATGATGTCAGACTTTCACCATACATAATTATTTTGCTCTGGGCAGTGTCCTCTGACCCATGCTACTGTGAATCCTAATCAAGAAATAATTCTCTGGACATTGTGCTCTCATTGTGACAGCTGCTCGTGTTTGCAAACTGCTTATTTCAAAACAATGTGCTATTCAAATCTCCATGATCACAGGACGCAGAGGAGGACTAGAGGAGAGAAGCAAATGTCTCACCAGTTCATCAGAGGTCAGAACTGACAAGATAGTGGCATCTATGGGTTTCCCATTCCAAAGGCCCAACTCTACCAAGCTTCCATCTGCTCTTCTATCCTTCATCTTCCCACTCATCTTCCAGTGGGAGGATAATGAGATCTAACACCGTAGGTCACAGATAGCTTCCTGTTGTGTTAATGGAAAGAAGAGCTTGGTTATTCTTGTAACACAAAGCTCAGTGTACAAGCTGGGTGACTATAACTGAGATGGTCTTTAGCCATGGATCTGAATTTTCTTAGTGTAAAGTTGACAGATCCATCAAAATAGATGACTGTTCCCTTCTTGTCTTGGCCTTTATCTTTGAATTCTCTTTCACATTGCCCATACACAATAACACCTGTTTGGATAGCTTGGTTCCTACAGTCATTTATGGTTTTCTTAAACACTTCCACTGTATTATCTCATTGGAATCTCATAATGCAAAGGTGAAGTAAGCAGAGAAGTTATTAATGAGCTTTGCCCATTTCACCAGGCAAAAGCAGTTCGTCTGTTCTGTGTTCCCATGTTTTGGATATCCCATCATCATAAATACTTTTCCTGTGATTACTCCTTTACAAAGTTCTACCATGTGTTCCTCTAAGGCAGGGACCAGATCTTTGTTTACAGCTGAGCTCCCCAAAGCTTTGCAACATTCTTGACAATGAGTACTTAATAGAAGTTTGTTCAAGCTGGGCACAGCGCTACACACCTGTAATCCCTGCACTTTGGGAGGCTGAGACAGGAGAATTGCGAGTTCAAAGCCAGCCTCAGCAATGGCGAGGTGCTAAGCAATTCAGTGAGACCCTGTTGCTACATAAAACACAAAATAGGGCTGGGGATGTGGCTCAGTGGTTGAGTATCCCTGAGTTCAATCCCTGGTACCAAAAAAAAAAAAAAGTTTGTTCATTTGAAGTACTATACCATTTGACAGATAAGATAATCGAGGCACAGCACAGGGCTAAATACTATATGTTACATCCACTGCTTGAAGTGAGTAATGGAAGGGACAGTATCTGTATGGTCAACTGGAGGAATAGGAAGTAAAAACAAGCATTGCATTCTAACTCTGGAAAAAGCATCCTGATAAATGCAATAGGAAGATACAAACATAAAATAGCAAGACATGATCTAGAGGCCTAGATCTCATGTAATAACTGGTAGGGTCTCTGGGCTTTACTTTTACCTCCTTCAGAATAGGCAGGTTGGAGGGTAAGATCTGTAATGGCTTATTTAGCTCTAACATTGTATGGCTTCATCAATATGCTCATTGGAAACTCTGCATACACATTTCCTTTATAAATATTCTATACACATGCCAACACACACATGAGATTAGGAAAACAACATACCATATGTGCAAAGGGAATCAAGGTCTACAAGAGCCATCCAGACACCTCTGAGGGGTAAAAGGTCTAAAGAAGGAAGGAAGAACTTGAAGAGCAGAAGAGTAAGGAAGCATTTACAGAACACAAGATCCCAGAATCAAGACTAAAGTTAGGATTTATATAGTTAGGAGTAAGTGAAGGGGAGATGTCATTGAATTGAGGGGACAGTGCACAGACTGTGTTTATTTGTGTTTATTCAGAGGACAATAATACAGGGAGGCAGGACAACTTTTCCCATGGTCAATGCCTGTTCATGAAAGGAAGGTTTGTGCTTGAAAAAGAAAACAAAAGTGGGAGTGGGGGCTGTCTCCCTCCAGTCCAATGGCATTCCTTCTCTCATCTGAACTACACTCCACTTCATTTCTTTTTGCTGCTGAACTCCAAATCCAAATTAAGTTTAACCCTATTGTATGGTCTAATACCATTCTGAACTTAGCTGCAAAAATCTGAATTATGCATGTACATAGGTTATTATTTGTCTATTGCCTTTATCCTCTACAAGATTGAAAGTTCTTTGGGAGCAAAACTTTTATCTCTTTTGCTCACTGATGAATCCCTTGAACCTAGTATATAATAAATGGTCAGTAAATACCCAACAGACTACTAAATGAAAAGCAGCAGAATTTGGAAAGTGGGTCCCTATGATGGCAGGGCCACCTTCCAGGCCCCAGTTGGTATGTCTGCCTCAGCAGTTTACCCAAAGTCAAGCGAGGACGTAAGTGACAGGTGCAAACTCAGCCCAGGCTGGAAATCTGGACCTCAGCTGGTAGGAGTCATAGAGGGTGAGAATGTCCTATTTCTGTTTGAGAAATGTAACCATGAAGTTTCATCAGCCGACCCTGCCTTTGGTGTGTGACACCGCAATCCCCTCCCCATTTCCTCTCAGTCAAAACGGAAGATGCATTTCTTTCCAAACCAACTTGTTCTGGTGAGCCTCCCCAAACACATCTGTGCAGGCACCATGCCTCCCACTTAGTCTCCTAATGAATGACTTTGTCGCTCATACCCATGTCCCCACCTGTAATTGGCTATGGCTATTTCTGTTTTTGCAGAGCTGAAGCAACTGAGTCTCAGAAAGGATAGGTGACCTGGTGAAGGTCACACAGCCCAAAAATCCATACTGGGGCATCTACAGAGTGAAGTTCTTCCATGACACTGGATGATGCTAAAGTGCTTGCCATTCACCAAGCATTTGGCTGGAAGCTTCCCTGCATTATCCCTGTTAATCCTCTCACCAGTCCTATGAGACAGGCATATTATAATTCCCAGTGTACAGTCGGACTTGAGTCACAGATTGGTTACATAACTAGCTCAATGTCACCCAGATTATAAAAGAGAATAAAATCATGGCATTTGCAGGTAAATGGATGGAACTGGAGAACATTATGCTAAGTGAAGTAAGCCAATCCCAAAACACCAAAGGCCAAATGTTCTCTCTGATTAGTGGATACTGATACATAAGGGGAGTAGGGGTGGGGAGCATGGGAGAAATGGAGGAACTTTGGATGGGGAAGGGAGGAGGTGGGGGAGGGGAGGGGGAATGGGAGTAGTAAAAATGGTGGAATGAGATGGACATCTCTACCCTAGGTACATATATGAAGGCACAAATGGTGTGACTCTATCTTGTTTGCAACCAGAGAGATGGAAAATCGAGCTCCATATATGTACTATGACTTGAAATGCATTTTTAAAAAATAAATAAATAATTTGATGATTAAAAAAAATGTTACCCAGCTTGAAGTCACAGATCTGGATTCCAATTTAGGGCCATCTGACCCTATAACCTAAACTCTTTCCCTGACATACTCATCATATGGCTACTGGGCCAATTTTATTTTTCTTCTCCCAGATTCTCATTTATCCAGAGATAAATTCCTTAAGCAATGGGGCCGCTGGATGGAGAGTTGGTCCATGGTCCATGAAAGATTCTCACTCACAGGGGCCCATCTTCAGAAAAACCACAAATGCAATCCCCATCACCTCAGACACACCCTTCCACTTTTCTAGGTGCACCTTCTTCCTTTTCCCATCCACAGCAGAGCCTGGAGCCTCTGCTTCCCCACAACATTCTCACCCACGCTTTTTCTCCTAGAACCCAAGCTCTTCTCCTCCCAGTCATTTTGCCACTGAACTAGAGCTCCGCTCTTTTTCCACAGGAGGAGTGATTCTGACAGACACAATGACTGAAACTAGCACAGCACCCACCACATATAGAGAGCCTCGCTTTAAAGTTCCAGCACATCTTATTCCAGCCAAGACTGAAGGGACCAGTCCATAAATTCTGGAACATGAGCTTTGTTTAAATGCAGAGCAATCAACTGTCACAGATGCTCTGGGCCAGTATTTTTATTTTATTTGTTTGTTTGTTTGTTTGTTTGTTTTGGTACTGGAGATTGAACTCAGGGGTACTTGACCACTGAGCCACATCCCCAGCGCTATTTTGTGTTTTATGTAGAGACAGGGTCTCACTGAGTTGCGTAGCACCTTGCCGTTGCTGAGGCTGGCTTTGAACTCATGATTCTCCTGTCTCAGCCTCCCTAAGTGCTGGGATTACAGGCTTGCACCACCGCGCCCAGCTTGGGCCAGTATTTTTGCCGTCCTGAGAAGTGACAGAGTTTTCATAGCCCAGAGAACCTCCTCACTCAGGGCTCACATACCTTCACTTAAGTAAAAGAAACCCTAGATGTGTACCAGATGTGTAGGTGTGGATGTTCAGGGCCTGGCACATACAATGCACACACTATATCACAGAGGTAGAGCCCAGACCTGGATGTTCACCTTCTGGTTTCTCCCAGGCCCCACTCTAAAACTGGAAGCCTGGGAATAGCTTCTACCTATTGAGCATCTACTATCAGCCTTACCTACCTTTATCAAGTGATCCTTAAAATCACCCTAGGAAAGCTGGGTGCAGTGGTGCATGCCTGTAATCCCAGCGGCTCCAGAGGCTGAGGCAGGAGGATTAGCAAGTTCAAAGCCAGCCTCAGCAAAAGTGAGGTGCTTAGAAACTCATTGAGACCCTGTCTCTACAGAAAATACAAAATAGGACTGGGGATGCGGCTCAGTAGTTGAGTTAAATCCTTGATACAAAAAAAAAAAAAAAAATCACCCTATGAAGTAGCTTACTTTGCCCCAAATTTACAGATAAAGAACATGAGACCCAGACAGATTAAAGAACTTCCTGCAAGATATAAAGGATCTGGATCTGGGGGTCAGTGCATTTGTCAGTACACTAGTCTCCCTTGCAGATTCTCCCTGTAAGACTTAAAATTTTTCAAAGCAAAACCCAGCTCTTACCTTACCCAATCACACAATACTGGCTAGAAGATCGATTGGGGAACCATTTATATTCAGCAGAAAACAGAGACTGCATATGAGGTACAAGCAAACATTTGTATTCTAATCTGCAATCAGAGTTCTGCTCCCAGCTCTGAGAGTTCTTGTGGTATAATTGTGCCCACAAATCCAGTTTGATTTGCTGTTGTGCTTATTTATTCTTTGCATTAGAATTGCTTAGGCTCGTTGGACCAATGAAACTTATAAATGGCAAATTAAACAAGAGGTGGATGTGCTAGTGTGCAGGGCCATATTGATCCAGTTGGGAGGACACAGAGCACAAAACAGGGCTTTTAATGTACAACCAAACTTTCCAAAACTATTGACAATTTTCTCCAAGTTCTTTTAATAATCACACATCTATTCAGGCTTTTGAATTGCCTAAGCTTTAAGTGGTAAAATCACAGCATGTTATTTTAATCTCTTTATAATGGACTAGAGTTCAATTCAAATAAACATGTCTTCTGAGTGCTCACGGTAGGAGGCAGAAAAGGTTGGGAGGTAGTTCTCACAGACACATGGATCTCCCAAAGAGCCTGCACCACATCCTCCATCTAAAACCACATTGGCTTCTGGGCCTGTTGCTCTTCTCTATAAAACGGGGCTCCCAGAAGGCAGCAGCAGCAGCAGCAGATCCTGGAAAATGGTTAGGAAAGCAAATTGCTAGGCTTTTGTTCAGAATAACTCCTGAATCTATACCATTTAAAACATTGGCTCACCTACCTAGTATCCACTTCATAAAACTTTGCTGTTTATTGAGTAAATAACACAGGGAGAGGGAACTTACAAGAAATGAGTGTTATGAAGAACCTAATGGAACTTGGACACCATTCACTTCACATTTGTCCAGGGATGGCTTCTGTTTCCCAACCCAGTGGTCCTCTAACACAAGCATGGGTCCAAATCATCTTAAACACAGATTTCTGAGCTCTATGTCCAGAGTTCTGATTCAGCAGCTCTGACTCTGACTAAGAAGCAAGAAGGTTCAGTTTAACAAGTTCCCAAATGATACTGATGCTGGTAAGTGCAGACACCTTACTTAGAAAACCTATGCCCAACAGATAAGACTCACCTATTTCTTCTTTCAGCCTCTCTTCAACCGTGGCTTAAAATATTGCCAAAGGGCTGGTCAAAAAAAAACAAACAAAAAAACAACTAAAACCAGAACAAAAATGAATTCATTTCTCTTTAAAGAATCGAGGAGGACTTGACCTTAATAAAACAGTTACTTTCTTTATTCAGGGAACAAAAGGTGGGATGGAACAGTGGTCAGGAGTTCCACGTATGTTGTTTCTGCCAAGCAGGTGGAAGACATGGATTCTGAACATTTGTTTCCTTTTTGAAGATTGCTCTAAAGTCACTAGTAAACTTTGAAGTTTGCCCAGCCACAAGATGGCAGCACTTCGTCAGTATTTAGGTAAATATAATGCAGGCCCCCGACCCTCTTCCTCTGGGGGTAACACCCACAATAGGACAATAAATAATGGACGGTGAATTTGATGGAACTAAAATAGGCTGATTTTCCTCCCGGGAAACCTGGCATTGAAGAAATTCTCCATCCAGCAAACGCAGACCCTGGAACAATGACCCGAAACAGAGTTGCATGCATTCCATTCAGTCTCTAAAGACAGAGCCAAAATTTCCCACACTTAAATTAAACTCAGGGCCAACTGGTCATGTGCTATTGAGAAGACAATGGGGCAGAATAATAAATCTGTGGACCCTGAAACATCTGGGAGAGGTGGCCATCTCACAAGGCAACTAATGGTGACCTACAAATATGTACTGAAAGATGCATTAAAAACTTTAAATCCTAGGCAAAATGGAAAATCGTCTCAGAATACATTGTCTGATGGTCAACCAAAACATGGTGTTATAAATAACATGCATCATTTTTCCATGTAAAAATGAGGATTTATAATTTGTGAGCTATAAGACTAACGAGCAATAAGCATCTAGCAGAATGTATGGCAGCTGCAGTGAGAGTAAAACTGTTCAAAGTGCAAAGCTTTCCTCTCTGTTCAACCTCCCACCACTGTCACCTCTTCCAGAGCCTTGATCTGAATTTACATAGGTAAAAGTATACTGGGCTTCACCAGTATACTTCCCAACTAAATGCCTCTGAAAGTTGCTTGTGATTTCCATCATTCTAATAAAAATGTGTTTGGGGGCTGGATTATCTGGATAATTGCTTCCATTTCCCTTGGCCTTGTAGATAGCACCCCTAAACTTTGTAAGGCCCTTCCCTTCATCTACTATTCACCATGATCAGCTGTTTCCAAATTCAGCTGATCATTAGAATCACCTGCAGGCATTTATTTTAGTCATGCTTTTAAAGCACACATGCCATGCCACACTCCAGCCTACTGATTTCAAACCTTTGGGACAAAGCGAAAAAGCTGGAAAGTAGTGTTGATTTCTAACATACAGAGTAGTCCTGCAGAATCTGCAGGGTATTGGTTCCAGAACCCCTACTGGATGCTTAAAATTGAGAATGCTTAAGTTCTTTACATTTGCATAGTACCTACCCACATCCTCCTGTATACTTTAAATCATCTTCAGATTACTTATAATACCTAATGCAATGTAAATGCTACAGACATAGTTGCTATACTGTTGTTTAGGGAATAATGACAAGGAAAAAGTCTACTAAAAAGACATACATTTTAAAATAGCACAATGCAACTTTAATAAAAATATTTTCTATCTAAGGTTGTTTGAATCTGCAGATGCAGAACTTACCCATGCGGAGGGCTGAGTGTACATAGTAGTTCAACTGAGAGGTTTCTGATGAGGTTTTGAAATGGCAACTCCAAGAACACCACTTCTCTGACCCCCAGAGCACTTTCTCCCACCTTCAGAATGTCCTGTGGGACTTCTGAAGAGAAAATAGTAAATGTCTCTAGGACCTGCTTTACAGAGGAGAGACAGAAAGAGACTTACCCAGAACCTGAGAATCTCACACAGGGAAATACAAATTTGAGTCCTCTACGTCTAGTCCATCTGTTCTAGCTTAGAATTCCTCCCTTTCTATGGTCTTGTGGCCTTATGTTTACCAGGGTGTGTATGGTATTGCCTGGTTTACAAAAGCCAAGAAACAACTCTTCTCAGTTGCTCCTCCAGCCAGCCTGACCCTCATGGAGGCCTTGTAATCCATCCCAGAATCCTGGCAAAGCACCACAGAAAGGAAATGAGTGAAAACAAAGACATATGAGCAAAGGGTCAAGTTGCCAGAACTCTTTGAACAAGAGAATCAAAGACGCTGGGAGGGGTTAATCACCTCTGCGAGGGCACTGGGGGCCATCTGAGCAAGGCCCTGAGGCAGCTGGTAGGGACAGCAAAGCAGCCCTCTACTAGCCCTCACACCCACACAGAACATCTGTTCACACCCATGGAAGTGTAGGGAGCTTTTGTTTTTATTAAGTGAAGGAAGAGGAAGGCATTTGGTTAGGGAGAGGCTGGGAAAAGCAAGGAAATTTCAGGGTTTGCCTTGGTACCTTTCCCCCAACCAGCCTGGAGGTTTGAGTCTCTGATTGTTAAGTGTGGTGGTCAGACTTTGACACTTAGCTTTTATGAAAGGTCTTAGCAAAGCAGAGCTGCTCCTAAGACCAGGTGGCACATAGCGGGGTAGGGGTCCTATTTTATTCAGGGTTCGGAAAAACTACTGTGACATGGAGGAGGGTATTTATCACAGGGGTTAGACTTGATGCATTTGTAGGTGATGATAAAGAATTCTGCACAATCTGCTGCCTCTGGGTCTAGTGGTAAACTATAGGTCAGCTTGACCAACAGTCAGGAAGGAAAGGTAGACATGGACAAGAGCTAGGACAAACTGAGATCCCCAAGGAGTGGGACCCACATCTGTCTCTTATCCAACCTTGATGTCCTGGCTGTTGCAGGAGATGGCAGCCTTTTTTACACAGAGTTGTGCATGCACCTAGTCAAAAACTCATAGAAGCCGCAGATCTGGTGGGAACTGTCAAATGTGGCCCCATTGCCATGATGCCCACACTGACCACCAGAGTGAGAAAACATGATTCCACCTTCCTAACCTCTTGAAACAATGTCTCTTGCAAGCAACACTAGCTTGGACCCAAGCTAGTGATTTCTACAGGAAGTCTGTAAGGGGTGATTCTCACTTAACTAACCCGGTGCAATTCTGGTGGCTCTGGGCACACCCAATATTTCATTACTCTTGGCACGACTGCCAGTGGTGACTTTGAACAGGACAATCAATGCAGCTTCCTAGGCAGTGTATGTCGAAAAGAAGAACATGGCAGACTGTTCTGTGAGCACAAATATGAGACCCCACCTGGGGACTTTCTCAAATAACTGGGGGATACTTCAGTCAATTAGCTAGTAATTTGCACATAAATGGAGTTGTGAGTTCATTTTGTATTAGGGACAGGGATGCCTAAACAAGCTGGTGACACAAGTTAGTGACATACAATGAGAATTTCATAAGCGCAGGAAAGGAATCTGAAAGTTATTGCCTGCCTCTCCCGTCCTCATTTTCTCCCCTATCCATGAACATCCTATGTTTCTGTCATGTCAAGCCACTCTCAGGTCTGAATACACCACTCTGACTTTGCAAACTGCTTTGGAAACTTGGCATTTGTTTCAACGTGGAGAACTCTCTACTCCTCCCACCCTTCCTCACATCTGCTCAGGTCAGCCATCCTCTTGGCTCTGACCACTAGGTACTCTGAGTTTAAGGACCCTCTTCATGCACTGTCTATGGGGAGCACCTTGAAATTACCTCTTCAAAGGCATCTATCATCTATCATCCTATTTTAAGTAGTCTTATTTAAGTGACCTTATTTAACTGACCTACAATAACCTGCATATGTTTAGACTGAACAATTTGGTAAGTTTTTTTGTTTTTTTGTTTTTTTGTTTATTTGGTACTGGGGATTGAACTCAGGGTCACTCAACCACTGAGCCACATCCCCAGCCCTATTTTGTGTTTTATGTAGAGACAGGGTCTCACTGAGCAATTTGGTAAGTTTTAACAGAAGTATACACCCATGAAATCATCAGCATCATCAAGATAGCAAACAAATCCATCACTCCTGAAAGTTTTTATATGACTGGTATAATCTCTTCCATGGACTCCTCCAGGCATTCACTAATTGTTTGCTGTCATTCTAAATGAGTTCTCATTTTTTAGACTTTTAACTCGGTGGAGTCATATAACATACCCTTTTTGACCATCTTCCTTCCTACTCAACATAATTATCTTGATATCCATCCGTGTTGGGTGCATGTCAGTAGTTCAATCCCTTTTGTCATTACTGAGTACTGTTCCATTACATAGATATTCCCCACTCGATGTTTCTATTCCAAAGGGGGTCAACATTTTAAGTTGTTTTCAGTTTGGGGCTATTACAAATAAAGCATCTATGAATATTCGTGTATAAGTCTCCTTACAGACATGTATTTGCTTTTCTCCTGGGGAGGAAAAGACTGGATATGATAGAAATAGATTCAGTTTTTTAAGAAACTGCTAAACTGTTCTCTAAAGGGGTTGTACCACTTTACATTCCCATCAGCATCATTTTAAAGTTCCAGTTTCTCCATATCCTATGCAACTCTTGATATGGTTAATGTTTTTTTCTTTCTTTCTTTCTTTCTTTTTTTTTTTTTTTGCACTGGGAGTTGAACCCAGGGGTGCACTATTTCTAAGCTACATCCCCAGTCTCCTTTTATTTTTATTTTTTATTTTGAGACAGAGTTTCCCTAAACTGTTGAGGCTGGTCTTGAACTTACTATTGATCCTCCTGCCTCAGCCTCCTGAGTTGCTGGGATTATAGGTTTTCACCACTGTACCTAGTTTTGTTGATCTTTTGAATGTTAAGCATTTTAATAGGTTGTAGTTTTAATTTGCATTTTGCTAATGGCTACTGCTGGGCATCATTTCATGTGTTTGTTATCTATACATCTTCTTTGGTGAAATGTCCCCTTCTAGTCTTTTGCCTATTTTTAGATTGGGTACTTTTATTATTATTATTATTATTAACTCTTGAATATTCTTTATATTTTTTGGCACAAGACCTTTATGTGGTATATGATTTCCTAATTTTTCCTAATTTTTCTCCATCTGTGGTTTGTCTTTTCCTTCTCTTACTGGTATCCTTTGAAAAACAAAATGTTTTCAATTTTGATGAAGCCCAGTTCATCAACATTTTCTTTCTTTCTTTCTTTCTTTTAGGCAGATGGGTCAGGGGAAGAGCCAAGGATTGAACCCATGGGCACTTAACCACTGAGTCACATCCCCAGCCATTTTCTGTGTTTTGTTTTGTTTTGTTTTGTTTTGTTTTGTTTTGTTTTGTTTTGAGACAGGGTCTTGCTGAGTTGCTTAGGGCCTCACTAAGTTGCTGAGGCTAGCTTTGAACTTGTGATCCTCCTGCCTCAGTCTCCCAAAATTCTGGGACTATACCCAGAATGGCATGTACCACCACACCCAGTTTATCAACATTTTATTTTAGTGTTGCTTCACTCTTAATATTTTTGATCGTTTATGCATCTCCCCAGTCTGTGAGCTTCCAGGGGCGGGAGGGGAGGGCAAAGACCACTGTCTTCTGTATTGGCATTCCTAGCACTGAGGTGATGATGTGGCACTTAGACATTGAAATCATAGTTCTTGTGGCCACATTAGTACTCCTGGCTATTACGGGAGAGTCATAAAAGAATATGCACATGGGCCTGAGCCTCCTGGCATGAGCTCTATAATAATCATTTCTGTTTACAGGAATAGGAGGTTATAACCAATGTGATCATTTTTTCTTAAGGCCTACTAAGGCCCCTGTATATTTCCCCATAAGATGATGAACCCAGCCTAATTATATCTTAAGATTAAAAGCCATCTCGACACAAGGTCATAAAAGGTTTATTTTTGTTTTACTTGCTTGGACCATGTTTGGCTTTGATTAGGTAACTGTCCTCCTTAAAATCTCAGCGGCATCCCCATGCTGGAACCTGAGTTTACTCCCTATCTAAAGATGTTAAGCCATGTAAATCATTGATTTGCTATCTGCCTCTGTATTTCACTTGGCAGGAACCCTGTCAGTTGTAAATTCCTAAGACACCTACCTTTATAATTCTTTGTGTTATAAAGACCTCCCTGCTCTTAGCAAGGAGCTGCCCTCACTTTTTGAAGGGGATAGTCACTGTATAGCTAATTTGTGTGCACAATATAAGCTTGCTTAATTTTATTTAAAATTGGAGTCAGCGGGCTTTTCTTTGTGTCCTGGGTTCAACAAAGATATCTCTGTACTTTCAGTGGGGGAGAGAGAATGAATATGGAGGAAAATCCTCTCCTGAAGGTCTTTCATTTGAGAATACTGCTTGCTTTCTCTTTTGATCAGGGAGAGTCCCCCTTCCCCACCCCACACCGTGCCTTTTCTTTTTTTCTTTCTTTTTTTTTTTTTTTTTTTTTTTTTTTTTTTTCTAGAATACAGGTCTGCTACTTTTTTTCCCTAGGAAAGATGTTTTAAGAAGGAGATAAGACATCTCCTCCATAGCTGAGAGCCACAGTTTGGTGGCTTCCTCCGATGGTCCCATGATCTGCTGCTGACTACACCAAAGTCTTCCACAGAGCACCAGGCCAATGGTGATGCTGGCTGTTTCCAGTTGATAGCAATGGAGATTCCACTTAAATATTGTAGAGATGTTGAATTCAATAAAAATGAACAGTTGAAACATTTTCACAGGTGTTTGTCTCGGGGCATTGTGAAACTTTCATCTTTCACAATAAAAGACCCTAAGGATGAATTCCAGTTCTAGGAATATGAAAGACAAAGATGACAATCAGTGACAACACCACTGGCTCTTGTTTCCAAAACAAAGAATTGGTGATAAAATATAACACAAATTATTCCCAAATATATGGTTAGACTCACAAGGAAATTTTCAAGTGCCAAAGAAAAGAATTAATCACAGTGCTAGCTCAGAAACAGATAATGCTGTGATCACCAGAGGACACCAACACAATGGCTTGATTTTTAAGACTCTAAGAGACAAGATGTTGGATCCCATGCAGAACGAATAGTTGGAATTTTGAGCTCTCAAATAGGAACTCAAAAAATGTATACCTTCTCTGAAAAGACAAATTAGAGCAAAATTAAAGATGTCATCTCATCTGTCTCTGCCTGAGTTCTACACAAATAAAAGCTCCTCATTTGGAAATGAGAAACCTCAGACAGACCTGGGATTCAAATAGACCCATATTTTCTGGAAACTCCTGAATTGATAAAGTATCATAAAAACTGGTTCTGGACCAATGACAATTCTCCTAGAGAAAGCAAAACCATTAATGACAGAAGAAACTCATAAAAGAAAAATATTAACCTAAGTTCACAGTTAAAACTTCCAAAATCCACAAGGAGAATTCTACCAAAAACAAAAGGTAAATCACAGTATAAAGTTAAGACTAGACTTTCAAGAACTTGAAATAATAGAATTATAAGCTCAATTTAAAGAAAAACAGGTAGTACTTACAATAATTTTAAATATCTAATAAATAAAAAGAAAGCTTTAAGAAAGAATAATAGGCAGCCTGTAGAAGTTTTGAATATCATGATTAACAAGCTTGATCTAATACACACAGATAAATCCATGCACCTAAAAATGCCCTCATCCAGAGCACAGCATCAGGACTCATTGTCATCCAGACATCCAATAGCACATAAATACACTCTGATCACAATGGAACAAAATTTAAAATCTACAACAAAAAAAGTAACACTTTAAATTCCCATATGTTTGGAAATACTATATGGGTCAAGAAAGGAATTTTAAGCCAGATGTGGTGGTGCACACCTATAACCCCAATGGCTCAGGAGGCTGAGGCAGGAGGATCACAAGTTCAAAGCCAGCTTCAGCAAGTTAGCAAGGCCCTAAGCAACTCAGTGAGACTCTGTCTCTAAATAAAAGAAAGAAATTTTAAGGAATATTAGAAAACAGTTTGCATGGAAAGAAAATGAAAATACCATAGAGCAAACTGTGGGCAATGCTGCACAGATAGTACTCACAGGAGATTTTATAGAATACATATATAACATAGTCCAGAGTAAGCTTAGCATCTGATTCAAAAAGTTGGGAAAATAAGAACAACATAAATCCCATCCCATCAAAAACTGGGTATTAAAAAACTAGAAGAAAAGATCTTGAACAATTTCACTCTAAAGAAGTGGTAAATGTTTAAGGAGGCAGATATTGTTTAACCTGACTTAAACTTACAGAATGCATACACATATCAAAACACCACATTGAACCCCATCAATATCTACAACTTTCATGGTTTCACACAGCAGTTAAAACCTAACTTTAAGTTTAAAAAAAGAAAAAATGTTTGATGATAAAGTATAAAGTTCAGTAGAGAAACAAAATAGGAAAGAGAAGAAATAGAAAAATCAATGAAACCAAAAGTAATTATTTTTAAAATGACTAATTGACCAAATTCGGACAAGATATATATTTTAAATTTATACACACATGCATACTCATAACCACCAATGAAGAGACATAAAAAGGAATCTAATTATGGAGGAACTTTGGGCAACAAGGAGGAAGTGAAGGGAGGGGGCATGGGAGTAGGAAAGGTGGTGGAATGAGATGGACATCATTTCCCTAGGTACATGTATGACTGCACATATGGTGCAACTCTACATTGTGCACAACCAGAGTAATGAAAAGTGGTGTTCCATTTGTGTACAGTGGATTCAAATGCACTCTGCTGTCATGTATACCTAAATAGAATAAATTAATTAATTAACTTTTTAAAAAGGAATCTAATTATAAATGCAGGGGAGATTTTCAGAAATGATATGAAAAAAAAATATAATGAATATGATTAAAGGTACAATATTTTCTAGCCTAGAAAAATACAATTTATCAAAACTGTTCCAAGAAGATAAGACAAAATCTGTATAGACCTATCATTATTTTTTTAAAAAACTGAATCAATACTTTAAAATGTATTCACACTCAGGCATACAGACACACATGTACACAAATATACCCACCAAAAAACCCAACCTCAAATGATTCCCTGGGTAAAGTCTACCAAATAATGAAGGAACAGATATTTTCAATCTGATTCAAATTGTTTCAAAGCACCAAAAAAGAGGAAATGCTTCTCACTCATTTCATGAGAGCAACATGTCCTTGATACCAAAACCAGAGAGGACATTGTGAGAATGCAAAACCATAAGCCAATCTCACGTACACAGGCACACAAAAAAAAAACTGCTGTAAACTGCTTGCCAAATAAGTTCAGCAATGTGCAAAAACTTACACGTTTTATCCTAAAAAGGTCAATATTTAAAAATCTAATTGTATAATCTGCACAATAATAAATAAGGAAAACTTATAGAAGCAAACAAGGCATATGATAAAATTAAATTTCCATTGTTGGGGAAAATTCTTTTTCCTTTCTAGATTTATTGAGACATGGTGGACAAATTTGTATCTATTTAAGGTGCACAACATGATGTTCTGAGATGCATATATATTATAAAATGCCCACCAAAATCAAGTTAATCAAACCATCCATCATCATCTCACAGAGTCATCACATATTTTGGTCTATGAGGAGAACAATTAAGAAAGATCTCTTGGTAAATTCCAAATGTGTGATATAGAAATAGTGTTTATTAATATTGTATCTGTGAGTATTAAGTGTGTGTACATGAAGGTATGAGTGTGTATGTGTGAATGTAAGAGTGTGCATTATGTTAGCATGTATGTACATATATGTGTATGTGTGAATGTGTGGTGTGTGTAAGGGTGTATGTGTGTGATTGTGAGTGTATGTGTGTGTATGTGTGAGAGTGTGCCTATATATGTGAGAGTGTGATATGAATGTGCATGAGTATATGTGCATGAGTGTGTATATGTGTGTGTGGATATGTATCTGAGTGTGTGGGCATGTTTGTGAATTTATGTATGTGTGTGTATATGTGAGCATGTGTGTATGTGTGCATGTTTGGTGTATGTGTGTATGTATATGAGTGTGCATGTGTATGTCTGTGTTTGTGAATGTGTGTATTTGTGTGTATGTATTTGTGAGTGCTTGTATATGTGTGAGCATGAGAGAGTGTATGTGTGAGTGTGCATGTATGTGTGTGGGGCATGTGTAAGTGTGCATGTGTGTTTGTGTAGACGTGTATGTCTGTGTATGAGTGTGTGTAGTTGTATGTGTGTATGTATTTTTAGTGTATCTGTATATGAGTGTGTGAGTATGCATGTGTGCATACTTGTATGTGTGTGTTAGTGTATACATGGCAGTATGTGTTTAGCTGTGTATAGGTGAGGGTATGTGTATGTGCATGGGTATGTATGTGAGTGAGTTTGGGTATGTGTGTGCATAAGCTTGTGTTTGTGCATGTGTGCATGTGCATTGCCTTATGTTTGTGTACTTGTATGTGTGCTTGTATGTATGTGTGCATGTGTGCATTTGTGTGGATGTGTTCATGCATGTGTTTGTTTTTGTGGGGTTTTGTGTGCGTTTTGTGTGTGTGCAAGTTTCTGTGGGCTCTTGTGAGTTCGTGTATACATTAGCATGGATATGAATGTGAATGTGTGTGGGTGTGTATGGGAGCATTTGTGTGCATGTGTGTTCATGTGTGTTAGTATGTCTGTGTGTGAGCATGCGTATGTTTGTGTGCACATGTTTATGTGTGTTTGTGTGCATATGCATGTGTATGCACATGTGTTTGTGTGTTTGTGCCTGTGCTTCTGTGTGTGCTTGTGTGTTGTCTGTGTGTGTCATTGTATGTGTGAGTGTATGGTGTGTGAATGAGTGAATGTATATGTGCACATTTGTGTATGTACATGTATTAGTGTGTTAGTGTGATCTTAGTGAATGTGTACGTTTCTGAGTACATGCCTGTGTGAGAGCTTGGATATGCATGTTGGTGTGTGTGCATATTTGCATGTGTGCTTCTGTGCATGTGTCATTTTCACAAGTGTGCATGTTTGTGGGTGCACACATTTTGTTACTGTATGTGTGTTACACACAATAAATCATGCACACACATGTACAAACATGCACACAAACATGCACCAGCAATGCACATGCACACACACACTAATAAACCCATGCGTGCATGCACACCTACTCACACAAATACATGAACAAGCACAGACACATGCACGCATAGGCACACACTCACAAACCTACACACAAACATGCACACACACTCACATACACAAACAAGTGCACCCACAAACATGCAAACACAAACACACGTGCAAATACATACACATACTCAATTATGAACATACACACATGCACACACACAAACATAAACACACCAGTGCTCATACACACAATACACACACAAACACATGCACCCAAACATGCACACCAACACACACAAATACATGTACACTGTAGGAGCATCTCCATAACTTCAGCCCCTCCCTTCCATCTTTCCCCATTCTATGCTAATACACTGTGCTCTTGCCAGAGAGCACCCCTTTGTTTGTGACCTTTGGACCTGATTGATCCAAGAGTGTATTTAAGCTTCTGTAGTTTCTGGAATAAATGGTGTTTTCTGCTCCTTGCCCCGGTGTTCCTGCTTCTTGCTCTGGGTGTTTCTGCGTCTCACTGAGGCAGAGCAGATTTTTACCTACACCCCGGGGCCAGATTGGCTCTGTGAATCGCCATCACCATCTAGAGAGACCCCATATCATCTTCCCCGGGGACCCCTCACCATCTCTCTGGACCCCAACTCATTGGGAAGACCCACGTGGCACCCTCACCCCCCACTTTAAAGTGATAACACACATGTGCAGACACACATGCACACACAAACTCACACAAATACAACAAGAACACACAAACACATTGGCACACAAACGTGTGGTGTGCACAACACTAAAGCATGTACAGGCACACACACATACTTATGCAGGCACACATGTGACTGTATGTGTATGAGTGTGAAAGTATGTGAGTGTGAAAGTATGTTGTGTTTGTGTGTATCTCTGTGTGCTTGAGTGTGAGTGTATGTGTGTCTCTGTGTGTGTAAGAGTGTATGAGTCTGTATGTGTGAGTGAGTGTATGTTTACATATTTGTGTGTATTGTTTGTGTGTATGCATGTGTGTGTGAATGAGTGTGAGCATGTTTGTGTTTGTGTGATTGAGTTTGTGGGCATGTGTGTAGTGCATGTATTTGTGTGTTTTGTGATTATATATGTGTGTTGTTTATGTAAATGTGAGTGTACATGTGAGTATGTGTGTGTGAGTGTGTGTATGTGGTGAATAAGTATATGTCTTTGAGAGTGTGTATCTGAGTATGATTTTAGTGTGTGAGTGTGCATGTGTGAGTTTTATGTGTTGGTTTGTGAGTGTGAGGGTATGTGTGTGTTTATGTTTGTGTATATATGTGTGCTTTTTTGTGCCTTGTGTATGAAGTTGTGTGTGTTTATGCACATACCTGTTTTGTGCTAGTGGTTGTGTGCATGTGTTACACATGTGCTTGTGTGTGTGCATGCACATGTTTTGTGTGTGTTGTGTGTATTTTTGTGTATATGTGTGCTTATGTGCATGCCTTGTTTCAGTGATTGTTTTTGTGTGTTGTGCATATGTGTATTTGTGTTTGTGCATGTTTGTTGTGTGTGTGCATTGCATGTGTGCTTTCTCATGCATGCATGTGTGCATGTGTGTTCACATGTTTGTGCACTTGAGCACACCAACACACATGCACACATGCACACATGAGCACAGACATAAATACGTTCAGGCAATGAACACACATAAACACACAAACATGCAAATACACACTAACACACCCACAAATATGCACAAACACACACAAACATGCACACACAAACATGCACATGCATGCACAAAACACACAAACACGTACATGCACACATATAAGCACACACAAATGCACACACATTAAAATAAACACAGAGATACACAAAACCACTCAAAATCACACATAAACACATGCGCAAACATACACCCACACACAAAGACAGCCACAAAAACAAACACACACAATCACATATATACATGCACACACATGCACACATCAGCACAAACATAGAAACACAAAACAAACAAACACATGCACAAACTCACACACAAACACACCCACAGGGCTGGGACTGTAGCTCAGTGGCAGAGCACTTGCCTAGCATGTGTGAGGCACTGGGTTTGATCCTTAACACCACATAAAAATAAACATAAAATAAAGTCATCCTGTCCATCGACAACTACAACAACTCTTTAAAAAAACACCCACAAACATACACTATTACAGGCACACATGCACATATGTGCACACACACTCATACAAACTCACATGCAACACATACATACAAACACAAATACGTACACGATCACATGTACATGCACACAGATATATAAGCACACATGCATATAAATGCACAGGCAACAAACACAAACACAGGAACACAAATGCTCATACACACAAATACATGCAAATACACACAAACATGAATGCATAAATACCAACATACACACACATCATCACATTCACACAAAAATGCAAATGCACACTCACACATACAGTAACACACATACACACAGGCTCACATATACACTCTGACACATACATGCACACCCACACTACCATACACATATAGCACATTCAAAAACATGCTCACACACATACAGTCAAACACATATATACACACATTCAAACACACACATGCACACAAACATTCACACTCACATACACACTCAAAAACATATACTCACAGAGACACACTGACACATACATGCACACTCACACGTTCACACAAACACATAATTACACACATATAAACACACTCACACACACACACACATTCAAACACAGTCTGTTTATGTTTGTATATGTATGTGTGTGTGAGTATGCATGTTTGTATGTGTGAGTATATAGTATTCATGTGTGTATGTATGTGTGTGTGTATGTGTGAGTGTGCATGTGTATGTGTGTGAGTGTATCTAAGATGGGCCATCTCATCGCTTTTATTTGAAGTGCAATTAAGTCTATCTTAAGAGAAATGTCATTTCTTATTTAATCTGTACCTAAGGAATAATATATTTTAAAAGTTTCAAACAGGTCCTTACTCTCACACACTCTTACTGCTGCTTACTTTTGCTGTACCTATACGCTCCAAGGTATCAATTCTAGAACCTTCCAGGATTCTCGCCATAGAAATGACTATGACTATTGGCTGAAATGTGCTTTGTCCATGAGTATGTGCCATTCCCACTGATCACCAGATCTCTTGACTTTTCATAAAGAGATCCTCCAAACTAATGGCAGATATCCCTACCAGCACACAGCACTGGAAACACAGCTTTGAAGAGGGAAGTGTTTCAAAACCAAAGTTTAAAATTAAAAATGTATTCAACTTCACAGCAAACACCCCTACAGCCCAGAGTGCATCACTCTCTACTATTGATCCTTAGGAGATGAATTCACAGTAGCTTTAAATGGGTCTAAGGAAGAAACTGCACCTATTTCACAATTTTGCTGAGGCCCGCCTGGTAGAAACCACACAGCTCAAGGCTGATGTGAAAAAATAGGTACTTTACTCAAACCAAGATGGAAAAGATGAATCAAAGCAAGCTTTTCTTTATTTGTATTCTTGTTTGGAGATCTAACATTTCCTTCATAACTGAAAAACAGCAGTCACACTATGTGTGGGAGGCATTGTCAACCAAGCCTTCCTAATACCCCAAGCACAAGCACAGAACTTAACTTTGGCTGTGAATATATTGGTTCAGCTAGTTCACACTGTCTTTCTCACTTGATGCTTACCACTTGTTCAGAAATCCTCAGCTGAAGTTACATGTGCTGGGTTGCCCAGGCAGCTCATTGGCCCACCACTGAGAAGGATTTCCAGCTGTGCACAGCTCTGTCAAAACACACCAACGTGCCACAGCCCTGGGTTGGTGAACATGACACTTGACTTTCAAGCTGTACTCCCACTCCCGGCAAGTTACTTGCACACTTCATCTGCTCTTACCTACAAAACATTTCTGGCAAAATTCCCACCTGTATTAGTCCACTTCATATTGCCATAATAGAATAGCTGAGGCTAGGTAACTTTATAAAGAAAAGGGATTTATTTAGCTTATTGTTCTGGAGATTCGAGGCACTGCATCTGGTGATTGCCTTCTTACTGGCAGAGTCCTGAAATGATGCATCACATCACATGGAAAGAGGCAGAGAACGTGCTTGTATGTCTAGATCCTCTGGTCTCCCTCTTCTCATGAAGTCACCAGTATTCAATCATGGGGACTCCACTCTGATGACCTTATTGAATCCTGATCACTTCCAAAAAGCCCCACCTCTACACAATTAAGGGATTAAGTTTCCACCCCCCTTATCTCACAAATTTCAACACATGAACCCTTGGGGTATGCACTCCTACCACATCCAAATGGCACCACCACCATTACATTTCTAGACTGGGTTGGGCTGCTTGTCTTCACTCCCTCGGTGCCCGCATCCACCTCTATTGTTGATGCTTGTGGTATCAACTTTTCATTGCTGTGATCAAAATACCTGACAAGAACAACTTAGAGGAGGACAAGTTTATTCGGTGCTCATGGTTTCAGATGTTCAGTTCATGGTCAGCCAATGCTGCTGCT
The DNA here is from genome assembly GCA_004024805.1 of Geosciurus inauris. NCBI lineage: Eukaryota > Metazoa > Chordata > Mammalia > Rodentia > Sciuridae > Geosciurus > Geosciurus inauris. The sequence goes on from PVHX01001698.1 coordinate 23,734, forward strand.
GTAGGCTTGAGATGAAACAGAATATCATGGCAGAAGGGCATGGTAGAGGAAAACTGATAGGCTCGCGGAAGCTACAAAGCACAGAGAGAACAAAGACCCATAGAGAAAATATAGTCCCCAGGGGCACACTCCCAGTGACCTGCTCCAGCCATGCCCCACCTGCCGACAGTTACCACCCAGAAATACATCTAACTGTTAATCCAATGAAATGGATAAACCTGCTGATTAGGGTATAGTTCTCATAATCTAATAATTTCACCCTCAACGTTTCTGCATTATATAGCACATGAACCTTTTAGAGGATACCTCATATCCAAACCATAACAATACTCGTTATGGTATGTTTATATGTTAGGTTTGAGCCATATCTTATTTATCTTTGTCCCTCCAATGTGTGAAACTGTTACTAGCATCTAATAGGTAAAGCCAGTTTATCTCATTGCTGAAGCTGTCATTAATCAAAGAAAAGTTCAGAAAATAAAGTGAACTCTGCAAGGGCCTGGGCAAAATCCCACCCAGACTACCTGTGGAACCGGGAGACCCCTCCCCTAAAGCTCTTAGCTACTGTTCTTCACTCAGAGTGAGCACCTTCATTTAAGCATAATAGCAAGTGAGGGAGGCCTGGATGCACTCCAGCATCACTCTGCTGGTCTGACTTTGCTTTTTTCTTTAATGCTGAAGAACAAGGATGCCTAGTTTGATGGGAATGAGCATCAGTTTGAAAGTGAAAGAGATTTGCTGTCCAGAATTTTCTAACATGTGGTGCTGACACAGGTCCCATTTCCTTTCTGGTCTTCAACTCATTTATTCTTAAAATGGGATAGCTACCACTTCACATCCATGAAGATGGCTACGATAAAAAGACAGATAATAACGCATGTTGGCAAGGTGTGTCAAATTGGAACCTTCATGCACTGTTGGTAAGGAATGTAAAATGGTGCAACCGCTTCGGAAAACAATGACAGTTCCTCAAAAAGTTAGAGTCAACATATGATTCAGAAACTCCCCTCCCAAGTATAAGCCCAAGAGAGATAAAAACAAATTTAAACAAATTTCCAGACCAAATCTTGTACACAAATGTTCACAGCAGCATTCCTTCTAATAGCCAAAAGCTGGAAACAACCCAATGTCCATCCACAGATGAGTAGAAAAACAGAGTATGGTAGATCCATACAATGGAATATTGTTTTGCCCCAAAAAGAATGAAGTCCTGATCTATGTTATAAAATGGATGAACCGTGAGACCATAATGTTCAGTAAAAGAAGGAATGAGAGTGACTATTTCCTGGGTACAACATCTCCTCTAGGAGTCATGACAATGTTTGAACTAGAGAGAAATCATGGTTATGCAACGTTGTAGATGTAATAACGCCACTAAATTGTACAGTTGGAATGGCTACTTTTTTTTTTTTTTTTTATACCAGGGATTGAACTCAGGGTACTCAACCACTGAGCCATATCCCCAGTCCTATTTTTTGTGTTTTATTTAGAGACAGGGCCTCATTGAATTACTTAGCACCTTGCCATTGCTGAGGCCGGCTTTGAACTTGTGATTCTCCTGTCTCAGCCTCCCAAAGTGCTGGGATTACAGGCTTGAGCCACCGCGCCTGGCAAAATGGCTACTTTTATATTATGGTGAACTGACAAAAAAAGTTGGATTTTTAGTCTAGCCTAGATCACATTTGTCTTTACACCAACAGAGTCATAAAAAAACTTCAAAAATATTTTCTTAATGGAGAAAGGGGCCCACAAAAGCCTTCAGCAGCCCTGCTGGGAGGTGTAAGATGACTGCCCCTTAGGGAACTAGTCCATTGAGGCAGACCCACCAGCAACAGAGGCTTGGCAGAATACATCCAACAATGGAGAGGATACAGTGGCCACCAGCCACTTCCTGAGGGCTTCCAGAAGCCATTCCAGAGAGCTCCGCTGAACTGTGCCTCCCGAAATAGTAGGCACAAGTGAAAGCCATGGAAATAGAAGTTACCACATTCAAAGTGGTCTTATAACAGCAGGCTAGAGAGGAATATAGTTAATAATAGCTATGAATTTTTTATGCAACCTTCTTCTTTTATTCACCTGGACACTGTGCTAGAAGTTCTATGGGTAGAGCTGGCTTCCCTGTTTCACAGAGGTGGAAACTGCAGCTGGCTAGAGAAGCAAGTGATTCACCAAAGTCACAGCTTGGGAAGGCAGGCAGAGTCAAGGAATCACACCCAGGTTTGTGTGTGTGGCTTTTCCCACAGTACCATGTGGCCTCCTGAAAAGACATTATTTTGTTTTTAAAGAGAATCATCTGAGCTGCAACAAGCTCTGAATGTAGTGCCTTCAAGCCTGAGCTCAGCTTCTGATAACAGTCACTCTGGGCCTCCTAAAGTGAGCATGTGGGCAGCACCTGGATGAGACTCTACAGAAAACCTCACAGAGATAATAAGCCCTGAAAACAATTTCATAGTTGATAAAGAGAAACACAAATGGGATCAGAGAAATCTGTGGTCGGGGGCACATTCTTCCTTGGTCTGAAATCATCACTGATCAACTTCACTTATGAACTGACAACTAATCAATTTCTGATCTCATTAGCAGTTCTAGAGTTCAAGTACATAAGGGTGTCAGGGAGAGAAAGCAGGTTTAGCTTCAAAGGGAAAAGATGAGGGGGATGTTGTTCACACATTTGGCTCTTTCTAGAAAAGTCCATGCAGATCAGTGAGCTCAAGATTTGCTTGAACAAAGATAGGTAGCAGGGTTACACTCTGATAGAGAAGGTGGCCCTCGGGAAGCAGGTGAAGGAAGGGAGGAGTGGTTTTTGCCCTGATTATTTAACCACAGGGCCTCCTTCCAGACCAACACCTTGGGACAACTTGGCTGCAGATATTGACCTTTCAGAGCCTACGCCCAATTACCCAGTTAAATAAACAGAGCCTCAGGCATCTCTCTGGATGCGGCATTTTATCATCTTTTGGCCACGTACAGTATTTCCAAGAAAGCTGTCCTATTGAAAAATTGCTAGGCTGTGAGAGAAATGAGCAAAAGGTGCATATTTGTAAACAGAATCTCTAATATTCATTATTTTTTCCCAGAAGGGGTAAGGCCAGTTCCACCACCATGGGATAAAAACGGCTATGAATGTCGTAGCTGTCATTCCAATGACAAATGTATTTTCTTTGCTGCCCAGAGCAAGTCTCTTGACACACTTTGAAAAGTGAGGGGGGATCTTAATTGCTAAGCCCCACTGGAAAAAGGACAAGCATGCTAGCGATGCACATATTTTAATGATAGGGTCTGTACCAGGAGGAGTTGGTGTAAAGCCTTTCTTTGCTCGACTGCCTTTTCTCCAAGGAGAGTCCTCTGCCTCCAGGAAAAAAAGAGGGAGCAATTAGAAAAGAAGCGATGGACTGCTGACCTGTACAGAGCTGGTGAAGAACTGTGTCCCTGGGAACTGGTATGTTGAGGGCAGCAGGTTCTCAGGGGAGTTGGCTATTCCAAGAATGGAGCTGGTGGGAAAGGAAGGCTGGTGAGCCCTCATAAGCATGGATAGGGCGGGATCAAGCTGACTCTAAGACTTCTGCCTTGTTCCAATCTCCCTCCTCTTCTAACCCAGTCCCTGGTAGCCATTCCCCTCTTGCTCCACATGAGCATGTTTCATCTCTGAGAATTTGATTGCTAGGAAGGACCATGAAGATTATCCAGTCAGATGGAAAATCCCATCTACGCTTCCTACCGCCTGTCCCTGTGCCCAGGGCAAACATCACTAATTGATCACAAGGGCTTGTTCTTTTTGATTCTAAAAGCAGCTTCAAATTTTCTTTAGCTCAGCATTCCAGAAAGCCACCAACAGTGTTTGTACAACAGATGAAACCTGTTTCCCATTTGGTGGGGTGTGGGCAGGGTCAGTACTGGGGATTGAACTCAGGGGCATTCAACCACTGAGCCATGCACCCAGCCCCTATTTTGGATTTTTTTAGAGACAGGGTCTCCCTGTCTTAGTGCCTTGCTTTTGCTGAGGCTGGCTTTGAACTCGCCATCCTCCTCTGTCAGCCTTCCGAGCCACTGGCATTACAGGTGTATGCCACCACACCCAGCCTGTTTCCCAACTTTAATTTCACCTAACTTCATCTTTTATCTTTTTATTTAAATACCTTTCTTTTTATTTAAAGATTGCAGATTATACTATTGGTTTTTAATTTTCTTCTCTTCCCCCTGCCCCGATCCCTGATTCTTTGTCTTAAAAACAACAATAACTAAAGGAAATCTTTACTGAGAAAATCAACATGTCATTAAAATTGACCGCTTTAAAATATACAGTTCAGGGGTTTGGGGGATATTCACAAGATCATGCAAACTTTGCTGCTATCCAGAATGTATCATTACCCACCTCCAAAGATCCCCCAACTCCTCCGCAGTCAATCCCTACTTCTCCCTTCTGCCTAGCACTCTGCAACCACTAATGTACTTTGTTTCTTTGGATTTGCCTGTTTGGAACATTTCATATAAATAGAATCATGCAATATGTGACTTTCTATGTCTCACAATTTCAGGCTGTTTTCCTTCTGATTTCAACAGAAAGTAAAGCACGACCTCAGACATTCTGCCCACCAGGAAGCTGGCTCTGCTTCTCAGGTGATCTCCCATCCTCCCCAGAGCCACTCCAACTCTGCAGACTACCACACCCTGCTGCTGCCAATTTCTGACATCTTCCCAGAGCCCTCAAAGTGCCCAAAGGCCAGATCCTGAGTGGAGAACTCATCATGCCAAGCCTGCCTGGTTCCCTGTGGTCCATTACATGGCGCTGACCCAGCAGTTAAATCCAGCCATCCTCAGGCTCAGCCCACCCTCTGAGCCCTGTTGCTTTGATCCTAGGCCAGGCTTGTCTGTCTGGCTTCTTTCTCACTTAGAACTGTTTCCTCCAGAGGGTTTCCTTATGCAAAGAGGCTGTCCACCATCAGGGCTGACTCCTGGGCTGGGCTAGGCTGGGCTGGGCAAACACTGCACCATTAGCAATCTCTTTTGCTTCCACTATTAGCAGTGCACTGCTTTGGAGGCAGCTCAGAGTCCTGGTGGAACAGCAAGTACTGAGCACAGAAAGCCCAAACTTGTGCCTTTGTCACTTTTCCTGGCTCCTCCTCCCCAGTCTGTTCCCAGAAAACTCCTTCTGCTCTCTTGAGTCTGTTCAGCTGGAGGGGTGGGAAAGGAAGACTGTCAGACCCTCCAAAGGGACTTCCAGAAACTGGGGTGGGGAACCAGGCTTTGAGGAGAGGACCACACAACAGGGCCTTGGGGAATTGACATCTTCTGCATGTGATTAAGTGGCGATGGAGGCGGAAGAGAGGGCTGAGAGTCCAGGCCTGGGCTGGGCAGCTGGGAGACTGGGAATCACAGGGGTGTTCCAAAGCATGTGAATCAGTAGGAGAAGGGTTGCAGGGGGGCTGGATGACCACCACTCTCTGGAACCTGCCTGTCTGCCTGATTCCTGTCCATGTCTGCAGTCCCTTAATTAACCCTCCCCTGAACTCCTACTGTGTACATGAATAAATCTAGCACAAGCTCCTCATTGGGCCCCTTATAAAAGCCCAGGACACCAGGAAAGATTGTAAAGCAGCTCATTGTCCATTCATTCATTTATTAGTTCATTCATTACTAACATGTTTTCCTAAGCATAGGATGCACCCCGTGCCATGCTAGATGCTAGAAATGCAGAAATGAGCCAGACATGACCCTCAAGGAACTCATAGTCCAGTAGGGACAATAAATTAAAGTGAAGTTTGACAAAGGGGACCAGGCAAGAGAACCACAGAAAGGGCATCAGTCTCCCTAGGGTAGTGCCAGGTGTTGGAAAAGGACTTAGAGAGGGTCTTAGTCTGCTCTGCCTGTTATTAAAATAAGTAAATAAAAACAATTAAAACACAGACTGAGTGACTTAAACAACAAAAAAATTGTTTTCTCATAGTTCAGGAGACTGAAGTCCAAGGTCACGATGGCAGCAGATTTGGCTTCTTTTGAGACTCTTCTCTTTGGTTTACAGATAACCCATCTTGCTGTATTCTCCAATGTCCTTTCTTCTGTGTGAGCACATCCCTGGTGTCTCTACATGTTCAAATTTCCTATTCTTATAAGGAAACAACAGCTTTATCTTAACTTCATCACCTCCTTAAAGGCTCTGCCTTAGCCCATTCATGCTGCTCTAACAAAATGCCTGAGACAGGGTGGTTTATAAAGAACAGAAATTTATTTTCTTATAGTTCTGGAGACTGGGAAGTCCAAGATCAAGATCTCAGCAGGCTGGCAAGGGTTTGATCTCTGCTTCCAAGATAATGCCCTGAATATTACATCCTCCATGGAGGAGAGACTCTGTCTTCACATGGCAGAAGGTGGAAGAGCAAACGGGTGACTCCCTCTGCCGAGCCATTTTCTAAGGACACCTAATCTTATGCATGAGGGTGAAGCCCTCATGACCTTATCACCACTTAAAGACTCCCCTTTTTAATAGGATCACATTGACCATTAAGTTCCATCACCTTTGGAGGGGACACATTCAAACATACAGTCATGCTCCAAGGTACTAGGGGTTACAGACTCAACCTACGAATTTTAGGAGATACCATTCAGTCTCTATCAGGTTACCTTTGGGCTGTGCCTTGATAACAGAGTCAAAAAGAGCCAGTTGGATAGAACAAGGAACTATTATTGATGTTAAGGCTAACAGAGCAAAGACACAGATATATCAAACACTTCCCTCCTTTGGGGAGCTGCAAGAGGTTCTCATAGTTGAAAACCTGAGAAAGGGTCCAGAAGGAAGTATGCTGAGCATTAACAAGGCTGTGTGTTTCTCTGGCCTCTTTGTAAGGGAAGGTAGCTGATGATTAAGAACTCAGGTCCTGAAGTTTCTTGTATGAGAGCTGACTATTATGCAGATTAAATAAGACAAAGCTTATTACACACAGTGTCTACAATAAACACTATCACAATTTCTTTCCTTCTTTATGTCCTTCAGTGACTATAAATTATTTGTTTTTTAATGAAAAAATAAGCTTTGAAAAGTGGTTGTTAGTCAGCTTTCTGTTTCTGTGACAAACACCTTAAAGGAGGAAAGGTTTATTTCAGCTCACAGTTTCAGAGGTTTCAGTCCATGCTCACTCGGCCCTGTTGCTTTGGACCTGTGGCAGCACAGTATATAATGGCTGTCATGCAGGGTGGAAGAGCTGCTCACCTTATGGTACCTGAGAAGTGGAAGAAAGGATTGGTCCCAATATCCTCTCTAAGGGCATGCCCCAGTGACCAAACTTCCTCCTACTCGGCCGCAGCTCCTAAAGGTTCCACCACCTCCCAATAGCACCACAGGCTGAGGACCAAGCCTTGAATACATGGGCCTTTGGGAGATGCTCCATATCCAAACTGTAGCAATGGTCAAGAAGCAGCAGGTGTTGGAGAAGTCAGAGGATAAGAACCTCCACACTGTGTCTAACCTTCAAGTATTGACTGGGTTCAATACTCTGGTGCTGTATGGAGGGAAGAAAACACTAAGGCAGGCTCCCATTGTAGCAGAGGTCGTTGCTCCTTTGGGAATGTTTCTACAGAAGATGAGCCCATCCTGCAGGATATCAGAAAGGGCAGCGTAGTTATAATCAGCTCTCTCCCCATCACCCAGAAGGCACAGCCCTCAGAACTGGTAGCTAAATCACAGCATGAAAGACAGAAATGACTTCAAAGACCTCCCAGAAAGTAGCTGAAGGCCCCGAAGAGTGTTTTTCACTAAGCTCTCTTGTGAAGGGCTTCAGGGTTCTTTTTTAAGTTTCCTTGAACCTTGTAACTGAAAGGTTGCAAGCTTGAAAATCTGTCTGCTTCCCTAGTTTCTTAGAGGGAAGTGGGAAGAACTGTGAGCCTCAGGGCAGAAGAACAAGATTCAGTTCTGGCTTGGCCTTGTCAAACTATGCACCTCCGGTGGCACCACTAGTCAATGAGTCTTTTGGAGCCCTCTGTTATTCCATCTCTAAAATCGGGATCAGGAGATTATTTCCTGTCCTTACCTGCCTTCAGATTAGGTTCCCAAAAGGATCAAATGAGGTAACTGAAGTGCTTATGCTTTGAAACAACAAATTTCTACACAACCTCAGCCACTTCTCAGAAAAGCAATTCCAATGGGTTTCCAGAGTAGATGTAAAAAGTTGTCTCTGTAGTTCCCAAGCTGTGCACATTGAAGACTTCTGGTTGTTGGTTGGAAATAGTCACACCAGAGCTCCCCAAGATAAGTCCTGAGTATTAGTAGTTTTTCAATAATCCCTACATAGTTCTAATATGCAGCCAAGGTTGAAAAGCACAGCTTATAGACCAATCCATCTGAGTGGGTTGTTTTACTCCTTCAAGCTAAACGTACGCTTTCCATAGCTGTGGTAGCAAAGAAAAACCTCTCTTTCCAAAATGCTTCCTGAGCAGGGAATCAAATCCTCCCACCTTAGGGCTCTGGGTCTCAAAACTACATATACCTAAGGTTTGTCTGGGTTGCTTATGAACAAGGAAGATTTCAGCATCCCTTAATCCTGCAGGATCGGATCCAGTCCATCTGAGAAAAGACTCTCAGGAAACCTACACTTTAGTAACAAAGTGGTATAAAGAGAATGCAATACACTCAAAAGAAGAAAGTACTAATTTAAGTTTTATCCTTTCTTTCATAATAACACGATGGGTAATTTGGGGCTTAACTACTGACAGCAAGCATAACCACAGTAGCTATTGTTTATTGAGTACATCCCATATGCCTGGTACCTTAAATACAGTATCCAGAATCTTCCTAAGAACTGTGAGGGTATATTTTGTGCTTATATATATACACCCAGTACTTCTTCCTCTGGCAATAGTCCCCTTTGCATTAAAGTGTCCTTTCCACATTGAGTGGAACTGCCGAACTGCCTAGTATCACCCCTCTGGAGAGAGGAGGGGTCAGAAGAGGACATGTGACTCAACTCCAGCTAATAATGTACCTCCTCCTGGGAGCCTGATGAGTGGAGACAGGTTGGGGCAGTTGCCATCTGCTTTCCCTGGGTAGAATCCCTGGCCTGGCCCTTCCAAAGATTTAGTTGTTTAACTCTTTCTTCCATTTCATGAGCTACCCAGTATCCTTCCTGTAAATCGTACTCTTACTGAAGTTACAGTTTCATTTATTAAACAAACTAATGAAATACTCATTTTACAGATAAGGAAGCTGAAGCCCGAAGGAACTAAATGACTAACCCAAGGCTCTGCAGCCAGAAGGCCACAGAGCAGAACTCAATGCCAGACCTGTCTGGCTTTAGAAGCCACACGCCTGTCATTACTCACTCAACCTAAATCACTCCAGAGCCCAAGAAGAGAAAAGGAGAAGGAGGAACCATATATATACATTGTTTGAAAAAGCATAAAGTGAAATTTGAAAGTTACGATTAACTTCCTCACCCATCCCTGTGTGGGTTTATAATCTCTGAGTCAGAGAACTAGGCTAATTATTAATTTAATTTTATCCATTTTTAAAATGTCTCAAAGATCTAATCATCAAAATTATATATTATATTAGAATACATGAAAGAGGAAAAGAGGTATACAAACAACAAATTAAGGAAAACATTCCAAAAAAGTAATAATTAAGGTCAGAATTCAGCACCCCCTTGGCTGAGTTTCAATTTTATTTCTTTTTTTATTTTTATTTTTGTAGTTATAGATGGACAGCATGACTTTATTTTATTTGTTTATTTTTATGTGATGCTGAGAATCAAACCCAGTACCTCACACATGCTAGGCAAGCACTCTGCCATTGAGCTACAGCCGCAGCCCCTGTTTTATTATTTTGTTAATTACTGACTACTGAAATTTATAGATCCTGGATTATAATCCTGAAATTACAAAACAGAGGCAAGATTTGTAACCAAAATGTAATTGATTCATCTTCCAAGCATTAAATCTTCCAGCTGTTCCTCCCATAACAAACAACAACTTCTTTTTCCACCCAGCCATATACTTGAGACTATGGCGGTGGGCCGGGGGGAATCTATGCTTGACTTCATAATATGACTTTTGTTCTGCTGGTCACTGCAGTCTAAAGCCAAAGTCAAGCATGTCTCTGTCACTAAACAGAAATTAATTTTACAGAATTTACTTTAGAAACAAACATAGCTCTATTCATTGAGCTTTGACTCAATGTCAAATTGACCTCATTGGCCTCTTATGCTCATTATCTCCAATGTATACCCTAAAATAAATGCCCCTAAAGGATTGGCACTTGGCCAAGTTCCACACACACTACCCCACTGTACTTCTGGGCAAGTACTAGGCAGCAGTTTATTGGCAAACCAATGACTCTAATCCAAGGAATTTAATCCTAAATATGATCACCAGTGTACCTGAATATTAAATCCTAAGGTTATTTATATTAGAGCATTGCTTACAAAGGAAAAAATGGAAATAATGTAAAAGCCTGAAAATAAAAGATGGCAGATGTTCCCCAATTTATGATGGTTTAATGATTTTCATCTTCACAATGATGTGGCAGTGCACCCAGGTACCCATTCTGTTTTTCATTTTCAGTGCAGCTGACTGCATTGAGATATTTAAATAATACTTTAATACTATAAAATGGGCTTCGTGTTGGATGATTTCACCCAGCTGTAGGCTAATGTAAGCAATCTGAGCACATTTAAGGTGGGCTAGGCTGTTACGATGTTTAGTAGGTTGGGTGTATTAAACGTGCATTCAACTTACAGTATTTTCAACTTGCAGTGGATTTATCCAGTTGTAACTCCATTGTAAGTCAGGGAGCATCTGCAATTAAATAAGTATGGCTTATCATTTTAAAAATTCTGTTAGAGAATAGGTAAATATTCATCCAGAATGTTGGTGTAGGTATGCTTTTACACTATTTTAACATCTTAAAATCATGAAGTCAAATCACTGTACACTAGGAATGGTCCATAATCTTTTATTTTTAGACACTTACATGTTCATGGAACATGTTCATGAGATTTTTTTTTTTAAATGAAAAAAAATATATAGAACATTACTGGTGAGATTGATTCCACTGTGTGTGGGGGGGGAGGGGAATGTTTGCACCCTCCAAATTAGAATATTCACCAAAATGACGAGGAAATTTAACTCTGATAGCTGCAATTACAAATTAGTTTCTTAACAGTTCATGTCTCTTAAATTTTAAAAAGAATTTTTTAAAGCAAACTATCGGATTGGCCATGAAATGGTCAAACTGGCTAGGCTTGTCAGATCTGAACTGGCTGCTAATATCCCACAATACTGGACATTTGGATCTTTAGCTGCATAATATCTAGAGATATCATTAGGATGGTTCCAGGCATTCAGTGTCATGTACAAAGATGTCAATTAAAAGTTCAAAGAGACAAGTAAATTACAGAGATTAAAAAGTAAGAGAGAATAAAAAGGTAAACAAATTACAATGGATGAAATGTAAAAGTTCAGATTTAACAGGTGGTGTTTTAAACTACCAATTTGCGCTTTTTTTTTTTTTTAGTAACTCAGGGGCACTCAACTACTGAGCCACATCCCCAGCCCTATTTTGTGTTTTATGTAGAGACAGGGTCTCACTGAGTTGCTTAGTGCCTCGCCATTGCTGAGGCTGGCCTTGAACTTGCGATTCTCCTGTCTCAGCCTCCCAAAGTGCTAGGATTACAGGCGTGCACCACTGCATCTGGCACCAATTTGCTTTTTTAAATGCTAGGAGAGTGGCCTGAAGTAAGTATGATAAGAGGATTTGGTTGGAAGAGGTCAAGTCATAAGCCAGTCTGGAAGACCATTACTATTCTAATAACCTGAGAGCCTAACAGTAAGGAGGATATGCAACAATTACCTGCTTCACTCAGGCTCCAAACCCATTTTCAACTCCACTACCAAGCAGCTGCTTGCAGCATTGTTTTGAAAGATGTGGTGAATTGACTTCTAACATTGTTCAAGAGACAATTTTGACTGCCATGTTGGATTTGGCCCCATGTCCCAGAGCATCCCACATAGAAAGCTCCCTTTGTCTCTGACTCCCTGCCACCAAGACACAAAGGATTCAGGGAATTCCCCATTCTGACTATGACATCACCCCATTCTGCATGTGCTCACCAGTTATTAAACTCTCAAATGCCTATTTACCATAACAGCAAAAGTTTCTGTTATTGTTAATTTCTGAATAATATCAATGTCATGAGCACAGCCCCAGGATCCTTGAGTACTCAATCCTCTCTGCACTTGGCCTCTGGAAGAGGGAAAAAGCTAGTTCCATCTCTGTGTGTTGCCTCTTAATCGCCTTTTATCCTGAAGGTAGAGCCCACCTCCCATGGCAGAGACTGAGAACACCATAAAGCTGGGTTTTTTGAGTGTGTTGTTTTGTTTTTTTAAGTTGTCAATGGGCCTTTAATTTGTTTATTTATATGCAGTGCTGAAAATCAATCACACCCAATGCCTCACATATGCTAGGCAAGTGCTCTACCATTGAGCCACACCTCCAGCCCCATAAAGCTGTTTTCTCAGCCCCTCTTATGATGAAGTAGTCAAGTAATCTCACTTTAGCCAATGAAGCATAAGAAAAGATCTGCTGAGAACTTCTGGGAAATTTTTCCTTCCCTCATAAATACAGCCATTCAGGAAGAGAATTTTATTCCCTACCAACTTCCTTCCTTTTGGAAATGTCATTGTAAAATAACTTAGAGCTGCAGCAACCATGTTGAGACCATGAGGAGCAGCACTATTAACTGGCTGTGTAGGTGACAAGCAGAAAAAGGAATAGAGCCTGGGATCTTGAGCTACTGTACTGACCCTGTATTCACTGCCCAACTTCTTGAGACAGATAGATATCCATATTTTTTCCCTCAAAAGTCTTTGCTTGCATATTCTGCTATTTATAGTTAAAAGCATTCAACCCATTATGGTCTGAATGTATGTGTACTCCCCCTGCAAATTCATATGTTGAAATCCTAACCCCCAAGGTAACAGTATTAGGAGTTGGGGCTTTGGGTATGTGATTAGATCATGAAGCCAGAGTCCTTATCAATAGTATCAGTGCCTTACCAAAGAGACTCCCAGAAAATTGTCTTGCCTTTCCATCATTTAAGAACACAGTGAGAAAGTACCATCTATGAACTATGAAGTCAACCCTCCACAGACAGAATCTACTGGCACCTTGACATTAGACATTCCAGCTTCTAGGACTATGAGAAATAAATTTCTAGTGTTTGTAAGTCACCTGGTCCATGGTATTTTGTTATAGCAGCCCAAATGGACTAAGTCACTACCTAATTCTACCAAGAGATCTCTAAATCCTTACCATGCCTCAGAGGCTCCCTACCCCCCTTCAGATGCTTTTCCCATTTTTCAAAGCAAAAATAACATTTGAGCATTAAGTATTTTTTTGAAATATTTTACTAATTTGTAGGCCTTCAAGAAAATAATAAATGAGTATTTGCTCAACTCTGTGAAAACTTGCCCATGATTAAAGAAATGTCTAAAAGATAGCAAATGTGTACCAGTTATCTACTGCTGAATAACAAACCACCTTCAAAACTTAGTAACTTAAAATGGCTATTATTTATTTGCTTACAACTTTTTAGGTCAGTGATTTGGGCCAGGCTCAGCTGGGACAGCCCAACTCCACCCCATATGGTATCAGTTGGATTTGCTTTGCATTTGCAGTCTGTTGGCAGATCTCAGCTAGTGGGTCAGCTGGTGGCTGGCTGGTCCTAGACAGCCTTGCTCACATGTCTGACAATCAAGCAGTTGGTAAGAGCGACTTGGTTCTCCTCCATGGCCTCTTCAGCAGGAGAGCTCAGCTTCCACACATGGCAGCTGGGATCTAAGTGGATGTGAATGGGAGAATGGTAGCTGCAAAGCTCCCGGCAGCCTGATCTCTAAAGTTGCACTTTACTTTTATCACATTCTATTTATTGGCAAGCCCAGCTTCAAGGAATGTTGATAAAGGCTCTGCCTTTTGATGAAAGGAGCTTCAAATAATTTGTGGCTAAGTTTAATCAACCACGCATAGTACTTGTAGTCTCTAGGTAAAAACTGACAGCAAATGTAAATGCAATTCTCTAACAACAACAGCAAATTTTTTTAGTTGTACGTATTGGTCTCATAGCAACATATGTGAATATATTTATGCAGATGAGGATGTTGACTAAGTGGGGAGAGAGGGTAGATATTTTTATTATTTTCCAATTTGAGTATGAGACGATAAATAAAATGAAAAATTCTTAGAAAAAAATATTTGCCTCTTTTGCCCTAGATAAATTTGAATTTTTACCCTATTTAATTCCAGGCTACCTTTAGAAAATGCTACAGTAGTTGTCACAATTAGGGCTGCATCATTGAATCTCACAGGGAATTTTTGGAAGCCTAAAAATACCCATATCCAGACTTCGAAATTCTGGTACAAATGGCTGGGTTTAGAAAACTCACTTATATAGTGCAGGTCTGGCTTTTTCAGCTAACCTTAAATTTGACTAGGATATGCCCTCCCTAACTCCCAGACCTTGGGGTAGTCAAGGGTTTCTGACTTTTCTGTGGACTTCCAGACACAGTTTGGGTTCTGAGTTAAAATTACATTCTCTGTGGTCATCTGAACCCAGAATTACTTACTCAGGCATAATGACAAATCCTTCTACAACCCTTCTAAGTCCTTCTGTTAGAGGCTACAAAATGGCAGCACATGGGCTGGAAATGATCTGAGTTTTGTTTCGTCTTTGGCTCTTCACATTGGTGGCCCGAATGATACATTTTTAAAAGGAAAGGGGAGTTAGGTGCTCACATTTACAAATCACCCTAAGATCAGAGTTGGGGCTTCTTTTAAAAGTGCAGAAGCCCTCAGAACACAGAAGAACTAACAGGCCCCAGGAATCCTGATCCACTTTCAGTCTGCAGCCATTTTTCTATTTAGCTGCCTCACTCATTAATATTTATATCTCAACTCTGTAAGCATTTGAGGTTGTTCGCTTGTTCGAGTTCAATCCAGCTGCCATTTTATAACTGAAGATTCTGGGGCCCAGAATACTGGGGGATATGAGTGGTGTTGAGTCTCTGCTATACCTGGTACCACAACATTATTTCATTTGATGTTTCTATTGATCCCTGGAGGAAGGCTTGACTGGCCCCATTTTATAGATGATGGCACTAAACTGAGATAAACTGAGGAACTTGGCAAAGGCACACATAGCTGGTAAGAACTGGAACTGATCCAAAAACCTAGGTCTTTGTGCATCTAAAGCCAGGGCTCTTTATGTGCCTCCACAGCAAATATTTGCTGGCCATGATTTCTCTCCTTTCTTCTCTCCTCCCTTTTCACCTCCCTTTCCCCCAACACTCTGTTTACCTCTGCATTAGCACATACACACATTTCCTGGCTCTCATCTCTTTTTGTCCAGTCTTGTCTGGGAATTTACAGCTGCCTATTAGTCCCAAGGCCCATATTTCCATATCATACACCATATCATAGTCATAAAATAACTTGTTCTGCAGCAAGAAGGGGTCCAGTTACAATCCATATAATTGGAAAAAGAGCATCATTTGTCGTGGTGGTCCTGAGATTGGAGGTCATCAGAGCAATTCTATTTGTTGGACGTGTTCCTGTTTGTTATAGGCATGGTTTCCTCACAGCCCTTTACAGATCCCAGTGGACTTGCTGGGACATTTCACAAGTTATCAAATACATGCATTAAGGATTGTTAATAGCAGCCAAGGAGCAGAAATCATTATGTGAGAATAAAATGCACTGCATAAAATGACATTTTAGAGTGACAGAGTGGAAAAGAGGTGATTTTTCCCCCCTCCAAACCATCCAATAAGCCCTGAGCTAGGGCCCAATGGAGTTCCTGTCTTGCTTAGAGGAAATCTTCTACATCCCATAAACCTGAAAAATAATGTGACAGGAGTCTTGTTGCCTTGCTTCTTAAACCAATCTGTCCACATTGCCAAGTGATTTTCTCTGTGTCGTTGTGGAGGTAACTGGTGATTTTCTATGCAGCAAATGTCCCCATCAGGTTGGGGGCAAATAAGATGACCCAGTTCTTACCATTTAAGTCAACCCATTTGATTTGTGTTTGATTAATCTATTTGATTCCTACTACAGTGAGAAAGATGGAAGAAATTTAGTGGGAATCTAGAATTTTAGAGGAGATCAGAATAGAATAGAAGAAAATTTGGGAAGGAAAGTATTTAGTCAGAAATCCCATCCTGATGTCCACCTTTCAGATCTGGCTCACGTATGTTTTTGTCTGACCTGCACAGGGTATTTGTGAAAATATGAATTGGTTACTAACATAATTAGATGACTGCAGAAATTTTATTTTATACCTTTTCTTAAAAAAAAAAGAAAGAAAAAAGGGCATTTTAAAATCTGGCAACCAAGGGCCAGCTTCGCTCTGACAAGAGTTGGCCAGAGCCAAAGAATGGCTGCACCCTCACACAAAGGAGAGCTGCTGCTCTCTGTAGGTGGCTCTGCTCTGCCATTGCCAACTGTCTCCCTGATCCTCAGGCTGAGGGCTGGCTGCCCACTCCACTCATTTATATTTTATATACACAGAAAATTTAAGGGACATGCCCCGTATCATACATCCAATTCCACGCAACAGATGTTTACTGAGGCTTGGACTCGGCCAGCCACTATTGCGGGCACCAGGGATGCAGCAGTGCACAAAGCAAACCCAGATCCTGGCCCTGAGGGCTTTACATTCCAAGGAGAGACCCAGAGAGCAAGCAAAATCAAGAAAATATACAGCACAAGTGGTGCTAAGTACTATGGGAGAAAAGCAAACAGTCCAAGGAGAGAGCGAGTGCTGGAGGGTCACCATTTGAACAAGATAATGAAGCAGTCCTCACTAAAGGCAAATGACACTTGAGCACAAGACCAAGGATGGAGAGAGGGAGCCATACATGTGTCTAGCGGAAGAGCATTCCAGGCAGGAGGAGCAATACATGCAAAGGACATAGCATGTGAGCATGTTACCAGGGCCAGGACTTAAGCTGGGGCTGGGCCACCTTTCCAAGTAGAGATGATGTCGCTGTCCATTATCCCCAGGGCACAAGTTCCAGGATATGTTTTTCCTTGTCATCTGGTTTCTCATGGAAACGCAAAACACCCCAAGAGAAAATCCAGATTGATGCCAAAGATAAAAAGAAGAGGGATTATTCACTTTACCCAAGGCTTCACAATAGGAGTCTTTTTTATTCAGGAAACTCCCTGGAACGCATAAAATGGTTTTGATTTGGAATTGTGATTCTCACCATTTTTCAAAAAACCATTTGCTGCACAAAGCAAGGAAGCTCTATAGCTATAGCTCTAAGCTGATGCACTTCGTACATCCGGCTGCCCTCCCTCACTGAGTCCTTGGTCCCACCACTCCTCTTTGACAGGAGCCTGTATGAGCTGCCCAGCTAAGGTTAGGAGCATGGCCCCCAGGGAAGGCTGGTGCCAAGTGATGCTGACTAGTCTGAACTCCAAGTCACAAGCCACTGCTGCCAGAGGACTGGACACTGGCTCCCTGGTACTTTTGTACGTACTATTAGAGATGTCCTAACCCCTCCCATCTCACCCCAGCCTGCGGGGCTTCACTCAAAGCGGTGGGGTGTTTCATTGTTTTGATTAGCATTTGTTGTTTTTGTATATGAGAAAAATGCCCAATTTGAAGGATTTAAATAACACACAGAAGAACAAAGAACTGGTTTGAAAACCTCCATCATCCTGCCACCCAGAGAAACCCACTTACAGCCACCCTGGCTGGCTGCTTACTACCGAAGTTGCAGGGATTTAGAGTGGTAGCTCTCTTTTGTATCTCCAAAAAGCTGCTTTAACACAATACCATTCCCCTTGAGATTGCTAGAAGCAAAGACCTGGGTGTGAGCAGTTAGAGGAGTAGAAAGGATGGAAATCAACTTCAATTGGCAACTGGTCACAAATGTCCATGTCCATACCCAGCTGGGTAGATATTCAATCTACAGAGGGATGAGGAGCTGGCTCCATCTGCAGGTTCATTTTCAGAAACCTAGCTTCAAGCAGACACTGGAATGCCCCCCATCTAAGGAAATTGCAGGCAGGGGCTGTTGAGCATGATGCAAGACATAGGACCTCGTTCCTCCCTCTCGGGGCCTAGGGATGACTTCAGGAACCCAGCCCTATGGTGGGAGCAGCCTTAGCACAGGGGGCTTTAACTCCTGCTAGTGCTTTGGCACTCACAGTGAAGAAAGTGACAGGAAGCAGTTGAAATGATAGATACAGAAGGAGAATGTGGGCAGTCAACCATTGCTACAATACAGTCTGAAAAATCATGCAAAAATAGAATGACATGGCCTAAAACATTGATTGATTAGTCTTACTTAGTATCTGTGAGTTAGCTATCCATCAAACTCTTCAATGCTGGGCTTAGCTGGCCTGAGCTTCAAACTACTCATACCATCTCCAAATCCCTTTAACCCACCCCGAGCTGTGGAATAACTGGATTATGTTCTTTTCCTGGCAGAAAAGCACAGGAGCACAAGATCAATCCCAAAGCAGTTTACACTTGGGCTCAACTGATGTCTGATAACATTTGATTGGTCAAACCCAGTCACCTGTTCAAGTCCAGTGTTAATGGGATGATGAGGAAATATTCCGCCTCCAGGGAGGAGGAACTGCAAACTCACATGGCAGTGGGTGTAGAAACAGGGGGTGGGGGGAGAATGTCAGTGAAAAATGCAATCTACTACACAGGTGACGTCAACCAAGAGGTTCAAGAGCTTTGCAGCAGCTCTAGTAGAACCACCAAGTAGTAGAGAGGCCAGAGTTATGGAATCACTGGGGCAAAGTCACTCCAGGCTCACACGCAACCAACATACGTGTGGTGTGTATTGTGCTCAGAACGCCAGGGCTGCCTACCTGATTCTTCTGATGCTTTCAGGGCTGGACGGGTCAGCCATTCTGGTCAGCGGAGTCTCAGGAAACCCCCCTCAATTCTCTTCTTTAACAACAGTTGGAAGATTCCTTCTGAATCTCCCACCTCCCTCCTGCCCTCTTTCTTATCTTTACACTCCTATTCTATTTTCTTTTTCATCAACGTTACCTCTCCAGTGGGCACTTAGCCAAAGCTGATGGAATTGCAAGTACCCCTAGAAGCTGGGAAGGGACAAAGGTTTCCAAGGTGGCCCAACTTCAGAGCTAAGTAAAAACGGAGCCAAATCTCAGATGTATGCCCTCTAGCAGTGTGATCATTTTAATCTTTTAGTCTTTTAGCTTCAGTTTTTTCACCTATAAAATAGGTATAGTCATTTTTTCACTAAGTGTTGCTGTGAGAATCAATTATATTATACAGGTGGCAGAAATTTGCCAGCACAACCTTGGATGAAAGAAACATTGTATTTTGTTGTTGTTGTTGTTGTTGTTTTTCTTAAAAGTAAATCTTCACCAGGTGCGGCGGTGCATGCCTGTAATCCCAGCACTTTGGGAGGCTGAGACAGGAGAATCACAAGTTCAAGGCCAGCCTCAACAAAAGTGAGGCACTAAGCAACTCAGTGAGACCCTGTCTCTAAATAGAAACACAAAATAGGGGTGGAGATGTAGTTCAGTGGTCGAGTACCCCTGAGTTCAATTTCTGGTACCAAAAACAAGTAAATCTTACCCTGAATCCTCATTCTGAAGGGTGAAAATCAAGTATTATTGGGGTCCCCTCCTATTCAGTGTCATAATTTACTTTTAAATATTCTCATTTTAGAAGGTGTGAAATAAACATATCCATTATAAATAGTATGTAGATATTATTGTTAATAAATATAAATATGTTCAAGTGTGGATTTCAGCTGAGGCCTACAAGTTGTCACTTGCTCTATCGCAAAGTTACACTCTAGATGTGGGTGGCCACTAGGATTTCTCAGAAGGCCATGTTCCAGAGGCACCTACCACTCATGTGTGATCTGCTAAATAGCACCCTAAATAACAGATAGGGGCTTCACCATGTAACGGTTTAAATGGCAACCCCCCAAAATAAATGCCCACATCCTAATCCTTATAATCTTGTTTATGAAAATAAATGTGAATGCTACCTTAGTGGGAAAAAGGCTCTTTGCAGATGTAATTAAATGAAGGATCTTGAGATAAAGAGATTATTTCAGATTATTTCAGATTATCCTCATGGACCCTAAAGCTAAGTGGAATGTCCTTACAAGAGAAAGGCAGAAAGGGAGATCACATCAACAGAAGAGGAGGAGATCATGTCAAGACAGGCAGAGATGAAGCAATGCAGCCATAAGCCAAGGAATGCCTACAACTTCCAAAACCCAGAGGAGGCAAGGAGCAAATTCTCCTCCAGAACCTCTGCAGGAAACAGTCCTGTTTGTATCTTGATCTTAAATTTCTGGCCTCCAGAACTATGAGGGAACAAACAGCTGTTGTTTAAAGCCACCAGGTTTACAGTAATTTCCAATGGCAGCCACGAGAAACTAATGCAATTGCAACAGCAGTGTGATGTTAGCCGGCATGAAAATGCTAGAAATGGGCTCTCACTGAGTTGATTGAAGTAGTTGAGAGATATTCCCCATCTCTGCAAAAACCAAATATAAGAACCTAGCAACCCCTTTAGCTTGGACAACGGGATGGTGCAAAGAATTGTTCTATAAATAATCCTCTGCCAAATCTTTGGCCCAGAAGGTTCTGATTGCCTAATACCAATGATAAAGTGACTAGAATACTATTCTTGGCATACTATTATATCTGTATCAAGTGAACTTTACATACCAGGTACTGGTCAAAGTACTTAAAAGGACAAAGAACTGAGATCCCACAAAGTATACAAGAACAGGTAGTAGGAAGAGAGTGTTGTCTGCTAAATGCCAGTTTCATTGCTGTGCAGCAACATTTAATCTAAATTAGATTGTGTTCTAATCTAATAGTGAGTTTATAACCAAAAGCTTGGTCCCTATCCCCAAGGCCAATTAATGCCAATTTAATAATGAAGACATGGTTTTGAGAAAAAGGAAAAAGAAGGTTTATTGCTTTGCTAGCAAAGGAGAAACACAGGCAATTCCTGTCCCAAAGGCTGTGACTCTCCCCTCAGAAGGGACAGGGAGGTTTTAAAGGAACTCTCCAAAGGTTACATTCTAAGTGTGCTCTGGTAGGAGATCCCAGGGTGCCCTGATGGTGTGTTAGGGTTCACTTGTTAATTTGGGAAATATTCATTTCCCAGATCCTCAGCAGGCATCTCCTTTCCATAGTGGGTGTGTTCAAGGGCAATTAACTAAGGGAAGAAAAGATAACACTGATTCCCTAATATTATTAGGGAGAGGAGAGAAGAAAGGAAAAAACATGTTCTTTTAAAAAATAAGCCTTAGAGCAATGAGGACTATATTCAGAAGGTGAAGGGACCACTGTTACATTTCTTCACTGTCAATTTCTACCTTCCATTTCTACGGAAAAGTAGGTGAGGACATCTCCAAGCTACTTCCTTCTGAGAGACGGCAAAGTTGGGTGGGAAGTGACCCAAAGTCCTTCTTTATTGTCAGGTGGGGCATGGACAATAGGTATTCAGCATCACAACAGTCCAGAGGTCCATGGTGGCAGTTGGTAGGTGACTGTACAAGGTATACACAGGGCAAGGCTTGTGCAAGGACAACAATAAATGAGACAGCAAAGCATTAATTTTTTGGTAAACAATAAATACAAAAACAATTAGTATTTCAGCCATTCTCTGAAATGCAAGACAAGCTTGTGCCTCTAGAGTCCTTTGTGATAGTTAAATATTAGGCACTCTCACAAGAACCCTTCCTTTACAGCCTGCGGCTTAACTTACTTTTGGTAAGGCTGACACAAGTGTACATCTTAACTTACATTAAAAAAATAAAAACATTGTTTTTTCTTTTAAATGTCCATGTCGGACAGTGCTCAGGTCATACTGTCCTGTCAGGTGTTTAAGACCAAGTTGGTCAACACTGACCTTGCTCCTATCTGTTCTTAAGAGTCAGCTGAGATTCCTCAGAAATCATTCTTGAGGACATGTGTGAAGCCTCCTGGCTCCTTTAGCTTTCCTCCACCAGTAGTGTCATGTGCCAGGATGGGTCAGGTCAGGGTCTTGATGACCACACATGGCTTCTCTTGGAAGCATCAGGCATTTCACTCTCCATTTCACCCTTCTCTTTGTAGAATGTGCACTGGTTGGCTTCCTGTTCTCTGGGGTTCCCTTGATCTCCCTGATCAGCAGATTGGGTAACTCACCAGAGTTTAAGAGCCCTTAGGGGAGTCCCATCATTCTCTGGGTGCTGGCTGACCTTGGAGTGGAAGGGCCAAATATTGGCTGCTTTTTTCTTATCCCTTTTACTTCCTTGACTTTGGTCTCCAAGTTTTTGGTTTTAAACACCCAGCAAGCCAGTTTCACCAGTCTTAAAGAGGGAGTAATAGGTTATTACTTCAATATCTATAATTTTACAGTTATCTTTTTCATTTAATTGGGGTTAGTATTAGTACTGGAAGTCAAAATTATATACTAATTGTCTGGTAGGTGATGGCTTATTCTCTCAAATTAACCCAAGGTGTTTTTTTTTTTTTTTTTTTTTCTTTTAGAAGCAGTACCTCTGAAAAACACTAACAGGCAACAGTTATAAAGTTTACAAGGAAAATACAAAATGAAATGAACATATTCAGTTTGTGTAATAGCTATGAACCAAGAAAAATGACTTTTATAATCTTGAACCTTTACTTAGTTATACATTGTATCCCCCATTTGAGATCACAGTAATCTTTACAACAAAAATCAATCTTTTGAATGCAACTTTAAATGAGCTGGAGTCTAGACTATTTTGGAGCCATTTTAACATGGAGTAAGGTGGGAGGCAGAGCTTTATCTCAGGTAAGGTGGGGCTCTTCACAAATAACACAATATATCCTTACATCTGAAATATGAGTCAAAGAAAAGCTAAGAGAGCTTTTAACCCAAAATATTTTCATGTTTTACAATAGCAACCTGTAAACAGCTCAGGCTCTCATTATCTCATTATACATTTAAATTTCTACCCCAGTGTAAAAAGTAACATAAAATTTTATATACATCTTATTGATAACAGGTCCAGTTACAGAACATTAAATAACGTAAATCCCCAATGAAATTTGCTATTTTTATAAGTCTAAAATTGCCATTACAGACAACTTTAGTTTGGAGACCACCAGCTTAATAAAGTGCTCTTCTGAGTTTTATATTTTAAAACTTGTATATTAAAAGAACATGAGAATACTTAATATACGTAGAACTAATAGTGTCACCACTACACATGTCCTTATATAAACTAGGTTTAATTTTTACAGTAAAATTCAGAATCCACAGATAATTACAGGCGTGCAGAGTTTAGCAATACCAGCAAAAATCAAGAATAGCCTTAAATCTCTTACACATTCAGGGAACAGTGTTTAATGATCAGAACTAAACTTAGTCAAATCAGACAGATATAAGCCAGTTTCTCAAATGGTGATGTGGCCCTTTTATGCCAGATGCAATGTATAGAAGA
This sequence comes from Geosciurus inauris, assembly GCA_004024805.1. Classification (NCBI taxonomy): domain Eukaryota; kingdom Metazoa; phylum Chordata; class Mammalia; order Rodentia; family Sciuridae; genus Geosciurus; species Geosciurus inauris. The sequence continues at coordinate 47,215 of PVHX01001698.1, forward strand.
TAGCACTTATTAGCTAAACCTATAGGTACTTTCATTTTATAAACTTTTACAGAACACTTAGATAAGGTTCAGACAAACATATTTAGTTTCAGATGTATTTATATCTCTAGTCACATATGTTCAGGTTATTCATGAAAAGTCAAGCCTTGTCAAAATTGTAAGTCATTTGTTTCTCTAACAAAGAAAAATCCTAAAAGTAATGGATATCATACTTTAATATTTTACGACTTTCAAGTATTGCATGAATTGGTACTCATCAGTGTGAGGTATTTTTAACAGGCAGAATAGGCAGAGTAGAATATCTGGCAAAGCTGACTCAATTTACATTTTAAAAAACTGCCCAGAAGAGAATGAATCACCATTAATGTCTCTCTCTTAAAGGGTTCTCCCCTGCCTCCCCTGGGGCAAGTTATTTCCTCCTACAACAAAATCTTGGTTAAGATAACATTGATCACTTTTCTCAGGGTCCCTTTTTCCTAAAAGGTCTTACTTCTAGGAGACCTCCAGCAGAACACTCATTTTCTTTTCCTGGAAGGCACTTGCAATGAAGTTGTTATTTTTTGGGTGAGCATGTTACTCGTACATTTAATTTACACAACAAATTTTATACCAGGAGAGGAATCAGACAATCTGGTATATTTTAAAAACTGTGCCTTAAATCTTTTCTATTCCAGTTTGCACTAAAGGGTTGGAACACAGGTTATTTTTTGACTGATCTCCCTTAATATCATCATAATGCTATCAACTTTAAGTGAGTTCCCCACAGAAATTCTCTCTTTATATATGTATGTGTCTAGGGTACTTTACCCAATGAAGGTCACATTGACTATACAAAGACTGTTAGGGACCTCTCTGCAGAAATCAGCAAGGCCAAGACACAGGTGATTGAATTCGTGGGGACTCAGGGAGGCTCTTGTGTCTTAGCTGTGTGGGCAACAGGCAGGGCTGCACCCAGAAGTGTCCTCTGCCCAAATATCTTAAAAAGGAGAGACTATTTTGTCCCCAGGTTTAATTTAATAGTACTGGAACCCAATGTCCTATTCCTTGTGACTGGCAGTTTTTATCTTCCATTCCTCATTAAGACAGGCTAGTTAACTGTCAATGAGTGTAATGGGCCCCAGATAAGGTTTTTGTTGTTGTTGTTTGTTTGTTTGTTTTCCAAATGTAAAGGCAACCCTATGTGGTTAAGCATTCCAGTCCAGTCCTTTGTTCCAGAGTGGTGGGAAAATGGGAAAAATGAGGGTGGACCCAAATGGAGGTTACAGAAAATTCAGATTTGAGGACTAAAGGCACACAGCCAAATAGGAAGTCATGAGCCAATCCAATAGCCTTCATTCATACCTTCCCAGCATCTGTACAGCATAAATTCCAACAATTAGCCCCGATACTTCTTGATGTCTGCTCAACATGCATTCTGATCAATGCCTTTATCCAGAAGCCTTAAGTCCTCAGAGCAGTTCCTCAAGTGGAAAAGCTTTCTGCCAGTTTCCCCTCACATCATGGGGATTTTCATCTTTTGTTCTTGTCATTCAAAATTAATATATTTTTTAAAATTTTTGTTCTGTGCCACTATCCATGGATTTCACTCTTTTAACCCATAAGATAAGAACCCAGAAAGAAAATCAGTGAGGCCTACAGCCCACATAGATTTCATTTATCTGCAGAAGTGGCAAATTGAGCCCTATTCTTGAATTTTATCCAATTTTATTCAAATTTCTCTCCAATTTTATCCTCATGGGCAAAGAGTGGCAGGAAAGCAAAGTAGAGGCCAGGTCCTTTTTGCCCATTTCTCTGTAGACCAGTCAGCTTTCCTCAGGTTTTTTTTAATTTCCCCTTTATCCCAGGACTGGTATCCCTGTCCCACAGTAGGATGATTTTCAGTTGCCTGAGGCCAGGCTAAGAAGTAGTTCTTGGACTGTCAGCATTGGGTTCAAAGGGAAAAAATTATTTTCAATCCTCCTTTGGTGTCCTGCCATGCTCACGCATTAAAGGCAGAAACTTTTGCATCAACTTAGTTTTTGACTGTTAAGACTCCTTATTATGTAATCACATACAAGCCTGTACATACAGAATCTTTCATTTATGTTATCTCTGACAGACCAACTCCCAACTTAAAGACTGTACAATAATTCAGAAAACCATTCAAAGATTACAGTAAAACATCATCTTTTTCTCAGACACATTTACATCTGTAGGTGGCCCATTCAGCCAAGATCTTTCCCAAGAAACAATCTATAGGATCAACACAGTATTGCCCATGTCTTAAAGGGCCAGAAACAGATACAAACAAAACACATAGAGACAGACAGAGAGGATCCCCAAACCATGGCCGACAGATGGAAACCTTTAAAACTGACCAGATAAGGGGAAAATCACCCAAGTTCCCAACCCCTGCTTAACAGTGACTTCTACACCAGTGGCACCACAGATGTCCCCACAAGGGACCAATGTTCCTACAAAGGGGAACCAGAAGTGTAGAATCAAAGGTCTTTGTGTGCACACTGGGGGAGCTTACCAAATGGTCAAGGTGTCACAAATTGAGTGCATGGTTTCCTTTTTCTCAAAGTAGACCAAGATGGAGCAATCCTTACAGTGCAGGGAAGGAAGGTGGGAGTTCCCCATAACAAAAGGGGCTTTGGGAGCTTCTGGGAGTCCCTCAGTTCCTCTCTTTACTCACAGGAATCGCTCCTCTGGTTCAACCCCAGGGACACTCACCAGTCTCCTAACTTTCCAGTAGTCAGCTCTCAAAAAGTTTGCCTTACATCCTCAGCATGGAAGTGCGGTTGCTTGGAATGCCAGGCCTACCCAAGAAAGCTGGAGCGGAGGCTGCTCTTGGGTCACATCTAGGTCCCCAAATTTGTAATGAAAAGCTCAGTCCTGTTCTCAATGCTAATGAATGCCAATTTAATAATGAGGACACAGTTTTGAGAAAAAGGAAAAAGAAGGTTTATTGGTTTGCTAGCAAAGGAAAAACACAGGGGACTCATGTCCCAAAGGCTGTGACTCTCTTCCTTAGGAGGGACACAAAAGTTTTAAAGGAACTCTTCAATGGTTACATTCCAGGTGTGCTCTGGTAGGGGTCCCAGCGTACCCTGATGGTGTGTTAGGATCCACTTGTTAATTTGGGAGATAGTCACTTCCCAGATCCTCAGCAGGCATCTCCTTGCTACAGTGGGTGTGTTCAAGGGCAGTTAACTAGGGGAAGAAAAGATAACACTGTCTCCCTAATCTTATTAGGAAGGAGGAGATGAGGGAAGATAGAAAAAGACATGTTCTTTTAAAAAATAAGCCTTAGAGCAATGAGGGCTATATTCAGAAGGTGAAGGGACCACTGTTACAAGTTTACATTGGCTGCTGTTATCTTACAAAGAAAATGTAAGACTGTGTTTGACACAGGTAGCTAGTGTTTGATATCCATTCTACAAAGGCCTTAAGAGCCTCAGGAATCATGAAACCTTGGGGCACCAGCCATCCCTCCACATTGATCAGCATGTAGATGCCCATGGCCAAGGGCCCCATGTCCTACTGCTGTCTTCTGCAGTAGGAATATGATGGCCTTCACTGTAGCTGGCAGCACAGGCATATGGCATCTTCCTCCTTGGTATGCCACCAGCCTCTCCCTTCTGAGAATCCCCAGGGAGAATACTGCAGAGCCACTGCATTCCACCAGCCACTCTATTCCATTTCAATACTACAGAAGCTCTTCACTCCTTTACATACCACCCATGTCTTTCAAATCAACTCCTTTTTCTCTCTCCCTCCTGCCCTCTTTGGAGCCCTAGTCACAATCTCCTCCAAGTGATTTCTATAAAAGACAGGGAGTGTCCTCTGGCACCACAGGCCTCACCCACAGGTGAGGGCCCAGGGCAGGCCAGTCCCTTTGGAATGAAGAGAAGGGAAAAGTGCTGGAAGAACACAAAAACATTGGAGTAATTAAATTTTCCTGAAACACAGGCAAAGTGCTAACTTGATGAGATGTATTAATACTTGTCAACATCCATCAGATCACACCAGCAAGAGTGGTCACCCCACGTCTGTCTGGCTCACTAATGTATCCCCAAGGCCTAGCAGAGTTCCTGGCATATGCTAGACCTTTAATAAACATTATTCAATGAATAATTCATTTTTCCACAAATGAACCTTACAGAGTTTTCTAGCAACTCACACAAAGTTGGACACATAAATAGGAGACCTTCCATGATTGTAGGTAAAAACCAAACAGTCACTGGAGAAAAATAAAACCATTTCTTTTGCTGACAACAGAGTAAAATTTTCCCTGTTTATTTTCATTTAAAAATCTTCATTCTTTCCACTTTTCTATATTTTCAAAATATCTATAATGAGCAGGTAGTCATGGCATTTGGGGAGAAACACACCTAAAGCATAATTTTCTGTGTCCTCCCTTCCTTATTGCCTATTTCTCCTGTTAGTTTGGAGACAGAAAGATATGTATGTTCTCCCATACTATGTGCTCCTGTTAGGAGCTAGGAGCCCCATTCATAGAAAGTGAAAGAAAGCAAAATCTAGGAAGTTGCTAATAGTGGTTAATTACTTTTTTAAATCCTTCTTGGAATTCAGAGAAGTAAACTTCAAGTGAAGTTTAAGTTCCTTTATTTGTTTACCTCAAGGTTCTGGGTAGGAGTAATTTTCATCCCATCTATTCACATATCTCCCATAAAATAGGCAAAATGAATGCCTTCAATAGGGAGGGGGACACAGTGAACCTCCAGAGGATGCCGGGAATCTGTACAGAAGTATAGCATTTGGGGCAGCATAGGTCAGCCCAGGGAATTGTGTCTACTAGATAATCCAAGTGGGAGTTTGGACGTGTGCCCACAACTGTATCCCTAGAGGGAGTTTTCTTAGGGATGGGAACTCTGAGGGTTGTCATCTTGTAAATGACTTCATGGGGAGAGGTATGGTGGTGAGGATAGGCCTAAGAGGCTTGGTCAGCTCCCTTCCATCAGGAGGTCCTCAGAGAGCATCTACAGTATTACACCTCTGAGGGACTGGGGCAATTCCTTTCCAGAAAGAAGAATGCAGTACCAAGCCTGCCCACCTCAGCACTAACACACAAATACCCAAAACCCTTCTGAAGCATTCTTCATTCTCTAATGCCCTTTGAGTAAACAAGTGTGTTAGTCAGATTTCCATTGCTGAAAAAAAAATGCCTAAGATAATCAATTTAAAAAAAGGAAAGGTTTATTTTCGTTTATGATTTTGGAAGTTTCAATTGATGATCACTTGGCCTTGTTGCTTTGGGCCTGTGGCAACATAGTACCTCATGGCAGGAGAATGTGGCAGAGGAGGCTGTTCATCTCACAGCAGCCAGGAAGCAACAAGATTGGGGGGTAGGGAGAAGGGACCAGAGTCCCAATATACCCTTTGAGAACATGCCTTCAACAACCTTACTTCCTCCCACTAGACCACAGCTCCTAAAGATTCCATCAACTCCCAAAAGTACCTCCCACAGGCTGGTAACCAATCCTTTAGCATATGAGCCCTTATGGTTTAAGATCTAAACCATAACAAAGAGGAAGTAACTTACTCATCAGTTAAAATAAATATTTAGGTCATTTCAAGAAAAATTTCCTGGTGCTGGAAAGAGTTGAGATGCTTGAAGAGGCTCAGAAGTTAGATGGCACTTGAATTCACACTCAGGAGGAGGTAGACATAAGAGTTTTAGCTTATCTTGGTCGAGAAAACTGAGCTGCTGGTGTCTTGCACTACAGATAGGTTATAAAAGATGAAGGGCTGTACTGGAGAATGGTCTTGACCTTGAAGACTGTAAGGAACACTGATTCAGAGGGGAAGGAAAGCCAAAGAATGTATCAAAGGCAGGAGCACTGACAGTCAAAACGCCAGAAGAGAAATCTGGACATCCAACTCTGGAGCAGGGGAGTCAAGTAATGGTGCCTAAGTCTGAGGACAGAGTAAGCGCTTGGAGCCAGAACCAGTGGCACAACAGCAAACAAGGACAGAATTCGAGTGAACAAGTGCATCAGTGAGTGAATGAATGGAGGACTGGTTCCACGAGAATTGGCTCTGGAACATGCCCTAGCTTGTATCTTTCATGCTCCAGCCAAAAGACGATGGATGACAGGGCTTTGTCTCAGCTTAAGAGCCAAGGGAAAAACCAGTATGGAAATGCCTCGAAAGGGGGAGATGGACCTGGATCAGTATTTCAAACACTCCAGTTCTCACAGTGTTGGTCCCTGAATGGTCTTTGAGTAAATAGTTCCTCAATAAAATAATCTGAAGAAAGGCTGAATGCAGTGGCGCCAAGGCTCTGAGAAGAGCTGCACTAAAGAAATCTATTGAACCACTTCCCAAATTGATGAGACCAAAGGACTTCTCTGCCCTATTTTTTTAGTTCCCCCAGGAAATAACAAATAATACTTCATAGGAAATGAAGTCTCCTCTGAATATGGAGAAAGCTGGTTTAGGTGAATGGCCCCTTCAGACCACAGTAGCACCTATAAGCATCATATACCAACCCCCACATCACCCACTACCCTCCTCTCCTCTCCTCTCTCTCTTCTTTCCTCCCTCTCACTCCCCCGACCCTTTACTTTTCTTCACTTGGGAGTTCCCTCTCATTTCCCTCTTCCTCTTGCACACATTTCTGGCAATGCTCTGGGACTTCCAGGGGTCTCCTGGCACATCCAAAGGTCTGAGAGCCAAGGCCTCACCACAGCTGCAATGGAACAGGTTTCCCCTTATCCTGGGAGCCATCCAGAGATCCCTATCTCAGCAATTTGCAAATGGTACCAAGAATTGTGCACTGTCCCAACAATGGCCCAATTAGCTGTACTTCACCCGCCTACAGGTTAATTGGCTCACATGACAGAGATGAAGAGCTAACTGTACCCCATTAAATTGATCTGCTCTCCCTAATAATTCACTGTGTTTCCCACCCATTCTCAAGTTTTCACAAAACTTCCAAGAAACAAGTGAAAGACCCAGGTTTAAAGAAGAAGAAGAATGGCTTCTTATTAGCCACCCCATCTACCAGCCTGCCTTTTCTCTTTGCCATAGGCACAATCACCATGCCACTTCTGTGGCTGTGGATCCATCCACAAATTAATCAAGTGCTCCAAATTGTTCTCAGCCAATGGATTCACAGTGCTTTAATGTTTTGGTTTCTGCTTGCCCATGAAAATACTTACTCCTTATTTCCAAAATGCTTTAGCTGAGGATTTTGTTTGTTTTCTTTTATAAAAAAGCACATTTACAGTCTCCCTAAGACTTCTCAAATAATTACCAGACCACCAATTCCAACACGCTGTTTCATCATATTCAAACATTGACTGCCCAGGTGGAAATCTATAGTCCCTCTCATACTGAAGAGCCTATTTCCCCTGAGTAATGTCTGCCCTGCTATTTTATTCTAAATAATATTGATCTTTCTACTCTCCTCCAAAGCCCTTGCAGTGCCAATAATTTTGTAATAGAGACTTTTTATTAATGGACTCCCCATAGCTTAATTTTGTTTAGATAAGTTAAAAAAAAAAAAGGAGAAAGAAAGCAACAGTTGACAAACTTTTTTATTTGCACCAAAAGTCAGGCCACCTGTGGAGTGGTTAGGGAGTTGGGGGTGCAGGATGAGTGGGCGGCACTACTATAAACAAAACTTTAACCAGCTACCCTGGAGCTCTGAGTCACCCAGAGCAAGCAGGATGTCCCACTAAGCTACAGATTGTTTGATTATACCCAGAGCTGGGTGGCAGCAGGCCTAAAAGTGACTGATATATCAGGGCCTAAGTCAGACAGCTCTTAGCTGGTCCCAGCGATGCCAAAGGGCCTCCACTGATAAAGCCCATGATGCACTGGGAGAGGCTGTGGGCTGACACATCCTATACAATTGACATGAGACGGAGTGTATTTTATCCCAAGATCAGTTGCTGCACAAAGAGATTAAATCAGTCTCATACAGAGGAACTGGTTTTCCCAAGCTGACCCATATCTGTGAAGGGCTATCAAAAGTTCTTCAGAATGAAGCTAATCAGAATGAAAGTGCGACAGGAGAGGTGGTACCCACAATCCCAGTAACCTGGGCACAGGTGCAGTCACTGCTGAGACCCTCCAAGAGAAGGTCACAGCTACACCAGGGCAGGTGCTACACAGAGCCTTCCATGCCTATTACAAACCCAGGCCTCTGTCACCACAGATGCGGGCTATTACTTTCTGTAAAGACAGTAGTTAGGCAGAAGTGACAGCAGACTGAGCAAAATCATCTTCAAATTTGCTTTTATGTCTTGACATGACAGATTTAAACTAGTTAGCTCTATGATTAAGTAGAGAACATAAGATGGCTAAATACACCATTTGTTTCTCCCCAAACATTTATCCCTTTAACCTATTATTATGCCAGAAATTCCCTCAGCTGGGAAATGTTTAATGGTAAGACTTTTCAAGACAATTAACTTACCTGAGTGCATGAGTGAGTGGATGGATGGATGGATGGATGGATGGATGGACGGACAAAATGTGATAGATTGGAAGATCAAAGAATAAAGGGTGAATGAAGGCATGAGAAAATGCAGACATGGAGAGAAGTCGAGCTTAGACGCCAGAAAAAGTAGAACAAGACAGAAGAACACAGGGGCTGGCAATGTAGCTCAGTGATAGACATTTTGTCTAGCATATGCAAGGCCCTGAGTTCAAACTCCAGCACTGGAGTTTGAAAAAAAAAAAATGTAGAACACATACCATTCACAGTAGGAGTATGAAAGTGAGAAAAGAAAAACTGGGAACTTGAGATGTTGCCAAATAGGACAGATTTTGGAGAGAAATGGGTGGGGCTACCGTGATACTGGTAGAGAAGCAAAGAGATGAAAATCCTGGGAGAGGCAGAACCAAAATAAATACCCTCTTCACAGTTTTGACACAGCGTTTTTTACAGTCAGAACCTCTTCTGCAAGCACAGTCTTAAAACACCAATTGGTAACACTTTGTTCAGTCTTTCATTCAATTGCAGCACTAATTCCTTCCCTTCTCCAACTCTTGGAATATGAAGGAAAAGGCCCCGAGGGATGCTTTCTGGTTCAAGGCTGTTAGTGACTGAGCTCTGAACAGGCCTTTGGAGATGTCAGAGACTGTACTTTCCTCAAGGGTTGCCTGGGGCAGAGGGGAGCCTCCACTCTCAGCAGATGAAGACCAGCATCCTCCAAACCTATAAATAGCTTCCAACTCCTCTGGGGCACAGGACTCTGCTCTTCCTTCCACTCCTTTGAGTTCTTCACTCCAAGAAATACATTTTGAAACTCTACCATTTTGCTATCTATTTGACAGTGGAAGGATTTAGTAAATAGGTTTAAAAAGTGGTAGAATGGCATTGAGGGGCAAGTCTGAACTTCCTTTTATGAACTCTCACTCTGTGAACAGAGACAATCAGGAGTTGGCAAGCTAGCATTTACAAGATCCTGAATTTATCCCCAGCACTACGAAAAGAGTTGGTGAGCAACATCATCCTGCAAATTAGGGAAACTCCTGCATGCTCTAGGCCTCACCAGTCCTCTCCATGATATACAGGGTCTGCACCACACACTTCAGCACTTAACCACCACCTCTGTTTCCTGTGAACTAAACTGCCTCCCACATCTTCCAATCAATATCCCTGTGGTGTTTGAAGGTTTTCCACAATGAAAGATCCTTAATAAATGTCTATTAAACTGGCATGTCCATGCAATCATGATAGAACTGAACTTTGGCACAAATAATTTTGGAAAATAATTTGGCATGAGTCTTCTAGCAGAGAATATGGTTGTACACCAGTAATTATCCTTTCCACCTTTAAAATGAAACACTGAATTTTAATGAGGCACGTATCTGAGCTATAGACTACATTTTAGAGGTTTCTTGCAGATTAATATGTGGCCAGGTGACTGTCCTGTCCTGTCCTTCAGGGAAGGCATGAGTATTACCTTGCCGCCTGACACTTTCCTTGATAGCTGAGACCTGCTAGGAGTGAACTCAGCCATCCCAGAGCAGCAGTGGTAGCTGAGTATGCAGTCAGACCTTGGGTAGGGATCACTTGTTTATGGTGTGTCCCTATGAAAGAGAAGTGAACTTCTTTCTTCATGAAGTCACTATATTGGGAGGGGGTGTCTCACTGTATTTGGGGCTTTATTGTCAGCAATTTAATCATATCCATTAATAGTTTTAAAACATTCTTTGGCCAAGTGATTCCACTCTGGGGCACAATGATAAGGAAATAACATTTAATATCAACTAGCAACAACAATAATCAGTATAAAACTTTTGCTCAATTAGACTGATTTTTTCATATAAAAACACAGCATCCTAGCCCGGCACGGTGGCACACACCTGTAATCACAGCGACTCTGGAGGCGGAGGCAGGAGGATCACAAGTTCAAAGCCTGCCTCAGCAAAGGCGAAGAACTAAGCAACTTGGTGATGCCTCGTCTCTAAATAAAATACAAAATAGGGCTGTGGATGTGGCTCAGTGGTCGAGTGCCCCTGAGTTCAATCCCTGGTACAAAATTGAAAACAAAAAATAAAACACAGCATCCTAAATGTTGAACACTAGGGAAATTCATGCCATTAGCACCACAGATACACCCTGCAGTTCTTAACTACTTAGGAGCCTTAACTTTCTGCATTTCTTTGAAGATTTCTTCTGCCAAAACACTAGCAGACTGGAAATGTGGGTGAATCAATGCCTCCCCCAAATTATCCCTCAATTAATCATAAAAGTAAGTGAATACAGAGCATGCTTTGGGAAACATCTTCCCTCCCTCCTTCATTTTAGAGATCACAATACTGAGATGATGAATGACTTGCCCATGGCCAGAAGAAGATCTAAAACTGGAGCCTCCTGCCTTCTTTCTACCACACCACACTGCAGTACCAGGCGGGACATAAATAAAGCAATGCTGGAGATTTTGTAGGATGCCTCAGAAAACAGCAGAGACCCCAAAGGGAGCACAAAGTTAAGAGAGGCATGAGCAGTAAATTAAACTCGGTTATATTCAGAATGGAGAAAATTAATTGCTGATTCAGCTGTGGCCCTATAGAGCTGTTGTTCCTACTAATCATATTTAATAACAGGTTCAGGCTTCTGCTTCTCTATAAAACTCTGTTGAGATCAATGGACTTTGGGAAAAATCTTTCTAGAGAGATCTGCTGGTAAAATTCAACGTTGCTAATCAGGAGTCCATCTTCTGGGGCTAAAGCCAATGAGACAATAGCTCTACCTGATCTTTCAGCATTAACCACCTCACAGAAGGCCCCCGCAAGGAAGGAGAGTTCCCTTCTCCTACCCAGGTCCAACTATACATTGGTTTGCTTTCTCAAGCTGGTTTCTTGTCACTGGGCCGCAAAAGCACTGTTTACATTTACCCTCTACTTGGTCCTTTCTGTTGAGGTTCCTCTTCTCTATCTCATCTCCTCTGTTGCAATTCATGACTGGGGAAGGAAACACATCAGAGACAGAGCGGCTCTCTCGCCTTTAATTGGGCCTCTGCTTTTTTGGCACAAATGCTGGGCTGGTGCTAAGGTGGAAGCTGGGCCTCAGAGGGTGGGAGACAAGACAACCCAAACACCAAACCACCAACGGCAGGTGTCTGTCTCATCTCATTGCCTGAGTTCTGCTGTGTTTATATTTAGAGATTTGGAGAACTGTGCTCTCCACATCTTATCTAAAAAGTCCACTTTCAGAGCATCAGGAAACCAATCTGATCAGGTAAGGGAGACCCATTTAGGGAATTCAAGCTCAGTGATTTCTCTTAAGCAAGAAAAAATAAAATACAGCAAAGCACTCTCCTGTGTTTTTTGTTTTGTTTTGTTTTGTTTCTAACAATAAAGTCAGAAGAAAACATCCCTAACCAGCTAACTGTGTATTTAATCTAAAGGTGTCAACTGTACAGAATTGCACCTTGGGCTATCTTCGCTTCCTTAAAAGTTGCTTC
>PVHX01001698.1:59247-194942 GCA_004024805.1 Geosciurus inauris
AGGAGTGATGGATGAATGAATAAATAAAACAGGGTATATGTATACAATGAACCATTCAGTTTGGGCAATTTACCAAGACCATGTCTCAAAATAAAAAAATAGAAAGGGCTCAGAGGGGAGGTAGCTCAGTGCTCCATCCCCAGTGCCACACACAGAAAGCGGGGGGGGGGGGGGGGAAAAAAAGGGGGTGCACCTTGAAAATAAAAATATTATTAAGCAATAAAAACAAGACATAAAAGGTCACAAAAGGTCACAGATTATATGACATATCCAGAATAGTTAAATTCATAGAGACTAACAATAGCTGAGTGGCTACCAGGGGCTACAGGAGGGAAGAATGGGGAGAAACTATTAGGTATGTGATTTCTTTTTCAAGTGACAAAAGCATTGTGGACCTAGATAGAGATTGCACAGCATTGTGAATCTACAAAATGTCAATTGAATCATACTTTTTTGTTTATTTTTGTTTGTTTGTTTATAGTACTAGGGAGTGAACCCAGGGATGCTCTACCACTGAGCTACATCCAAGCCCTTTTCATTTTTCATTTTGAGACAGGGCCTTACTAATTTTCCCAGGCTAGCCCTAACTTATGATCCTCCTGCCTCAGCCTCCCAGTCTCTGAGATTACAGGTGTGCACCACTATACCTAACTTCCTTCACTTTAATTTTGTGTCATGTAAATTTACCTCAACTTAAAAAAAAATCAAGTGACAAATCAGGCAGTTGCTTTCTCCCCACAGACAAGCTGGACCTGACTGGATGTTTTCAAAATAATTCATGAAAATTTCCAAATTAGCAGAACATGCCTCCATAAGAAAGGTAAGTCCTAGTCAAGCTTCTGTTATAATGTCTGACCAGAAACCTCAGACAGGTTCAGAGCAGCCTCCCTTGGAGGGAGCTGAGGAGCATTTGTCTGGGTTCTTTCAACTCTTGACCCAGAACTGAAACTGCCCTGAGAATTGGTATCAGATTGTGAGCGGGAAAGTCTTTGAATCACTCCTTCCTCCCAGAGTGCTTCTCTATGAAACGCTGGCAAATTAAGTCTGGTTTGTGAGCTGGCCTTAGCCTGGAAGACCTAGTTAACACAACTAGGTCTGCCTGCTGGTGCCTCCTGGAGACTTTCATCCTGGTTGGGAGTGTGACTGAGGATGGTGGGTAGGCAGGGGAGGGAGCAGAAGCATAGGGGTAATATGAGTTGAGCCAGAGGACACAGATTTTGGTTTAAACTTCTCCTGATTCTCAGGAGCTAGTGTTCTAAGAGGGCTCTGACAAGTTCCTCCTTTTTAAATGCAACTGGGTAGGTTTTAGCAATCTGATTGGTTGGTCCATACCCTGGATCCCACCCCTTCTTTCTCCCTGTCTCCCCTAGGCTCAGGGATTGCTGCTCTGTGGCCTTTCCCATGAATTCCTATGTTGATATGTGAGATGGGAAATGTATACCAGACCCTAAGCTAAGGGTTACCCACATCCTGGCTATTCTGTGTCTTTGCTTCTGATAGAACCATTATCTCCTGGACACTCCATGGGTTTTACCAGCTCAGGACCATCAGTATACCACCTGAAATTAGAATTTCAGGCATTCTAATGGAGATTGGACTTTTCATCAATTATCTCTCTGACCTGCACAGTGGATTTCTCTGCTTCACTGAGGGTAGGACCTGGGTCTTATAAAATGGTGTCCCTCTCACTGTGCCTAGCACATAGTAGACCAGAAAGGTCATTTGCTAAATGAGTAAATGAGTAAAATTCAGAAATTGAGTTCATAGAAGCACTGGAAAAGGCATCAAGGATGAGAATGAGAAGACACCCTGATCTATTAGAAAGGCCAAAGAAAGAGCTGCTGTGCAATGGGGTAGATGCTAAAGAATAGGTTTGTGTCAAAGGTTCTGGTAGCACAGATGAAAGAAGAGTGACTCTGTGGAAGGGCTGGAATGGAGGGAGAATCATAGAATGGAGGGAGATGGAATTAGAGAACCAGAGAAGAGAGTCAAATATGGACCTAAAGGATGAGGAGGATTTCATGCAGAACAGAGGATGGAGTTCATTTTTAGAAACAACTCAGTCATCATTCAAGGTTAGATTTTCCATCCATTGAATCCTTTAGGCAGGTGGCTTTTCACTTGTTTTCCTTTCATTATCTTTCTTCCCTTTAATTTTTTTCTTTGAAATGTACAAGTGACTTTCTCCAATGGGTATTTTATTATCTCCATGGTTTAGATGATTAGAAAAAAATAAGAAAATTAAATAGGATCTTCATTCTAAACATACTTTTAAAAATAGAGAATGTCCCATCTGAAAGATGTGGTTTGGTCTCTTTTACATTCTGCACTGATCCTTGGATGGGTCCTGAGGGGACAGCTTGTGTTCCTGGTTTCATGTACTCATGGCGCACCTTTTCACTCTATGCAAGGCTGAGGCAACAGCCATGCAAGAATTATCTGACTTTATCCTGTCTTGGCTCCTTAGGGATCTCAGGACTTCTCTGCCTCACCATGTGAGAGGCCACACAATTCTAAAACATGCTAAAGTGCAGAAGTAGAAGGAATGAACACCTCAGGGGAAAACCTTTGACCAAAAGGGAGACAGTAGATACATTGAATTAATATTTCTTTCTTGTGTCTCCTAAGTGGAGATCCTGAGGCACATGCTACACGCTGGGACCCCACTGGGATCAAACTCTGGTCTCCAAAAGAAATGATCAGCTCACTAATCTCTCACTTGTCTATTATACTCTTTCCAGTCTTTGATGCCTCTTCCTTGGAGTCACTTCCTAATCAACAATCTGGATGCACCAACCCTCATCTCTCAGGCTCACATTTTGGGGGAAAACTCAGGTTGATACCAAATACCATACATGGCCCTCTAAAGCAGACCTGTAAAATAAGATTTTGGAATTGAATCAACCACTGGTCAGAGAGCAATAAGGAACTCCTTGTTGGTAGTGAAGGAGACAGTAATGAACTCTGGCATGTAATAGCACTATGATTACATTAGTGGCCAGCATGGATGAAGTACAGGTGAAATGGGAAGCACTGGTGTGTATGGTAGCCATTGAATGGTAAGCACAATGATAATTTTAAGAATTATTGAGTCAGTGCCTTTAGACACTTTGAAAAAAAGAAAAGGAGAAGCTCAAGTTAGCCACCTATCAATTCTAAGACAGTCTGTGAAAGTAGAAATGACTTCTTGTTAGCACTTAAGACAGATGACATGGCTTGTTATAGCCAGAGGGCAGGCTGTGCTGAAAATCAGACCCAGAATTTAATAATGTTAGCAGAGCCGCAAAGAAGACTGAATGCATAGTCTCAACATTTTCCTATGCCAAATTCTGATAGAGAAAGAGTGGGATCCAGAGACCCAGAATGGGGATATTTACATGGATGAGCCTGAGATCTTGAGACACTCAAAATCCTCTTAATCTTCACACTTTCAAGAGACTTCCTCTCCCTTCCTAGAAGAAAACAGTTTTATTCAACTGGAAACAGCAAGGAGAACTCACCTGAGACAGGTAAATTGTAAGGTGATGCTTATTTTCCTCAACACTACCTTGCCTCCCCTTACTGCCTCCAAACCAAAAACTGGAATCAGTGTACAGCACAACCAAAGTAAGAAAATATGGTCCCTGCAACAGAAGGAAATAATGTATAAGTTCTGGCTATGTGCACTAGCAGGGACTGGGGGAGCACACAGGGGTGGCTCTTGAGGGTTGAACACAAAGCTAAGGAAGATAGAATTCTACTGTCACCAAAGTTTTGTCCCATGACTCTGGTTTTACAGCCTGGCATGATCCCTTAGAACCAGTCCTTATTGTCTGGTAGGATGGCTCCTCAAAGTATGGACACAATGATGGGACTCAAATGCAGTAAAGATACAACACAAAGAGTTTTCAACTGTCACAGAATGTACACATTCAGAACTATTCCCGGAGTACCAAAAAAGAAAAAAAAGAACTATTCCCGGGCTAGAGTTGCGGCTCAGAGGTAGAGTGATTGCCTGGCATGTATGAGGCACTGGGTTTGATTCTCAGCACCACATATAAATAAATAAATAAAATAAAGGTCTATGGACAACTTAAAAAAAAGAAAAAGAACTATTCCCAAAAACTTAAACAAGTCGAAATATAACATTATTGTCATTTTCTCTCTGCATCATGGATTTGACTGCTTTTGGAAAGAAAGAGAGGTAGGTTCCCAGATTTAAAAGAAAAAAATAGGGGAGGCATAATTATTGATAGAGGGAAAACAAGAAACTTTTGAAGCAATGTCATTAATGTCATATATGGAACAAGCCAGTAACTTCACAAAGCACTCATATCAAGCCAAACAAAAATATGAGCAATCCCATGTAAATCATGGAAATTCTGTGAGATGACCAATGCAACACAGTCTTCTGAAAACTTCATGCGCATCTCTCTTTTCCTCTGGCTCTTTCTGCCTTAAATAACATTTGGGATCCAGTTCATCCCCTCTCCTGATTAAAGATACCTGTGAGCTCACAGATTCCATTGCTGTCACTAAAACAGACTTAGAATATCTCAATCCACAGTTCTCAGACATAAATTATATAGAATGAGTTATGGAGCTTTAAGAAAATGTAGGGTTCTACATCTAAAACCTGGAGATCCTAATGTAGTATATTTGGGAAGTGGGGTTCTGCATAATTTAAATGATCAGAACAGGTCTGGGAACTGAGTCTCTCAATCTTTGACTATAAAGCTTCAAACTTAATTAATTTTATAAATTATGTCACACATATGTACCTACTCATGCAAATAATTTGAAGTTTCTCCAGATTCAGAGCCTGCAACATGGACTGGTTGGTGTATAGGAATTTTAACTCAGGAATTTATTCCATAAAACATGAGTGAGCAACTAGGAATAAAACAGAGAGAAAGGGAATGCCTCTATAGGGTGCATTTCAAAGCCAATCATCACTGTGAATGCCAGGGAGTTGATCCCACTGGGACTTTCTGAGGATCTGTATAAAATGTAACTTATAAATGTCCAGAGAAAAAAATATGGAAGCACCTATCCAAGAGTTTCCCCTCAAATTTCTAGGATGCTAATGTGTCAGAATGGCTGAACATCTCCCATATAGTAGCACAGAAGCCCAGGGCAGAAAGCAAGAAAAATGAGGAACAGTTGAAGAAAGCTGCTCTCAGGATATATCTGTACAGACTTGTGGCCACAGCTGTGTTGAAATTAAAAGGGGCCAAGGTGACATAAAGCAGGGCACATGCTATCCACCCTTATAAATATCCAGCTATATGAACACAGTGCTCAAGAATCTGTATAAATATTAAAGACCAGGGGAAACAGTTCTTGGTTCCACAATACAAAAATAAAATAATAAAATCAAAATAAATGTTTAATGAGATGTCTACAAATATGACAAAGATGAGGTGACACTAATTGTTAATTTTAATATTTATAAATATGTAACTACATTTGCAAAAAATTCATAGGTTAGATTTCTTTCTCTAGACTTTCTAACTTATACAGGAATCATGGCCATACAATTACAGCCAATTACAAATAAATGTTACAAGTAACAAAATAAATGATAATCTTAAAATCCAATTTGTAAAAATTCATAAAATTATGTGTGTGAATGTAAAATATGAAGTATAGGTACCTTGTAATATGTATGATTTGATATAAGTGAGAATTTGTGGAAATAGTAATTTGGTCCATAAAATTCCTTTGAAAACTTTGTTTATAAATATCATCTTGGTCCTACTTTTCCTGTGATTATGTCAATAGTTCTAAGTTGTACATATGTTTACTTAATAGGGAAATATCTTTGAAAATATCTTTGACTCTTCAATGTAAAATTTAAACATACCTGTTAATATGTGTTGCTAGAATTTAAATTTGTAATAGCTTTTTGGGAAATAATTGACTAATATACTTCACTTATTCCTTCTGAAAAAATGCTCTCTAATATCCATTCAATGAAAGTTCTATCCAAGGGCAAAAACTGGCCCATAAAGTTTTAACACTGGTAATACTGATTAGAAATTCAAGTTGCTGGACTTCAGTTCAACTTTGAACTGTTTAATCCAAAAGGAACAATTGGTCTTGCCTTATATTATCATAAATTATCATCCTTTTCAGATCATTTCCTAGTTCTCTCAGGAGTAATAGCCAGTTGGGAGCGTATTCATTTACAAAAGGATTATGAAAATTCAATAGTTTAAAATTTAACAGGCCAACCTGGCAGACTTGTCAGAGATGAATGATGCTTTGAGAGAATAAAATGATAAAAGGTGCTTGGCAAAGATGGTGTCTCAAATATCTCTGTTTATTAAAACTCACGGAAGGATGGTGCTGTTTCTCTTTGGAGAAATCTTTAAGAGAAGAGACCAATACTTTCTTTCATTTATGGAAATCACAATACCAACTCATTTGTCAGATCCACAGCTCCCTCCTGAGAATGGACTCCAGATTGCACAGCAAAATTTCTCGCTTTCCTGCATTCTGTGGCATTTCACAGTCTTAGTGGCAATGCTGAGGTGCTGTAATCATTTTCACAAATAAACCACCAGAAAAGACGCCAGCAGATGACATAGCACATCTTGGTGTGAAGACTGTGGAAAGGGTGGTATCATTTCAATACCATCTTGATTGTTTTTACGCCAATGTATTTCCTGTCTCTGAATCTTCTATGCAAAATTTGACCTTAAATTGGGCTAACCAGCATCAGCTTAAAACTCTGCGGTTTTTCTTGAGTAATACACACTATTTTTGAAAGTCGGGAAGAAAGACAAGAGGATTTATCCAGCTGAAGCTTCTGAGAACTTGAACCACATGTCTCTTGAGGTCTTCCATAGGGAACAATAATAGTCTGATACCAGTAGCCTCATTACTTAACCTTCTAAACACCCAGGCAGATGTGCTGCTTCCCTGTTACTGCCCTGTCTTCAAGAGATGCTTCAGCTTCAGGCCTGTACTCCTCATCTTCATTGTGCATCCTCACCTCTGCCCCTGCCACCCAGGGACTCTGTTTATGAAGCCATCTGGCCAGTCTCTGAAAGTTACAGCTCTGAGCCTAGCTACCAGCAGCTCACTCTGCATACAAAAGAAAAGCAGCTTTCTTTTTTTAGTTAGTAAAACCAACAAGGGCCAGTAACTCTTGAACATTGGGATTTGACAATAAATGAGACATGAAGACAAGTAAACATCTATTTTTCCAACCTTCTCCTCCATCCAGTTTTTTAAAACTATAATCTGTCCTCCTTTATTTCAGTACTAAATGCAGAAATCATTCAGGAAAGTGACTGAATACAGTGACAATGCCAGTGAGCCATTGAACCTCTTACTAGTGTTTTAAGAACCATTAGAGCCAATAGTGAATTCTCTTCACACATAATTCTGCCAAATTTTAGAACCGAGCTGTACACAGATTTAGAGAAACTATCTCATAAATCCTGGCAAAGTTTGCAAACAAAAAGCATGTGTATTATGTCAGCATTTTGTCAGTGTTTACATTACATAAAAGGAGGTTGCAAAACAATGGAGAAGGGAGAAAAGTCAGAGACCTAAAGATCTCCTGGGTCCAGATTCAGGCTGTCTGAGGTGGCTACTTTCAGCACTCTCCTGATGAAACCCAGCCACCCACACAAAGTCAGAAACAGATTTGACAAAGGTTTACCAAGTATCTTGGGGAACTTCTGTGACCACCAACAGTTGTCTGAAGATCTGTGCCTGAGGTTTTTCATACCACGCCAGCAAACCTACAGTCAGAACATCTTGGGGAATGCACAGTAGTGGCCCTCAGTCAGCCCAGCCTGGGGATTTCCAGGGCTAAGTGATGACAATGTTCCTGATGACATTGTCCCATGTTGTTTGGGACACCTAAGAGTTCTCCTCTGGTCATGTAAACAGCCCCACAGCAGCATCTGTGCAGATGCCTGTCCTTGCCTCCAGCTCTCATTTCAATCTCCCCATAGAAAGTTGAAACAGGAGGGGAAAGAGGAATAGAGAAAACAGCTCTTGACGGGAAGTTTACCATTTAGCTGACTCTGATTTTGAACCTCAACTGCCTTATCTTTAAAATGGGGATAGCCAGATGCCCATCAATAGATGAATAAAAAAAAATGTGGTATATATACATAATGGAGTTTATTCAGCCATAGGAAGAATGAAATTCTGGTATTTGCAGGTAAATGGAGGGAATAAGAGAACATCATGCTAAGTGAAATGAGCCAGATGCAGAAAGTCAAGGGTTGAATGTTTTCTCTCATGTGTGAAAAATTAGAGCAAAACAAGAGGGGAAATGGGCAGGGAAGGATCCCATGAAAACAGAATAGTAATCAGTGGAGTAGAGGAAGGTGATGGAGGAGGGAAGGAGCAGGGGCAGGAAAAGGAAGGAATCGTGCAATGAAACCAACCAAACTCCAATGGACATATATGAGTATACCACAGTGAATTTCACCTTTATGTATATCTATAATGCATTAATTTAAAAAATATATAAGTAAATAAAAGGAGGATAAATATAGTAGAGGAAAGGGAACAGGGGAAGGAGGAGGGTAGGGAAAGGGGAAACACTGGGGAGTGAAGTGGAACAGATTATATTCCATGTTTGTATATTCATGTCAAACGAACCCCAGTATTGTGCGGAACTATAATTCACTAATAGGAAAATTTTTTAAAAATGAAGAACATAATATAAGACTTGAAAATAAGATTGAGAGAATGTCCCAGAGTACAGCAAAATGATAAAGAGATGAAAATGATAGAAATATCATACAAAATTAAGAACAGTGACCCATGTGGGAGTACAGGCCCAGGTCAGGCCCAGGACCACACCTGCTGACCTGCCGATCCACACTGGAGCTCAGGCCCAAGCCCAGGTTCCATACCATGGACCCACAGAGGAAACCAGGCCCACGCCCAGGCCCTAGCTATCTACAAGAGCCCTGGCCCAGGTAAGGCCCAGGAACACCCCCTGCACAGAGTGGAGGAACACACAGTGGCTCCCCATTTACCAATGCGTTGCTCCCCAGCCCGCCTCCATCTTGGGACACTGCACCCCTACCCAGGTTGTAGCCTCCACCTGGAACAACAGACAGGGTCTGAAGGCAGCTGCCTGCCGCAGCTCAGCACACCACAACGCTGCATCTCCAAACAGGTAGCCCAAAACCTAGTATTTCACACTCATCTCTGAAAGTGGTTGCATCTGTCTTGGGCCACCCCCACTGCTATCTGGTGTTATCTATGCCACCGCCACCACCATCGTTAGTTGTAGTAATGTTCATCTTGGGACACAAGCTGGGAAGCCCAACACCAAGGTGAGGTATAGGTAATCTGCAGGGACAGTACAAGATTATAGGGTAGAAATAATACCTCAGATCCTCACTGCAAGAAAGGAAGACACATAAACAACATGAAAAAACAAGGGAAGAAAGTGCCCAAAACAAACCAACATACTACAATAATAGAATTCATTGACAGCACACTTGATGAAATGTCAGAGAGGGAGTTCAGAATATACATAATTAAAATGATCTGAAAATTTAAAAATGACATGAGAGAGCAAATACAGGCAAAAATTGATCACTCCAACAAAGAGATAAGTGAGCAAATACAGGTAGCAAAAGATTACTTCAAGAAAGAGAGAGATTCTGAAAATAAAATCAGAAATCCTTGAAATGAAGGAAACAATAAACCAAAAAAATAAATTAATTAGTTAAAAGCATCACCAACAGACTAGATCTCTTGGAAGATAGAACCTCAGATAATGAAGACAAAATATACAATCTTGAAAATAAAGTTGACCACACAGTGAAGATGGCAAGAAACCATGAACAGAACATCCAAGAATTATGGGATAGCATCAAAAGACCAAATCTAAGATTTATCGCAAGAGAGGAAGCGAAGGCACAGAGTTTCAAACCAAAGGAATGCACAATCTCTTCAATGAAATAATATCAGAAAATTTCCCAAACATGAAGGATGAATTGGAAAAGCAAATAAAAGAGGCTTATAGGACACCAAATATACAAAGTTACAACATATCTACACCAAGGCACATTATACTAAAAGTGCCCAGCATATAGAATAAGGATAGAATTTTAAAGGCCACAAGAGAAAGGAATCAGATTACATACAGGGGAAGACCAATTCAGATCAACAGATTTTTCAACCCAGACCTTCAAAGCCAGGAGATCCTGGAACAACATATACCAAGCTCTGAAAGAAAATGTATGCCAATCAAGAATCTTATATCCAGCAAAATTAAGCTTCAGATTTGATAATAAAATAAAAACCTTCCATGATAAACAAAAGTTAAAAGAATTTACAGTGAGAAAGCCTGCACTACAGAGCATTTTTGGAAAAATATTCCATGAGGAGGAAATGAAAAATAACAATTAAAATCAGCAAAGACAGAAACTATACTAAAGAAAGGCCAATCAAAAGAGAAACCAAGTCAAGTTAAAAACCAAAAATAAACCAAAATGACTGGGAATACAAATCATATTTCAATAATAATCCTGAGTATGAATGTCCTAAACTCATCAATTAAAAGACATAGACTGGAAGATTGGATTTTAAAAAAAGACCCAACAATATGCTGCCTTCAAGAGACTCATTTCACAGGAAAAGACATCCACAGACTGAAAGTGAAAGGGTGGGGAAAAAAGGTATCACTCACATGGACCATGTAAACAAGCAGGGGTTTCCATCTCATATCAGATAAAGTAGACTTCAAACCAAAGTTAGTAAAAAGGGATAAAGAAGGACATTTTGTACTGCTTAAGGGAATCATACATCAACAAGACATAACAATTGTAAATACCTATGCCCCAAACAATGGAACATCTATGTATATCAAACAGACCTTTCTCAACTACAAGAATCAAATAGACCATAACACATTAATACTGTGTGACTTTAACACACCTCTCTCACCACTGGATAGATCTTCTAAACAGAAACTAAATAAACTATAGAACTCAATAAAACAATCAATAATTTAGACTTAACAGACATATATAGAATATTCCATCCATCAACGAGTGTATACACTTTTTTCTCAGCAGCACATGAATCCTTCTCCAAAATAGACCATGTGTTATGCCACAAAGCAAGTCTTTGTAAATACAAAACAAATAGAGATACTACCTGGCATTCTATCTGACCATAATGGAATGAAATTAGAAATCAATGATAAAATAAAAAATAGAAACTACTCCAAAACCTGGAGACAAAATAATATGCTATTAAATGATGCATGGGTAACAAAAGACATCAGGGAGGAGATAAAAAAAAATTCTTAGAAGTAAACGAGAACTCCAACACAACATATCAAAATATCTGGGACACTATGAAGGCAGTGCTAAGACAAAGGTTCACTGCATTAAGCTCATTCATTAAAAGAATAAAAAGTCAACAAATAAATGGTCTGAGATTATATTTCAAAGTCCTATAAAAATAAGAACAAACTAACACCAAAAGCAGAAGAAGATAGGAAATAATTAAAATCAGGACAGAAAACACTGAAATTTAAACAAAAGAAACAATTCAAAAAATTAACAAAACAAAAAGCTGGTTCTATGAAAAAATAAATCAAAGTGACAAACCCTTAGCCACCCTAACAAAAATAAGGAGAGAGAAAACTCAAATTACTAAAATTTGTGATGACAAAGGAAATACCACGACAGACACTATTGAAATACAGAAGACAATTAGAAACTATTATGAAAACTTACACTCCAGTAAAATAGAAAACCTCAAAGATGCTGACAACTTTCTAGAAGCATATTATCAACCCAAACTGAATCAGGAGGACATACACAATTGAAACAGATTAATTTCAAGCAAGGAAACAGAAGGTGCCATGAAAAGCCTACCAACCAAGAAAAGCCCAAGACCAGACAGATTCACAGATGAATTCTATAAGACCTACAAAGAAGAATTAATACCAATACTCCTCAAATTATTCCATGAAATAGAAAAGGAGGGAACCCTTCCACACTCATTCTTTGAGGCTAGTATCATCCTGATACTAAAACCTGGCAGAGACACATCAAGGAAAGAAAAGTTCACACCAATGTCCCTAATGATCATAAATACAAAAATTCTTAATAAAATTCTGGAAAATTGCATACAAAAACATATTTTAAAAATAGTGCACCATGATCAAGTGAGGTTCATTCTAGGGATGCAAGGTTGGTTCAGCATATGAAAATCAATTAATGTAATTTATCACATCAGTAGACTTAAAGATAAGAATCATATGATTACATCAATTGATGCAGAGAAAACATTTGAAAAAATACAGCATCTTTTCATGTTTGAAACACTAGAAAAAGTGGGGATAGTAGGAAAATACCTCAGCATTGTAAAAGCTATCTATGCTAAACCCAAGGCCAACATCATTCTGGATGAAGAAAAATTGGAATTATTCCCTCTAAAAACAGGAACAAGACAGAGATGCCTTCTTTCACCACCTCTATTCAACATAGTCCTGGAAACTCTAGCCAGAGCAATTAGACAGATGAAAGAAATTAAAGGGATATGTACAGGAAAAGAATAACTCAAACTACCATTATTTGTTGATGACATGATTCTATACTTAGAGGATCCAAAAAGCTCCACCAGAAAACTTTTAGAATTAATAAATGAATTCAGCAAAGTAGCAGGATATAAAATCAATACCCTTAAATCAAATGCATTCCTATACATCAGTGATGAATCCTCTGAAAGAGAAATTAGGAAAACTACCCCATTCACAATAGCCTCAAAAAAAATAAAATAAAATACTTGGGAATCAATTTAACTAAAGAGGTGAAAGACCTCTACAATGAAAACTACAGAACACTAAAGACAAAAATTGAAAAAGACCTTAGAAGATGGAAAGATCTCCCATGCTCTTAGATAGAATTAATATTGTCAAAATGGCCATACTACCCAAAGCACTATACAGATTCAATGCAATTCCAATTAAAATCCCAACACCATTCCTTACAGAAATAGAAAAAGCAATCATGAAATTCGTTTCAAAAATAAGAGACCCAGAACAGCCAAAGCATTCCTTAGCAAGAGGAAAGCAGAAGACATCACAATACCAGATCTTAAACTACACTACAAAGCTATAGTAACAACAACAGCATGGTATTGGCAATATTGTAGACCAATATAGTACAGAATAGAAGACACAGAGACAAATCCACCTAAATACAATTATCTCATACTAGACGAAGGTGCCAAAAACAGACACTGGAGAAAAGATAGCCTCTTCAATAAATGGTGCTAGGAAAACTGGAAATCCATATACAGCAAAATGAAACTAAACCCCTATCTCTCACCAGGCACAAAATTCAACTCAAAGTGGATCAAGGACCTAGGAATTAGACAAGAGGATCCTGCACTTAATAGAAAAAAAAGTAGGCCCTAATCTTCATCATGTTGGATTAGGCCCCGACTTCCTTAACAAGACCCCTAAGGCACAAGATATAAAAGCAAGAATCAATAAATGGGATGGATTCAAACTAAAAAGCTTCTACTCAGTGAAAGAATCAATGAGGTGAAGAGAGAGCTTATATTTGGAAAGCAAATTTTTGCCACATACATCTCAAATAAAGCACAAATCTCCAAAATATATAAAGAACTCAAAAAACTTAACACCAAAAAAAAAAAAAAAAAGATCAATAAATGGGCTAAGGAGCTAAACAAACACTTCTCAGAGAAGTTATATAATTGATCAATAAATATATGAAAAAATGTTCAACATTCCTAGTAATTAGAGAAATGAAAATCAAAACCACTCTAAGATTTCATCTCACACCAGTCAGAATGGCAGTTATCAAGAATACAAACAACAATACGTGTTGCAAGGATGTGGCGGGGAAAGCACACTCATACATTGGTGATAGGACTGAAAATTGTGCAACCAATCTGGAAAGCAGTATGGAGATTCCTTAGAAAACTCGGATGGAACCACCATTTGACCCAGCTATCCCACTCGTTGGTCTATACCCAAAGGAATTAAAAACAGCATAGTACAGTGGTGCAGCCACTTCAATGTTCATAGCAGCTCAATTCACAACAGCTAAACTGTGAAACCAACCTAGATGCCCTTCAATAGATGAACAGATTTAAAAAAAAAACTGTGGTACATATACACAGTGGAATATTGCTCTGCATTAAAAGAGAATAAAATTATGGTATTTACAGGAAAATGGATGGAGTTGGAGAAAATCATGCTAAGCAAAGAAGGCCAATCCCAAAAAGCCAAAGGCCGAATGTTCTCTCAGGTAAGTGGATGTTGATCCGTAATGGGGAGAGGGGGGCATGAGAAGAATGGAGGAACTTTGATTAGGCAAAGAGAAGGGAGAGGAGGAGAGTGGGTATGGGGGCAGAAAAAATAGTGGAATGAGATGGACATCATTACCCTAGGTATGTATGACTGCACATATGGTGTGACTGTATATCATGTACAACCAGAAAAAATGAAAAATTGTGCTCTATTTGTGTATAATGAATCAAAATGTATTTTGCTGTCATGTATACCTAAGTAGAGTGAATGAATGAATGAGAACAGGTCCAGCAGATCCCAAATCTCAAAAATGGAAATTCTAAGGAGACAGAATAGAGAAAAGTAGAAAAAGATAAGCTGTCAAAGTTTTACCTGTAAACTCTGTTTAAAAAATGCCTGAATACAGAGAATCAACACAGATTGTACCAAGGCATATTGTTGTAAAACTGTAGAATGCTAAAGACAAAGATGAAATCTTACCAGCTTCTAAAGACAACATGGGGAAAAAGCAACTTTCATACAAAGGATCAGGAATCAAAACAGCACTTGCACTTCTTAATTGCAGCATTAAAACTGGAAAAATAAAAATCAATGCTTTAAGAATTCTGAAGGAAAATAATTTCCAAAATGACAGGGTAAACCAAAAAAGATGAAGATATGAGATCCATGAAAAAGAAGGTCCAAAAAAGTGAGATCAAATAGTTTCCCCAGATAATGATAAAAGGAAATTCTGGGATAACAACCATGTAACAGAGGTAAAACTAAGGAAAGGGAAAGGAAAACCTCAAATTACAAGGTAAAATACTACTGCCTTGGTTGGCTCTCATACATGTGAACAGTGAGGCTTAATCATCAATAAAGGGGTATTCTTATTTACAATAAGTATTCTTATATTTAAGTATTCTTATTTATAGTAATAACAAATATTATTCAAGCAAGTCAGTCAGATGCTGAATGAATGAATATATGCTAAATTAATGCTATAAATATCCATTAAGTAAATAATTTCCAAGTTTTTAAATGTCACCATTACTTATTTGTAAGAATCAGACCTTAACACTGACATGTTACTAGGGAATCACTAACCCAACAACAGTGTGTGGGATAGGTTGCCAAGCCTAAACCCTCCAGTCAAATAGAGTTCTGTCTCAAGGTGAAGGGCTAAACTCATTTTTCCTGCAATAGTTATAATAAATTCTGTTTTTAATATAATCAGTCCGTCTTTTGCCTCCATTCTTCTACACAAAAGCTAGAGTAATTTTTAAGGTTTTATTATCTTTTTAAAATATAATCTTTGATATACCAAGAGCTACATGAAGATTATATTTGTTATAAAGAAATCCAATACCAGAAAATTACCAATAACTTGCATCTAACTCTACCACTTTATCGACCTGTCTCCCGTATTTATCATTTTCTTGCCTTTTTGCCATAGTTTTATTACATTATTCCTAAAGAAGATATTATTTCATTTTGCTTGTTTTAAAAAATATTAAAGTAAAATGAGGATAGCAGTTTCTATATAACTGGTTTTGAGAAGTGAAAGTATACAAAAGGGCTTCAACAATGTAAAGAGCACAAAGCAAATAGAAGATGTCACCCACAAGGCTCAGTTCTAATACAATTAGCTATGTGACCTAAGTGCCTATGAATATAATTGCTAAAGTCCATTCTGAAAATTCAATGATCCTGTGAAAATATTTCATTTCCAATTAACTTCTATCGGGCTAATCTGATGTTCAACAAATAGTGTTTTCTGTACCCAACCACCTGGAATTAGTTCTTCCAGTTGTAATTTAAATGACATTCCATCCCATCCCAACTTCTCTTCTCCTGCTTTAGTAGTCTCAGATTTACTTTAGAATTTTCCCTGTAAGCATCCTGGCTTTGAAGATGAAATGTTACTCTGGCAGAGTTTCAGGCAGCTCTGCTCCTTTCTCAGATTTTAATTCCATGAACAGGAATACTGAGTACCCTATAATATGAACTGTGCTGGGGTCTTAACACAACCCATATGACTGAGGCAGCCAGAATCTGCTTCCTTATTGGTAGATAGGCATGCCCAACCTCCCTTTAATACCATTTTGGTTAGAGTTGACTGCCACAATTAAAACTGTAAACCAGCAGGGCACAGTGCCACATGCCTGTAATCCCAGTGGCTCGAGAGACTGAGGCAGGAGAATCGTGAGTTCAAAGCCAGCCTCAGCAAAGGAGAGGTGCTAACCAACTCAGTGAGACCCTGTCTCTAAATAAAATGCAAAATAGGGTTGGGGATGTGGCTGTGTGGCTGAGTGACCCTGAGCTCAATCCCCGGTACCTAAAAAAAAAAAAAAAGTATAAATCAAACATGTCACCTCAACTAGATATAACTAGCCTTGTGGGAGTTTCCAGCTTGGGTGTTGAGCAAATTGAAGTGAACCAGACTCAGAGGTTCATCCATTCAACCCTGAAAGTAGGGAAGGGGTAGTAATGCTCAAGAAGGGAAGGGCAATTGGCAAAAAGGCCTTGAAGCTCTTAAGCTGCCAAGCTTGGAACTGCCTTGACACAAGCTGTTACTCCTAGCCAGGTGACCTTGTCCCCGCAACTCATCAGGTAGCCCATCTGCATGCATCTGCTCTTGTTGTTCCTACTCTTCCAGAATTACCTTCTGCTCTCTTTTCAGCCTTCAACTGGTCATACAATAATACTTCTTGGATCCAGTTTATGGTGCTGCATTGTGTGATGTATTGTGTGTTTATATAGATAGATAAGATATAATCAATGTCCTCAAGGAGCTTAGTCCCCAGTAAGAGAGATGGGGCATGTGCCCAAGGAATTTCAGTAGCAAATATCTAGTGCAAATGGGATGGAGGCCTGATGGAGTGGCCAGGGGAGTGCCAGGAGAGAATCCTCGTGGCTGCAAGGACAGAGGAAGACTTCTGGAGGAAGTAGTGGTAGGCTTGCCGGGTTACAGAGACTGAGATTAGTTTGAAATGATGTGCAGGGAGGGTCAGGTTGGAATGGGCCTTCAGGCCTGGCAGGTCTGAGAGAGGATCTGAAGAAACAGTGACAAGGAAGAAAACCAACTTCTATTTTGCACTGACCATGTATAATACTTATGTTTTCATACAATCTTTACCACCACCTCAATAAGTTTTATTATTCCTATTTTTGTGGGAGAATAAACAGAACTTCAAAGAGATTGTGATTTGCTTTAGGTCTCAACAACTAGTGTGTGGCTGACCCAGGACTTTTAGCTGTATCTGCCCAATTCCAAAAACCTATCAACTTTCTCTATGTTAAATTGACTTCCTGGGTGTAGGTTTGATAAAGCAGGTTATGGTTATATCCTTGAAGACAAAAGAACTTGGATTTTTCTTTCCTTTTTGTCTAATTAAAGCCACTCCAGGCCCAGTTCAAATCTTGCCCTTTCTACTAGGCCTTTACTGAATATTCCAGGCCCCTTGATATTCTAGATACTGTTGGCCATGCCTGCTGCCATGCCATGTCCCTTCCTTCATGTGAGTCTCTCATGAATCCTCAATAAAGATGCAAGTTCTTAAAGAAGGAGAGTTGATCTTTCCCTTCTTCCTTACCCCTGAATAAGTAATTGTAGAATCAACTATCTCTTTTTGGTACTCCCCAATTCTTCAAGGCCTCAATGCAGACATTTGCCTTCTCTGAAGTTTCTCTCTGCAAGGAAATCACAAGGAAACATGTCCTGTTCTGCCCAAAGCAGCCACT
Source organism: Geosciurus inauris (assembly GCA_004024805.1). Classification (NCBI taxonomy): domain Eukaryota; kingdom Metazoa; phylum Chordata; class Mammalia; order Rodentia; family Sciuridae; genus Geosciurus; species Geosciurus inauris. The sequence goes on from PVHX01001698.1 coordinate 77,237, forward strand.
CAGACAGCCACTGGGACAATTGGCCACACTAAGTCAAACACCCAGGAAATGGATTGTGGATTTTTTACTGGACAGACCTAGAGAGCTGCACCTCCCACCCTCTCTCAGTGTGTAAGGAGAATCTCGCAGCCTGGAAGAAGACAGACACCGCTACACTTGGCTCCAGCTCCCACATAGAAAGTCCTGCAGATGGTACCCAGCAACAGACTGAGAATTTATTCAGAGATGCCTGAATTTAGTGCCTCAATGGATGTGTCAAAGGGAGGAAGGAGACTTACCTGCCCACTGGTGTGGATTTGATGGCTCTGATCTTTTCCAGACCATTTAACACTTCCACTCATGTAATGGTTGATTTTCCAGGTCACAAATTTCATGGTCATACTCACTACTTACTGGATAACTATTGATTATTTAATTGCAAGGTGAGTACCATAGAGAAGATGGGAAAATCACATGGTAAAAAATTATGGCTTAAGTGTCTGGTTATTTTTGAGTCTGCCTGGCTATGGGTTAAATAAATTTAACTTATTTTTAAAGTTCAATTTAATCCTAGAAAAATCACCATTGCTATACATAGGAATGATCAAAATTTATCTCCCTCTTAAATTAATAACTTTATAAATAATATATTAAATATATTCTTATTTTATTTTCCCCAAACTCTACTTTCTAATGTAACAAACAAGAAAAAAGCTAACATTAGGGGCATACAAACCTGGTGAACTATCCTGGTCCATCATTTACAAGTGATGATACTTTAGGCAAGATGTTTAATGACTCTAAGCCTTCACTTATTACCTGTCAGGTGGTGTAAAAATACCTACTTCTTGGGAACATTGTTAGCAATTAATAAAATCATTTCTGCAATGCCCTTGTGCCTAGTAACTGTTAGTACTCATATAGAACTTCATTTATGCCAGCCTGTTTTAAGCACTTAATGTATTAACTCAGCCTAAATAACAACCCCCCTTAAGGAGCGACTGTCATCACCCCCATGTTGTGAAAAAGAAACTGAGATGCAGGTTAAATAACCTGCCCAAAGTCAATAGCTAGCAAGTGTCCAGGCCCTACCCTCTCCACTAGACTGGCCCATAGACAGTGAAGTCATTGACACTTTGAAGGCTCTGTGTGATGGGGTGGATTCATAGAAAGAGTAAGAGGGTCAGATGTTAGGTTTAAAGAATGTGGGAGGCAGACTAAGACATACCCCAAGGATCCCCCCTCTTGGCATTCTTGACCTTAGTACCCTCCCCTTAAATATGGGTTCGACCTAGTGATCAAGTCCAAAATAGAATACAACAAAAGTGATGAGACATCACTACCAAGACCAGGTTGCAAGAAGATTGTGGTTTCCATCTTGGTCAGCCTTTCTCACTCTCACCTGCTACTCTGAGGCCAACCACCATGCTGTGGGCTGCACTATGGAGAGGCAAGGAACTGAGGTCTCCAGTGAACAGCCAGCAGGAAGCTGAGTTTTGTCAATAGTCATCCCAGTGAGCATGGAAGTGGATGCTCCCCAAATCAGACCTCAAAAAGGAATGTTGGGAAGTCTCAGGACCCTGTAGGTTTTAGTTGTCCCATCTATAGAAAACCTAGCTGAGCAAGCCCAGGGACTGGAGAGACTATCCAGCAGAGATACTTCCTGTTCTAAACTCTGCAATTCTCTGTGATCTTGTTCAGACTGAGTTATGACACCTCTTACTGTGGTTCTCAAATTTGGGGTTTCAAGACCTCTTTTTAACAAGTTTTAAGATCCTAAAGAGCTTCAGTTTATAGTGAAATGTAGATACCAGTCTTTACTGTATTCAAAATTAAAATGCAAAAATTTAAAAATACATTTGTATTAGTTCATTCAAAATTAATAAGCTTATTACATGTTAACACAAAAATGTAATTTTATAGAAAGTAGATGCATCCCCCCATCAAAAGAATGAGAAGAGGGACAAATGTTTTATACTTTTGGCCAATCTCTCTAATGTCTAGACAGCTAGTTTCTCATAGCTGCTTCTGCATTCATTCTGTCCCAATACCACATTCCATGTAGTTTTCTGGAAACTCCTCAGTATAGTAGAAAGAATGACAGTGAAAAGGAAAAACAGTGCCTTACTATTATTATGAAAACAGGTTTGACCTGAAAGTTTTCTGGAACCCCTAGGATCTCCAGATCACATTTTCAGAATTGCCTGTTCAATTGGTTCTTATTGAAAATGTTAACATTTCTTATCAAAACTTCTGCCTACCCACTACCAACAACAATAAAAATGTACACACACACATACATCCACACACATGCACACAATGGCAATTTCCATATTCTACTTTCCTAAAGCCTCTGGAAAAGTGCAAAGTAGAATACTAAACCTGAGCAGACCTCCTGCAGACACATCACTCCTCAAATTAGGGTGTCAGCTCATCCTCCCAAGTGGTGACTTCCTGCTTATCTACTCTGAACCCAATGAAAGTAACAAATGGCTTCTAGAGGGTATGCACCCAGCTTCTTCAACTGGATGAAGAGTTGAGGAATTTCAAATGTTGCTTGCCTTTGAAGCTTTGGTTTCAAAACCAAATGCTTGGAGGATATCAGCAATGAACAGGACTGCTTCAAAAGCAATAGCTAGCAAACCCCTGATCCAACAAACTAACAGGGACCCCTCTTAAGTCCCTGTAGGCATTCAATCAGGAAGCAGCCTAACTGGGGACAGGGGACAACAGCAGGCTATTTGGGGGTTTCCAAGGAGAACTTTAACAAAAAAACTGAGTGGAAAAAGAACCATCCTAGATCTGGTCATACTAGGAAAGTGAGATATAGGTTGCGAAGACTTCCAGCTAAATTCTGATTTTGCCAACAGCAAGGTGTTACCACAAGCAAGTAGCTTGTTCTAAAAATGACAGGGAGCATGAGATGAGCTCAGAAGTTCCTCCCATCTTTCTAATGCTGTATTTCTTATCATTAACTTGCATAGATCAATGGATATATTTATGAACCAAAGATAAGCATACCTCTTATTCCATTTATGCCTAAGATTCCTTTCATTTATGCAACAATTATCAAGACCACAGTTTGCTACAGGTACTGTTCCAACAAAGCAATGAATAAAGCATTGAAAAAAATCTTGCCCTTATGGATTTATATTCTAGTGGGAGAGAGCAGATATAAATAAAATATATCCTATGTCAATGGTGATGAGAATTATAAAGAAATATAGAGCAGGGAAGGGGGATAATCTTCAACACTGAGTTGAAAGTTATGTGCACTTTTAAATAGGCTGATCACTTGCCCAGAAATTTGAAATATTCCATAATTTTGTTTGAATTTGGCCATTATAAAGTCAATTGGCATTCATTCTTTCAGTTATTCAGTTAATCGGTCAGTCGGCAAACATTTATGTCAAACACTGAAGATTTTATAGCTTTGGGGGCTTGGGGAAGCAGCCTGTCCTGGGTGGAGATCAGTTATGGTTGAAAAGCACAAGGTCATGGCTATCCAGGGACGACCAGAGCCAGACTGCATGAGTCGGCATATTGCCTTCTAGCTAGGAGATCCTGGGCAACTGACTGCTCCCATTTCCCCACCTTCAAAGTAGGAATAATAAAAGACCTTATGTGAAGGCATGTTGTAGAATATGAGCTGTACTTACACTAGACACTGGCATAAAGCCACTCAAAAAGGGTAGCCATCAAAATAGACAGTAAGGGAAGACCAGGAAGGAACACTCATGGGCACAGTGGGAGACTCCCTCTGGGATACCCCAGAAATAAACGGAATCCAGTGAGAGTTGAGGCGTATTTGGATCTCATTTAGCTGGCCAGGTGTTAGGAAAATCAAATGACACTATACTTCTCCAATAGATTCTGCTGTGATCCTCAATTGCCCAGTAGAGCTGGCTATAAGCCTTCCAAATGGAAGAGGCTGATTTGATTAGAAAAGGAAGTTATTTTCTATGAGATGAAGGATTGATATGCCTCTGCTTAACTGGAGTGCCGATTTTGCCATCTACCTTGTCTGAGTGCAGGCCAGCTCCAATCGGGGTAACAGCATCCCCACTACTGCCCACTAAATGTTACTACCAAATTGTTTTAGCCTGTCCTCCTCGTTTGCATAAGAATCCTGCTCCATCTGTTAGAAGGAGCAATATCCGTTCATGCTAATCTGATTGCTCCTATGACTTGTATTAAAAAACATGGAGGTTACCACAAGCTTTGCTCTGACCTTTGATTTTCCAATATCGCATCTGGGGTAAGCACTTCCTTTTAATCTCTGCGGACAATAGGCAAAATTTCACCAAGGGGACTGTGACAGAGGCAGAGATCATAGAGCATGTGTCCATGACCTCAGGTTAGATAATTATAATAATGCTTTTTAGGCTCTTCTAATAAAGAATATGCTGAACAGGCTCCAACGTGCATGTGCAAAAGTCTAATTGCTGTTAACATGTCATTCCCATCACAGAAAAGCAACAACATACTGACGGCTTGTCAAATCCAGAATTGATTTTGAAATTGCTTTAATGAGGTGGTGAATAAGTTTGCAGGGGCCTGGCCATCTGAGAGGCCTCTGTGGCGTCAGACAGGATCACCTACAGTTGCTTTGTTGGCTGTTCATAAATGAGGACGGGGCACAGAGAGGGTTGCTGTTTGGTTGCTGAGGATTTGCAAGCTCTGAGCTGGGATTTAAGTTTCTCTCTCCATTTCTGAAGTCCTTTGCCTTTCAGATTTGTTTTGGGATGTGTGTTTGTATGCATGTGTGTGTGCATGTGTGTGCATGTGTATGCACACATTTCCTTCCAGCTGCATTCCTCCCAAGAAATACCTCCAATGGAAAAGGCTGGGCTGGTTTTTCTCAAAAACACAAAGAAAGAGTACAAGTCCCTTCTTGTTTCTCATCCAATACGTGCAAGAGGCAGGCGAAGAACAATGTGCTTCCCAATTCTGAGCTTTGCCTGCCAGTCAAGATTGATTACTGGATAGACAGAGGGCTAGATACAGGATACTTTTTTATCTGCATCACTGTCCACAGGGAAGGAGTTGAACAATTGTCACTCAGCCTCCAAAATTACTGCATTTTTGTCTGCCCTGAAGAAAAAGTTGATAAAGGTTTTCCAAAGAATTAAAGGCTAGACTCTACCACCCTTCTCAATACCCAATCAACTGAAACCTCAGTTGGTAGACAGGGTCCTGTTTCTTACAACATCTTGCTCTAATAGCAGCTATCACCAGGTATTTCCACCTTGCAAGGCAGATGGGAAAGTACCCAAGTAACCTCTAAATGCAGCCCAAGGCAATGAGGGGGAGCTAATTCCTGCTCACAATGTGGTTTTGGATGTGTGATGAGGAAACAGAGTTTCTCCAGCCAAGAGAACTGAATACACTCCCCTGTTTCCTCATCTTTCACTTGTAAACAACGCCAGCACTTCAACAACAAAGAAAAATGTATGCCCGGCTTACAGTAAAAATGAAAAAAACTGCCAGTAACACTTCACAATGTTACTTTTATTACCTGCCTCCGCCACCCCAGAACATTATTTCATTCAGAGCCAAAGTAGGGAGCCAAATTGCCTTATTTCCAAAGGATGTGAACGTATTTTAGAAAAGCATCTGTGTGCATTATATTCTATAGGCCATCATCTCATTTATATTGCCCCTGCGTTTATGAGTGCATGACCAGCATCCTTATCAGGTACAGATGCCTTCAAGAAATTGGATGCTACAGAGTCCATACATCAATGTTATGATGATGTATTTTTTATGAAATCTGTAAATAAGGTCAACAGGATTGGGATATTTGGGATGACAGAATCTTTAATAGTTTTTGAGAAATAGCCTATTTCCCTGTAAAAATTCAATTTACTTTTTTTTTTTAACTCTTGCTCATTAAGAAGTCTGAGCTACTTTGGTGAAAATAATCCCACCCCCAGCACTCTGAGAAAGGGGTTGCAACTTTTCTATAAACCAATGAGAAGAAATGAAAGTGGTTAGCATGAAAGGGACAGATAATTGGCACCTTTGGGGCTTCTCATATTTTATCTTTTCTTATCACCTGAAACCTTATCTCAAGCCCAAGAAACAGGTTACTTGGTCTTCAAAGAAAAGAATGACAAAAAAGGAAAAAGAAGATGCTCAGGGCCATGAATGTGAGTATTTAAAGTTCAATAATGTCATTTTTATAACCAGAAAGTAATTTCAGCTTCTCCCAAGACCTCTGAACATCCCAGGCATCAACTGCATGCCAGGGACTGTTATTGTAAGAAGTGTCTGACTGGCTCTCACATGCTTCTGCTGGCTCCCCATTCACCCAGGGATGCTCAGGGCTGAACTGAGGTGCCCAGCACTGCTCACAGGTCCTCAGCCTACTGAAGACTGAAGTGAAGCTGGGTCATTAGGAAGGGGAGACTCAGAGACAAAGGAAATAGAAGTGAACCAAGGCTTATATTGAAACAAAATTGCAAGCAGAACTGGGAGGCTGGAGGTCATTTGCCACACCTGCTTATATGGCTTAGGTGTCCTATTTCATTTTTCTGGGCCCTTATTCCTAGAGCTGCAAAATAGAAATAATGACACTTCCATAAAGGTGATTATAAAGAATGAAATATTATGGCTATAAATGGCTGAACAAAGAGCCAGACTGTGAAAGCATTACATATTTAACTCATACTAGAGATAGATCCTGAGTTCCCATTGTTGCATGCATGTATGGATATGTGAATATATATTATACATGTGTTTATATATTACATAATATATAATTACATATAATACATGCAATTACATATATATTATATATAATATATATTATATTAGAGAAATACGGGTTTAAAAGATGATAACAGCAACTTTTAAGCAACTAAAAGGGAAGGGAAATACCTTTCTACATTAAATATGTTGCTTTCTTATTATCCTTATTATTAACAGGACAGTGAAGACAGCCTCTTCCAGATCAATGAGCATCCCCTCAGGCCTAAACACAAGAGTGAAAATGAATCCTGAGTGACAGAGCCTGGAATTTTACTTGCTCCTGCCACCTGCTCTTGGGGGTCAACTGTACTGTAGTGCGTAATTACCAACCTCATTGCTGCCCCTTCACTTCCTCTCTCCCTCTGTCTAATTGATGGCCTTGACACCAGTGATGGGTCAGCCCCCTAGAAATACCTTGGGCATAAACCACTCCTCCACCCAACAGATGCTGCTTACTCAGAAGTCTAGCAGTGACCAGAGCCAGGAACTCAACAATGGCTTATGTTTGCTCAGAATAAAATTTTTAAAAATGACGGAGCAAAGAACAAGAGTACAGATCTACTGTAGGTGGAAATAATCCAGTCTTAGAATGGTCTTAGCTGCAGCATCCACTCCATTCATTAGTGAATCTACTGGCCTTCTTCCAGGTGAGGGACACCAGGACTGCAGTTTCTTGCCTTTCCTTTAGGTCTTCCTTGCTTTCCTCTGAAATCACACACAGTGAAATCATTGTCTCCCCATCTAAGAAGCCCACACAGCCATGGATTGTTCACATCTGTCAACAGCTGCAAAGAGAGCACTAGAACTGACATAGCAAAATATAAATCACCAGTCTAACTCTGAGACTTGGTGCTGAGATGCTGTGCCCTAACACTGACCCATCTAAAATCAGAACCAACTTTGTACCCAGGAGGATTGGGGGAAATTAGCCTCTTCTTGATCATCTCTGAGCTACTAGAAAATATAGCTCCTAGCTGGCTTACTTCTTGCCCCTTTTTTCTTCCCAAGCACCAAACCCCAGCTCCCTTGGGAAACACAAAGCCTCTGCAACATTCTGATTTCCAATCCAGACTCCTCTATTTCAGCCCAATATCATCTCCCAGCCATGAGAGGAAAAAAAGCCACCTTAAAAATGAAAAGTTGTCACAACAAAGTCTCAGGCTATAAAGGCAAAAATAAATGAAAAGAACTACATCAAATGAAAAAGCTTTCGCACAGCAAAAAATAATTAACAAAATGAAATGGTAGCCTTTGGAATGGGAAGTCACATTTGCAAACCATATATCTGATAAGAGTTTAATATTCAAAATTTATAAAGACCTCATAGTATTTAACATACATGGATAAACCTGGAGGACATTATACTAAATTAAAAGTAAAATAAGCCAAAGAAAGAAAAATATTGCATGACCTCACACACAGGTGGCGTCTACTTTATTTTTATTTTTGTTTTTTGTTTGTTTGTTTGTTTGGGGGTGTTGTTTTGGGGGGGGTTTGGTTTGGGTTTTTTGTTTGTTTGGGGGATTTTTTTTTTCTTTTTTTGGTACCAGGAATTGAACCCAGGGGCACTTGACCACTGAGCCACATCCTCAGCGCCTTTTTATTTTCTATTTTGAGGCAGGGCCTCACTAAGTTGCTGAGGGCCTTATTAACTTGCTGAGGCTGGCCTGGAACTTGCGATCCTCCTATCTCAACCTCCTGAGTTGCTAGGATTACGGGCATGCCCACTGCACCCACCCCTACCATGGTGGAGTCTTAAAAAAGAAAGTCAAATATACACAGATAGAGAATAAAAGAGTACTAACCAAGAATGAGACTAGGGAAGGGGGAGAATATAGAGAGATGCTTGTCAAGGGATACAAACTGGCAGATATATGAGATGAGTAAGTCTAGAGATCTAATATCCAACACAAGGACTATAATTAATAAAACTGTCATATATTTGGGATTCCTGATAAATGAGTGGATTTTAGCTGCTCTTGCCACTAAAACAAAAAGAAAAAATGGGAGCTATGTAAGATAATGACTATGTTAATTTGCTTCACTATTGTGACCAATACAATATAATATTATGGGGTATGCGTAAATAGTAACATAAATAGTAGTACATGCTCCATAATATTATATTTTATACCTTCAATATATACAATAAGGTTTTTTTTTTTAATGAGAAGGCAGGATGCTACTCTGAGTTTCTGGTCACTGAACAACCCTGTAAACATTCTCAGACTAACCCCTCACTCTTCCTATTAACCTAAAGCTCAATAAACAAAACTGAACAGCAGGTGCTGTGTGCTAAGAGACAGTCAAAATGAGGGTTTCAAAGGCAAATGGGATAGGCTATAATTTTCATAGTGAATCTATTTGTTTCTATCACTTGCTGTAGATTAGGGGTCAGCAAACTGTAGTCCAGGCTAAATTTGGCCTGTTTCCTATTTTTATATGTAAAGTTTTGTTAGAAATTTTATTTATTTATATATTGTCTATGGCTGAAGTGCCACTACAAAGGCACAGTTGATGGTTATTACAGAGAGACCTAAGACCCACAAAGCCTAAAATATTTACTATCTGACCCTGTATGGAAAATGTTCACTAACCCCCTGCTTTTTTGGTTGTCCTCACATCGCCCAATTATTGTCAGTGGTTAACACTCATCATTTTGCCTGCTACTATTCTGGCTTATGGTGGAAAAGCTCAGGTAATCCTATCCCCCTGCCAAAATAGGAGCCAGGCATGGGAATGTCCACCTGCAATCCCAGCATCTCATGAGGCTGAGGCAGGAGAATCACAAGTTCAAGGCCAGCCTGGGCAACATAGCAAGACCCTATCTTAAAATAAAATATAAAGGGCTAAGCATGGAGCTCAGTGGAAGAACACTCCTAATATGTGTGAGGCCCGGGATTTGATCCTCAGTGAAGAAAGAATGAAAGAAAGAAAGAAAGAAAGAAAGAAAGAAAGAAAGAAAGAAAGAAAGAAAGAAAGAAAGAAAGAAAGAAAGAGAAAGGAAGGAAGGAAGGAAGGAAGGAAGGAAGGAAGGAAGGAAGGAAGAAAGGAAAAAGAAAAAAGAAAGAAAGAAATAGGTACTATAACCTATTATAAGTGGCTAAGAGTTAACAATTCACATAAACCAACTAATCAGGAGTTGTGTATGTAAATGAAGTCCACGCTGTGGTTATTGAGCAAGTGCTTCAAGATCAGGGAGCAAATAAAGATAAAAGAACTCTGCTCTGTGAAATAAAAATGAAAAAATCCTATTGAAGACAGTTGCACATCAGGCTTTACTTTCTGAAGTCCACAGATAAGGAAATGAAGGAAATCTCTTTAGGGATTTGTTCAAGAGAATTCAGATTTGTCTCACTTGATCAAATACCAACTATTAAGTGATTCTTCACAAAGAACCCTTTTTATAAGGAGTACATTTTTAAAATGAGAACAAAAAATGGGTATTTGTTTTTTTTCATGGAATATGTAATACCAAATCTATCATACTTCCTAACCCTGCCTCATGCCAATAGGACATTTTAGAACACACTGTTAAAACCTTCTCACTGAGTCTAATATGAAGCAAGACAAGGTACCTGCACAGCTCTGACTGGTATGTTTTCCAAGACATATGCATAACCAGACTCATGGCAAACCTGCCTGTCTAAGGTTCACTGAGGCCCAATCCTTTAAACAGAATTTGACCCAAATCCATTTAGTTTGACCAAGGTGTTAAAAATTGACATGCATTTGGGCTGGAACTGGGAAAGATCACTCCTAAGATTTTTCCAGTTGCTGGATCATATACCAACGGAGTTGAGTGTCCAATATTGTGAAGCTCATGTGTTTTTCTGCACTGTGGCCCAGATGGCTACACAGATGTCCCTGCCATCTTGACTAAGCCCTGTGGGGATATAGGCAAGTAGCCTTCAACCTCCCTGTATTGACCCCAGGCTAGGGTGGGGCAGACAACAGATATGTAGCATGCACCTCTACACTCATACCTATCACGTGCATACGCGCACGCGCGCGCGCGCGCGCACACACACACACACACACACACACACACACAAGAAAGACCATTTCTTGCAACCAAAACACAAATCATACCTGGAATTCAATGGCAGAAGGAGTCTCTCACAGAGATGTAAAAAGTGAGTGCTACAAATTCTTCCCCTCTTCATTTGAAGCTCATCTCCCCATAGAATGCAGAGTCCTTCCTCTATGCATTCCACCCTACTTTATAATCAAGTTGTGTTTCATTCATCTAAGCATTCCCAGCATCTGGCATAGCATGTAGCCAGTAGGTGCTTAATAAACATTTTCATGTGTTCATTCATTGAATCAGTGTTTACTGAAGGCCTATCACATGACAAGTACTTTGCTAAATATAATAAAATAAAGAAGGGAGTAGCACACAAGTTGCATCCTTATGAAGTCCTAATCTAGAAAGAGAGCAGCTAAACAGTAAGTACAATATTGGGGTGGATGTGTTGTAGTCAAGACTTCAAGTCAGACACCCAACCCCATCCTGGGATGGATGGGCATGGGAGTAGTTAGGCCTGGTGTAAGAATGCTTCCTCTCTTTGGAAATATTAATGAACATTGTCACCTTGAGACTGGTGACTTTCATAGGATGCAGTGAGGAGTTTACTTTTTGCCCACTAACTCTACAATATTCACCAGCAATCACATTCACTATGATGTGATTTTGCCCTTTAAAAGCATGGAAACTTAACAAAAGGCTATTTGGAGCCTCCCACCAGTGTGCAAAGACATAACCAAGATTTCTTGGATCTTGCCTCGCTTTAGGCATGTATCAGTTAAAAACACAACAAAAGAAAAAATCAATTAGTCAATAAGGTAGAATCAGAGGATCATAGAATGTTAGAGTCTATAAAAGGGCATTTAAAATGTTACTAGAGTCTGTTTGATGCCAGATAATAAGTGCAAACAGTTTCCTCCTTCTGTACAATTGATAAAGTGACTGATAGGTCATTTGGGCTTTGCCAGAAGGGAAAGTCACACAGGAAGACTTGGCATGGGGTAGTCATTTGATAAATGTGTTCTGAATGAATGAAGGCAGACACCTCAGGGTATGTAGAGGAAAAGTAGGCCTCAAAATCCAGAAGCTCAAATAACACAGCCACATCGACATTCTCATCAATCATCAATCAACATCTAACTGTGTTCTGGAAGCACTAGAGAAAGCAGAAGAAATTACACCTGGTCTCTGGTCTTAAGAAATATACAAACAAGGAAATACGCCGGCAGCTTATGGAAGAGGAAAATCAAAATTATGAAGAGATGCTCAAGCAAATCAATATCAAGAAAAATGCAAATCAAAATTATTAAAATATTAATGAAAACATTAACAAGTATCATTTCATATTAAACAACTAAAAAAATTTAAACTGGATAATAATACCAAATGTTGGCTCAGATGTAGGATGCAGGATTCTTTATGCATGGCTGGTGGGAATAAAGGCTAGTACAGCCTTCCCTGGGAAATTTGGCACTTCCTGGTCAATCAAAGTATATGAGTAACCTATGCATCTTCAATTCTAATTCTAGAGATGAATATATCCCAAAGAAATCCTCACACAGATTCATGATGGACCATACATGAGAACATTCATTGCTGCATTATTTGTGATGATGGCATGGGGTGAGCTTAGTACTCATCCCCGTGGGACTGAATAGATAAAATATGAAAGGAGTGCAAACCATGGTCAACTACACGCAATTGGAAACAACAGACTAGATGTCCACATAATAACACGGACGATCTCAAAAACCTAGTAACGGTTGAAAAGAGTGGGAAAGTGAATGACAGCTACAGAACAATGTCATTTAGGAAACATGTTTGCCCATAAAACAAGAGTGTAATTTTGGAAAATGTTTTTGCAAATAAAATTATATTCTTTAAACATATAAGGATTGTTGCACCTGAAAGTAAGATGAGGAAAAGGGATAAATACAGATTTCAGTACCTAGGATGTAGGGTGCTGCTATAAGAACTATCCAAATAGGTGGGATTGGCTTTGGAACCCAGCAGTGAGCAGAGGCTGAGACGAATTTGAGGACCATGTTAGAGAAAGCCTAATTATCTTGAACACACTGTGAGTGGAATTCTTGACTTTGGGAACTCTGATGGTCAGGGTCCAAAAGAAAATGGGATACACTCCATCAGAAATTAGGAAAAAAAGGAGCTTTTTTTCAAACTGTCACCTGCCATTATGTGGAAAACAGAAAAGATGCCTAGTGAGCTCAGTGATCTAGTTTAGGAGTGTTTTCAATGTCAAAGGTGACACTTAGTCTCTTTTTGCTACTTAAAGAAAAATTCAGGAGGCCTAGTGCAGTGGCACACACCTGTAATCCCACCTGTAATCCCAGCAACTTGGGAGGCTGAGGCAAGAAGATTGTGAGTTCAAAGCCAGCCTCAGCAGATTAGCAAGGCACTTAGCAACTCAGCAAGGCCTTGTCTCTAAATAAAATATTAAAAATGGGCTAGGGTTATGGCTTGGTGGTAGAGCACTTGCCTAGCCCAGGTAAGGAAGGCCCTGGGTTCAATCCTCAGCACCACATAATAAGTAAATAAATGAATGAATAAAAACACAGGTTAAATTCTTAAAAAGGGAGGCTGGGGATGTGTCTCAGTGGTTAAGCACTCCTGGGTTCAATCCCCAGTACCAAAAAAAATTAAAAGGCAGGAGAAAAGAAATAAACTGAGGGAAAGACAGAAAGGAAAGACAGACAGGAGGGAAGGAGAAATGGAGGAAGGAAACAGGCAGGCAAAACAGGCTTTGAAAATGCTCAGTCTCTCCAGAGAGCAAACAATGCTCAAATTAAGAAATGGCTTCCAAGCAAATATCAAATCTAGGGCATTGCCAGGAAAACGTAGTCTAAAGATCTAGCTGAAAGTGTGAATTTAAAATGTTTTAAGACCTCAGAAAGATCAAACATGGTGCCTTGGAGTCTATATAGTCACATAAAAAGCCATTTAAAGAGATTAAGGGTGTGCCTCATAAATCCTTTCATCAAATAATATGGTCTCTAGGAAGTTAAGTGTGTTGGAATCAGCAATCTCAGCAACCACCCAAGGGAGAAGGGGCTTTATCTCATGGGAATTTTGAGGTGTGGCTTTTACCTTGTGGAATAAACCCCAAGGAGACACACAGCAGACCTACAGGATTCTTAAGACATTATTTGTTTAAACATTGCCAACTTGGACTGAGAGACAAAGAGAATACAAAATGAACAGATACCACTGGGCCCCAAGCATTCTACCAGCAAAAAGCAGGCTGAGAAGAAGCTTAGCTGCAAACACACACTCCCTTACATGAAAAATAAAAGATGACAGAGTGAGCTTGCAGGTGGATTCTTTCCCAGTTGAGCCTTGAAATGACTGCAGCTCTGGAGACACTTTATCACAGCATTGTGAGAGACCCAGAGCCAGAGGGCCCAGCTAAGTTACACGTTGGTCCCAGATGCTGAGAACCTCAGGTAATATTTGCTGTTCTAGGTTGATGAGTTTTGTGGTCATTTATTTTGCAGATAATAACTAATACAAATTTTATTCCAGAATACAGATTTGACTTCCTAAGACATAAAAAAATGTTTAATGTGGATTAGTGAATTATTAAGAATTTTCATCTTATTTATAATTACCTAATTGAGTGATTTATGTTATAAACAGCCTACCACAGTTTCATTCAGTTAAGACTCATTCAAACAATACCTTTCCTGATTCTATTCAAGGGCCTTGGTATAATCTGAATGATCTGAATGTTTACATCCCTCAAAATTCACGTTGAAATCCTCACCCCCAGGGCTGAGGTCGTGGCTCAGTGGTAGAGCACTTGCCTAGCATATGCGAAGTACTGGGTTCGATTCTCAGCACCACATATAAATAAATAAATAAAGATCCATCAACAACTAATAAATAAATAAACTTTAAAAAAAAAAAAACAAAAAGAAAGAAATCCTCACCCCCAAGGTGATATTAGGAGGTGAGGCCTTTAAGAGATCTTTAGATCACAAGGGCAGAGCCCTCACATATGGGATTAGTGTCCTGAGAAAGAAGCCCCAGAAAAGTAGGTGTAATTGCACACATCTGTAATCCCAACTACTAAGGAGGCTGAGGCAGGAGGATTGAGTTTGAGGCCAGCCTGGTCAACTTAGAGACATTCTATTTCAAAATAAAATAAGGGGGGCTGGGATTGTAGCTCAGCGGTAGAGCGCTTGCCTCACATGCGTGAGGCCCTGGGTTCGATCCTCAGCACCACATACAAAGCAATAAAATAAAGACATTGTGTCCATCTACAACTAAGAAAAAATTTTTAAAAAAATAAAAATAAAAATAAAATAAAATAAGGGATGGGGATGTAGCTCAGTGATAAAGCAATTGCCTAGTGTGTGTAAGGCCCTGGGTTCAATCCCCAGTATTGCCAAAAAAAAAGACCCAGATAACTCCCTCACCCCTGCTATCATGGGAGATCATAGTGAGAAAATAGCCCTCAACAAGTGGGTCCTCACCAGACACCAAATCTGCTGGCACCATGATCTTGGACTTCACAGACTCCAGACTGTGAGAAATAAATTTTTGTTGTTTATAAGCCTCCCAGTCTATGGTATTTTTGTACAGCAGCTCAAATGGGCTAAAACAGGCATGTATGAGGTGTGGAGATTAAAACATACACACACACACACACACACACACACACACACTCTCACACTCACATGTGCCCTGGTTTCCAAGACCAGATACTCCTGCAAAGGCAGGCATGTTGCAGCAGGATAGCTCAGGCTGATCCAGACCATAATAAAGGCAAGTAGGAGACAGAATGGGAATGCGGAAGGAAGAATCCCTCAGGCCTACTGGGGGCCAGTTTGGAGGTGCATTCCTGACAGCGTATGTTACTCAAGACTCCATGACAGGAAAAAGACATCTAATTGGCTTAAGCTCCACAACAAAGAGGTCTGGGTGTTGCACTGGCTTCCTGCACAGCAACACTTCGAAATGATAGAAAAACTCAGTCGGCCCCCTGCATCTCAGCTCTGCTTCCTCTAGTTTGGCTCCACTCTCAGGCAGACTATGGTCAAGAGCTGAACTGAGCTACCAGGTGTCAGAGCAGTTGATTACGACTACAAGCCAAAAGGAAAGTGACAATTAAGCCTGCACTTACTTACTGCAATGGTCCATGGGAGAGGCTGGACAACAGACAGTGCTGGCCCCCTCAGTGTTCCAATGTGCCCCACGAAACAGCACCTGGGCAGGGTTGGATGGATCAGCACAGATGGGGGTATCATCTCTAGGAACAGGAAGCTCCTGCATTTATGTGGGTCTGGGGTCAGAGGAAGAAGTCTAAGAGTGGAAAATACTGGCAACTAAGTAAAGTGTCTTTAAAGCACCTGATGAGCAGGTGTCAGCAGTCACCTGGGAAAGCTTCGGCCAAGTGTTCCCCAATAAAGAGACCTCTGAACAGAGACACCTGGACTGGTAGTGCAGCATGAGTAAGAGTATGACCAACCAAGGGGCCTGAATCTCAACTGCAGCCCCCTCCAGAGCCCCCAATACACGGGCTGTGCCCAGGTCTGGTCAGAGAAAGTAGCTGGCTTCCTGTGACCTGCCAGGGAAAACGCCTTTGTTATCACTCACAATCAAGCCTGGAAGATCCGTTCATGTTGCATGGAACATTTTTTTAGTATACTATAAAAATATATGTTGCAGATATTTGGTGGGGAGCTGACTCCCCACTCTTCTTTACGGGGATAAGGCAGCTATCAGCAGCTCCAGACTGACGTCCTATTCCTCTCAGAAACACAGTGGGCAGAGGGTGTTCTATCTTAGCAGTTTAGAAATTCTGGGACTGTTTCCAACTAGACTAACTCGGGTTTTTACCCATCTCTGAACCAACTGTTCTGGCCAAGTGGATGGAATTAACTGATTGGCCTGGGGCTTGGGGCAAGAACTTCTCAAACTTCTTAAACAGAGAACAAGGGAGAGATACTTATTATCCCTCACACAAATAAATCCTATGTAAGAAAAATCCACAGATGCCTATGCACTAGGGCTTCAGGGAAATTGGAAGTGTTTATGTATTACTTTACCCATTTAATAAATATTTACCAAATTTTAAATGTGTGTCAGGCACTGGTCTAAGCCCTAGAGAGGCAGCAGTGAACAAAAACATCAAGCAGAAATTCTCCTGGGGGTGGCAGACAATCAGTAAAATCAATAGGTAAAACACATAGCCTATTATAGTGACAAGGAGTGGGAGAACTATATATATGTTTGCGTGTATGCATGCGTGTGTGTGTGTGTGTGTAGAGGAAATACATAGCTCTATAGAGACAAGAGAAAAAATTAAAGCAAGAAAGGAGAATAGAAAGTATGGGTATGGGGGAGGAGTACCCATGCTTTGCTGAAGAAAATCAGAGAATGGTACCTCAGACATCTAGAGAAAGAATGTTCACAGAAGTCCTTGAGGTAGGAGCATGTTTCTGTGTTCAAGAACAAAGAGCAAAAGTTCACAGATATAATACTGGACTCCCAGTTAAATCTGAATTTCAGATAAACATATATTTTTATAGTATACTAAAAAAATGTTCCATGCAACATTTGATGCATATTTGTGTTAAAAATTATTTATTGTTTATCTGACACTTAACTGGATGTCCTGTATTTTTATTTGCTAAATCTAGCAATTCTAGGTCAGTGTTACTGAAGCAGAATGAAGGGAGATGTTATAGGATATTATGGGCCCCAAAAGGAAATATCTTGAAATCCCAGTACCACAGAACAGGGCCTTATGTGGAAATACAGTCATCAAAGATGTAATGAGCTAAGTTGAGATTATGCCAGAGTAGGGTGACACCAAATCCAACATGACTTGTCTCGTGAGAAGATGGCCATGTGAACTCACATGGGGAGAAAGCCATGTGACAACAGAGGCTGAGACAAAGTGCTGCAGCTGCAAGCCAAAGATCACCAGGCCACTGGCAAACACCAGCAGCTGGGAGGAGGCAGGGGAGAATCCCTCCCCTCCAGGTGTCAGAGGAACATGACCCTGCCAACAGCTCTATTTCAGGTTTCTAACCCTCAGAACCATGAAGTTATAAAATTTCGTTGTTTAAGCCACCCAGGAGACGGAGACAGAAGCTGTTAGGGAGTCATAGAAGATGAGGCCAGAGAATTAAGGAGGGTGGTGGACAGACAGGAGGGACTTGTGGGTCAGGTGAGAACCTGGCTTGTACTCAGAGCCAGATGGAGAGTCGTCTGAGAGTTTGGGGAGAGGAGCTACTTGCGTAAAGAGATGTAAGAAGAGTGCCGGGGACACCAAAGGAAGGTAGAGCATGTGGCCACCAGCACCCATGGGCACTTTAGTCCTGTTGGGGTGTGTGTGGGTGGTGGGATCAAGGCTGGAAAGGTGAGTAGCGGCCAGGTCTTGCAAAGCTTTGAGTAACTTAAAAAGTAGGAATCTGCTTCTCCCTATAGGCCATAGAAAGCCAGTAGAAAACTTCAAACAGGGATGGGATCAAATAAGTCCACTGTTCAGGGTCTTTGTTATTCAGCATACCAGAAATGATGGAATTCCAAGTACTATGACTCTCAGAGAAAGAGGATAACCTGTTCATTAGATGGGAACCTTAGTCTGAGCCCCTCAACTCACACTATGAGACAGCCATATTTTCATAGGCCCTTAAAAAACTGGGAGAAATACCTGGAGTTGCTCTGAAACATCACGGATGCTCAAGACCATTGATATGCTAGGGAAGTGGATTCCCATCTGCAGAGCAGAATTTGGAGGAGCAAATAGGTGCACATGGAATACCATAACACAACTGAGCCTGCACATTCTGAATCAAGAATCCGGGGACCCAGTCCACTGGCTCTCAAATTTCTGTGTTCAAAAGAAACTCAGGGAGATTTTGGGAATGTAGATTCCTGGGTCCCATCCTAGTACCTTGCTTAAGTAGAGGTGGTCCTAGAACCACACTTTGAGAAACCTGTCCCAGTGAGGGACTTGAGGATGTTTGTCAGAGAGAAGGTAAAAGTTACAGCAAAAACATAAAAGATGATAAGAACCTGTGGTGTGGATGGGATATAATGTTCCAATTTTGGATGGAGTAACCAGGGAAGGCCTAAGAAACAGACAGTATAAGCTGAAATTACATGAAAATTTTTGTATACCCATTCCTGGGGAAATGGATACACAGCTTCCAGAAGATTCTTAGAGAGATTCTGAACCAAATTAGGACTAAGAACCACTGCAGATAGGTTAGCAAGAAATAAATAAAGTGCAGAATCCACTCATATTTTGAGAGTCCATACTACTTTGACCTGGAAGAGTAGCTGTCAGCCTTGGTTTCCATTAGAATTACCTGGGGTGCTTTAAAAACTACTGACGACTCATCCCCAGAAAGTCTGACTGAATTGGTCTCAAGTGTAGACTGGGAACTATGATATTAAAAGCTCTGCAGGAGATTCCCATTTCAGGAAAAGCTAAGACAGATGGATCTAGGGTTTCAGATGAGTCAGACCTTGTAGTGATTACTGCTGTTTACCTATAGGAAACTGAGACTCCAGAGAATGAGTGACTAGCCCAAGCTCCTATGGCTGGCAATTCAAGACTCAGACCAGGCTCTCCACTCCAGGTTCAGTGCTCTGACCACCCCTCCATCATGGAACAGAGGCCAGTGAGGTCTTAATAATGAATGAGAAACTAAATGAGGGCTCCTGTACTAGGAAGGACAGGCTCCGATATACCCCTTCATGAAAGGAGGACCCTTCATGTAAAGAGACTGATGGAGGTGTTGCCCAACAGAGTGCCAAGAAGAAGAGAAGGCAGCTCAGAGAAAAGCAAGATTGAGAACTGGCGAAGCCGGCTGCCACCTAGCAGGCTAGCAGAAAGGAAGACCCCAGTCCCTCCTTATAACAACCCAGTCAACATTGGCCTCCCAGCTGACCTGATGCTGAGCAAAAATAAACAAAAACGCTCTCTGAAATAAACGACATTAACAGTTTTATGGCCTCAGGGAATCCAACTCCTTCCTCATACCTTAACAGGAGATAGGAGGGCTGATATGTGGGGTCAGAGTGGAGAGTAGGTACATCAGAAAGAAGTCACTATACAAAAAGTGATGCTTCCATCAGCTTACTTAGTAAAAGGCTAAAATGCCTCAACTGGAACAAAGCATTTCACGGTCTAAGAAGTAATTAATAACTGCTTCAAAAGCAAATGCCCCTATGAGTGAGAAGACCTCAGGTGGAAAGCTCAAGCCCTTAGTTTTCTGTTTTCTTATTTTAAACAGAACAACTTTGACACACAAAAAAACTTTATATGTTTGATTTTATATATGTCCTATTCTATGTTTGGTGTGTTATATGTGTAATATGAATATTGGGTATACTATATTACATATTGTATATGTTACCTATGATAAACATAACATTTATGATTAATATGTATATATAAAATAGACCAAAGAAAAATTTCTATGGACAAAACAGGGGCCAAGTCTGGAAATCATCTAATGGGTTGGAGGCAATGGGAGAGTAGAATGTCCCTCTCTATCCCCACCCTCCTTCTTTCCCTCCCTTGTACCAAGCTGGTTGCCCCAAGCGAGCACCTCAGCCAAACCCTAGAACATTTGAAAGAGTTTCAGAGGAATTCATTAACTCACTGGACACACATCAAGTGCCTATCATGTGTTTGGCATTGCATTAGACACCAGTGCCACACCTGGAGGAATAAATCCCCCTTCTTCAAGAACCTTACTATTTCTTCAGGGTCATGGTTAGGAAAGGAATAATTGACAAAATGCCATAGGAATCGAAAGGGGAAATTGTAGACCATACAGAATACAGTGGGGGCCAGAAGAAGGACACCTCTTCTTGGGAAGGATGTGTGGGATAGGAGTTATCATGGAAGTCTCTTCAAAGAAGACTCCCAAAGTTAAGGTCAGCTTCATTCCAAGAGCATGTCTTTACAAGGAGCAGCACTTTGGAAATGGGAAGATAAACAGAGCAGAGCCAGATGGAAGGAAAGAGGAGGGCATTTGAGGTGCCAGGGGCACCAAGAACAATTATCACTACATCACAGGACACCAAGGCAGCCCCAGTGCCAAGATCCCAGCTCTCCCAACAGGATGTAAAGAGGAGACCACAGGCCCTGCTCAGAGCCACAACCCAAAGGGCAGGTCTGGGGCCACCAAACTGGGGCTCGGGTGTGAAAAGCACTAGCTTTGAAGTGAAAAGATCAAAATGGCTTTTGAGAAATCAGATCTGCTTGACTGGATTTCAGCCCTGAGAGCTGGCTTTGCTGAAGCCAAGCAGTAAAAAGAGCAAAAGCTCAATAAAGTTCTGAGGGACAATGGGGAGCTGCTCCATGGCTGGGCTTCCTCTGAGCAGACCCTCCCCTTACACATGTTCCAGCAAAGCAACACAGGAGAAGGAAAAAGGGCCAAAGAAAGACCCTGGGGCAGGGCCATGGCAAGGCCACCACCCAGAAAAACATGATCTAGGACTTCCCACTGAACATACAAACTTCTACTGCAGGAACAATGCTGATGATAGTTTGCCTGAGGTACTGAGGACAAAGCAGACAGGCTGGCTTGTCCTTCAGTATTCCCTCTATGACAGAAAGAAAGCAAAAAGCACAGGCAGTTCTAGAGGGTTCTGCTTTTTTTTTTTTTTTTTTTTCCTTCCTCATGGTCTCTTGTATACTGTCTCAAAACTGCCCCCTCGTCGCCCGCTCCTTCATCTTCCTTCTTCCCTGGGCCTCTTCCTTCTCCCATGACACCATGACAAAGAAAAATTTCCATATGGGCCTTGTTTTCCAGATTCAATCAAGGTTTAAAGCTTTTATCTTGTTTTTATTAGCACCTTACACTGACAGAACCCAGCAAGTCTTTTGGGGCCTTAATTATTTCAAACCAAGATCTATCAGGCTCCTCAGCCCCTTGGGCAGCAGCATCCTATGGCAGTTTTCTAGATGGATGTGCTGCGTCCAAGACTGCAGAGCAGAGAGGAACCCAGGCTCACCCACGAGAGCCTGCGACTGGCCTCCTTGCCAGCCTGCACTGTTTCTCAGATAACCTATCTCCATTTCTGCATGCCCCCAAATGGGGGATTTTTCAATGAGGCTATAGGCTGATAAAACTCACCAAGCACAGAAGAGGAAACCGAGGCTAGGGGATTTCCCAGTCCCCCAACCCAAACCTGTGACCAGAGCCAGGCACAAGGATTCCCCTACTCAGCTTCTTGCCCACTCTGTTATGACTTAGAAGGGAACAGTTGACTTTACAGGGACTCTCAGCACAGGAAGCTACATTTAAACAGCATGGAGAAGCCAAAGGGTAGGCTATGACCCTGAGGGAAGCAGAGAGGGGCCCCCTTTCTCCACTGCCTCCTCGGGAGTGGGCAAGCAGGAGGAAATCACAGCTTCAGAACTGGCTAACACGCCATCAAACTAAAGAATCAGTGTCAAGCGCTTCAACATGCCAGGTGCCATCTGAAGCAATCTACAACCCATCCTGTAACTCTGGTGCTCAAACCTGTGTGATAGTATGAAATGCTAAGAGACTAAGAGGTTCAGAAACCAGGCCTCTGATAATCTCTACTTGATAAGAAAAATCACTAAAGAGAAATCTAAATTGGTAACAACAGCTGCTAACTTTTACTGAGTTCTTCTGCAATTCCACAAAATCATTTCCACTAAACCTCATAGCAGTCCATGAGGCGAAGTATCTTGCCAATGGTCATCTAGCCAGGAAGTAGCAGAGCTGGGATATGAACTTAGCCAGTCTTGCACCAAAGTTTATTCTCCTAATTTCTTTATAGGCCATTCAGAAAAGCTTTAGGATTCCTGAGGCTTCTTGGCAGAATGTCCAAGACAGTGACTCATTTCTTCACCCACCCAAAGCTGTTTTCCAGCCTGGACAAGAAACATACATTCAGTTATCTGGGATAATCTCCCAAAAGCAGCAGACTGTGTGCTGCCTGAAGGCAAGAACCAGATTTCATTTTTTCCTTGCATCCTTACCATCTAACACAGTGCCCAGGTCAAAGCAGATGTTCAAAAAATGCTTGATGACTCCTGGGTCAGCCATATATAAACAATGCAAGCTACTGAACTTCTCTGGGTTCTAGTTCTCCAACCTGTAAAATGGTGATAACAATTCGGCCCTCCCAGAGGAGGTGTATGGTTAGAAACCATATGTGTAAAGTCCCTACCACATAGTGGGCACTTAGCAAACAATGACTGTCATAGGTATCTTTAAAGCTAAGATGCCAAGGGTGGAGTGAGATTAGAAAGACCCAGAGTTCTTGTCTAAAAGTAGGATGGGACAAGAAGAGGTAGCTCTAAGCTCTACATATTTCCACAGGTGTTTTTCAAACAGCCCTAAGAGTTCTCTTTTAGACCTTTGGATGCTAAGTCCTTCAGCATCTCCAAGAGAGAAGATCCTGGGGAATGTTTCTTGTACTCAATACTTGGATGAGTGCTTTCCCTACTTTTCCCCCAATAAAACGTCAGTGTTTTACAGGTGACCATACTCCTCAGAAGAGTCTTGTGCTCCCAGGAAGCCTGGCTTCAGTCCCAGAAGATGAGACATGATTAGTGTAACCTTGTCGAGGTAGTTCATGTACCATGTCAAGGATTATTTTAGGTGTGGGCATAAGGCATGGTAATGGCTAATGGAAGATGAGAGCAAGTCAATAGGAAGCTTCTGGAAAGAATTCTCTTTGTAGACCAAAGGAATGCATGAGGGCAAAGAGACAATTTTCTCCCCTTAAATATTGTCATGATGATGTGACACCTGGAGTTATGGGACATTCGGTGCCCAAGAGAAAAACTGATGTAAAGACAAAGCCACCACACTAAGTATGTGTATTTGTCAACTTTTTGTCCCTGCGACCAAAATATCTTATAAGAACAACTTAGAGGAGGAAAAGTTTGTTTAGCTCATGGTTTCAGAGGTTTAGCCTGTGGTTGGCTGATTCCATTGTTCTGGGCCCAAGATGAGACAGAACATCATGTTGGAACCCAGGAAGCAAAGAGAGGGGAAGAGGCTGAGGGAAGATGCACCCTTCCAGGGCATGTCCCCAGTGACCTAACAGTCATACCCCACCTGCCTACAGTTACCACCTCGTTAATCCATTCAAACTAGAAAGAACTGATTATGTTGCAGTTCTCATAATCCAATCATTTTACCTCTGAACATTCCTGCATTAATACAGGAGCATTGAGTGGACACCTCATAACCAAACCATAACAGCATGGAAGCAAAGAAAAGAAAAACCTTGGTCCTTAATGCCAAACTGGAGCTGCTGAATTAAAAACCCAGCAGCACCTTATCTGTGTACTTCCTGTTATATAAGAAGATAAAAATTTTTACAGTTCAAGCCAGTGACTTCCATTTCTAACACCCCAAAATATTCTGACAAACTTGCTATCTTAAAAAGATAACCTCTGAGAGGAAGTCACCCTTAAATTGCCTGGGAGAAAAAAAAGAATATCCCAAGTTGAATGAGAAACCCTAGGCTTAGGCCCAAACACAAATACTTCCACAAGCATAAAGAAGCAAATCACAACACCCCTGGGTCCAAAATACATGCGGCCTTCAGAGGGAGCTGTCAGGCGTCTGGTTCCAGTGCAATCCTGATTCTTGACCAGTGATCTCAAAAACCTGAGAAGCCACACATCTGAGATATCTGTGTCCAGGCTGGAGCCACCACCCAGCTCAGAAGCATTCTGGTTTCCTCCCAAACAAGCAGTAGCCAGCCACACTCCACACTTGGTGAGCAAAACACAAAGGCTGCTACAGGCTTTGGCCAGAGAAACACAGAACCAAGAGAGGAATCTAAGGAAACAGCCGGGTTTTGCCAAGGACACCACAAAGCACAAAATATCTCAACCTTCTCCACTTCTTGGGGTTCACCAGCAGGAAAGAGAAAAAGACAGAACCCAGAGGGGTACGAGAGGCACCCACTCAGCACATCATTTACTGCTGGTGTCATGGACAGAGTTCTAGGTGCTGGCAAGGGATGAAATGACAAAAAACTTGCTGCTCCTGCCTTTAAGGGATTTGAGGGTGGGAAGATGGGTTATGGGGAGAGGAGAACAGGAAAACATTCCTGACATACATGAAAAAAACTAACAAATGTCTGGCAATAAATGCTAACCATCCAGAACTATCTACAGGACCTATGGGCATTGAGAGAACAGAGTGACCATGGGCTACAGGATCAGCAGAGGGTCCGAGGAGGTCAGGTGGCTCTTAAGTTCTAGCCAACTTGTACCAAAAGGGATACCTACATCTGAGATTGCTGCTAGGTTCCCACTATCAGATCTCAGTGGCATCTCAGTGTGAAGGGGTGGGGTGGGGTGGTGTCAATCAGGCACATTGCTATGCAGTGCTTTATAGAAAACAGAAATGGCAATTATGGTCCAGGCACCAAACCCAGCCTCAAGCCTATATTTTTATTGCCCAAAAATAACAGATGGCTTTTATATTTACCTGGATGTTTAAAGAACGATGAAGAAGAAGTTTTAGGTTTTACAGGCCCCCAGAAATCTGGGGAGAAACCTAAAAATTTACCATCTGGTCCTTATACAGATAAAGTTTGCCAATGCGTGAACCAGAGGGTCCATGGTAACCAGAAATGTGACTCTTACTCATCAAGGTTTCCTTGAAGCCCTTCTGGGAAAGCTGAATGCCCTTGCCTACTAGAGGTTGATTTCATAGTTTCTCTCCTGGTGGTCCAGGTGATCTGGGTATGAGAGCAGCTAGCTCAAGAGCCAAGGATTTGGGCTTTTCCTAATTCTCTGCATTAAACCACACCAATCTGCTCCAGCTCCCCACACCACCCCCAGGCTCCCCAAGGTAACGATTCCAGCATTCTAGTACCCCTAAGTGTGGGACCTTCGTGGAAGGGATTAGCACAACACATAGGCTACTAGACAATTCCTCCTGCTCTAGGTGGGCTGAGTAGACGGAAAGAAAGGGGAGCAGATGCCTAGATGTCAGGATCACCTTTCTATTCCTCTTACCAAGGGGACTCCTGACTGGGAGTCTAGTCTACTGGACCTGTGCTGTATACTCTGGGTACCCACTCCAACTGCCCTGGCTGGAAGCCCTGCCAGAGCCCCAACCAGGGGCAAAAAATCTATTCTAGGGACCCTTATCACTCGGGAACAGAGACTACAAAGAAAGCCAACATATTCTGAATTCAATTCAAACAATGTAAGTTTTTGAAGTCTTCCAGCTGGCCCATATTTCAAGCAACAACAGAGAGAAGCAGCCATTGTATCAGCTCAAAGAAAATGCTTTTATAATCAATGCAACTCATTATATTTGGATGCCCTATTCCTGCCAATACACAATTTAAATAATCACTTCAAAGCAATTTGTTATATAATTATTGAGTATTGCATAATTATGACTCTCCCTGAAGCCTTAAGGGGGGTTGGGAGGAATACATCAGATTTGGCTGGCAAAGAGCTTTTCAGTAGCCCTGATCAGCTGGCCACAGGCAGTATTGGTGATGAGAAGGGAGATGAGAGGCTCTGTTTGAGGAGTTATAGGCTATTTTATCTATTCTGCTTCTTTGGCTTGAGGAGTCCACTATTAATCTAAGTGCATATTGAGACAAGAGATCTATTTTTGGCAAAATGTTAATGTTAATATTCCTTCCAAATATCCAATAATGAGAATGTCTTTTATAGAAGAAAATATTAATTGTATATAATAAATATATGTTATTTAATATTATATAATATCATACACTTTTTAAAGAGGAATAAATGTGCTTTCTTGGTGGGACGTCTCACACTAACCTTGCTGAAAAGAACATCATTTGTTGGGATAATAGAGGTGAGGCCAGGCTAGGGCAACAATAGTGGCACAAAGTCCATGAAAAGGCTCTTGTGTCCTTGAACTAAAAGAAATCCAATTCTTGAAGTCATGTAGTGTCTATATCTATCCATAGGATACACTGGTACAAGTTAAGATAGGTACAAGTTAAATAGGAAGTTCTGGGCATTGTGACAAGCTAAAGACCTCTTATGTGTAGAAAGGATAGCCTTGTTCAACCCCAACCAACAGTCCCTTGTGCAAGCATAAAAGATCAATGTGACAATTTTTGTAAAAAAAAAAAAATCAATGGAATTTTGATTGGCGTCATACTGAATCGGTACATCACTTTGTGTGGTATGGACACATAAATAATATTAATTCTCCCAACCCATGAACACAGGATATAGTTCCACTTATTTGTGTCTAATTTCTTTCACCAATGTTTGGTAGTTTTCAATATGTAAATCTTGCATTTCCTTGGTTAAATTTATGCCTATTTTATCTTTGTGCTATCACTGTGAATGAGATTATTTTATTAATTTCATTTTCAGATAAGATTTGTATTAGTGCATAGAAATACAAATGATTCTTACATGTTGACTTTGTATCCTAAAATTTTACTACATTTTTTAATTTTAAGATTTTTGGTGGAGTCTCTAGTGTTTTCTATATATAAGATCATGTCATCTGCAAACAAAAACAATAAATTTCTTCCATTTCAATCTGCCTTTTATTTCTTCTCTTTGCCTAATTGCACTGACCAGGACTTCCATCACCATGTTAAACAGTACTGAGAGTGCACAGTCTTATCTTGTTCCTAATCTTATGAGAAAAAACCTTTAGCTTATCACCTTTACATATGATGTTAGCTGAAGGCTTGTCATATGTGGCCTTTATTACATTGAGGTATATTCATTCTATAACCAATCTGTGGAAGTTTTACCATGAAAAAATGTTGAGATTTGTTAAACATTTTTTCTTGCATCTATTGAATGACCATACAGTTTTATCCTCCTCACTGTCAATATGGTAATTCACATTTATTGATTTGCATATGTTCAATAATTCTTGCATCACAGGAATGAATCCCATTCAGTCAAGGTATAAGATCCTTTTGGAGGACTGATGGATTCAGTTTGACAGTATGATTTTGTGGTTGTTATTCTGTGTTATTTTGTTTTGGTTTGGTTTGTTTTGGGGGTTTTGTTACCAAGGATTAAATCCTGGGTGCTCGACATCTGAGCTCCATTCCCAGCCCTTTTTCATTTTATTTTATTTTTATTTTCCCTAAGTTGCTTAAGGCCTCACTAAGTTGCTGAGGCTGGCTTTGAACTTGTGGTTCTCCTGCCTAAGCCTCCAGAGATGCTGGGTTTACAGGTATGCACCACTGTACCTGACCATGATTTCTACTTCTCCTTGGTTGAATCTGCAAACAAAGCTCTCTGTTGAGTTTTTCAGTTCAGTCATTATACTATTCTACTCCTGAATTTCTATTTGGTTCCTTTTTATGGTTTCTAGCTCTTTGTTAAACTTCTAATTTTAGATATGTAGAGTTTTCCTGGTTTTGGTTAGTTGTTTAATCTGTGTTTTCTTCTAACTCACTGAGATTCTTTAATATGATTATTTTTATTTTGTTTTTTGTTTTTTTATACTACTGGGGATTGAACCCAGGACCTTGCACATGCTAGGCAAGCTCTCTACCACTGAGCAACATCCCAGCTCAATTATTTTGAATTCTTTGTCAGGTAATTCGTAGATCTCCATTTTGGGGGTCAGATCTCCAAAGCTTTCTTATGGAGCTTATTTTGTTCCTTTGGTGGTGTCAGATTTCCTTGATTCTTTGTTTGCCTCCTTTGGATTTCAAGAAGCAGTCACCTCCTTCAGTCTTTACTGACTGACTTTGAGATTAAAAGGCCTTTATCAAGGCCTTTTTACCAATGACCCTAACTAGGTATTCTGAGGGTCTTTCAGAGTTTTTCTATGGCTATGTCTGCTCCACTCTTCTTTTTCCCTCTTGGGGGACAAGACAAAATCATGTGCCTTCTCTTGATCTTATACATACAGGTATGGTGCTAAAAGTCTGTTTAGTTTCCCTAGGGTGGTGCCCTAAACTGTTCAAGGTTGTATGCCTTTTTCCAAATCAGCAGTCAAGCCAACTGCTATACTTTGCACCTGCTGTTGAGATCCATGGGCTCTCTGAGAGTTCATTCAGGCCATGGAAATGTGCAGGACACTATCTACTGGAGTACATGGATTACTAAGGACACATGTTAGCTAGCTGGGGAGCCCTCAGGTGAGTTGTCCTGTGGGGCTTGTGGGCAAACTTCTAAAGCTCAAATAGCAGGATCTGCAACTAGCTTTTGAGCCCTGCATTCTAGCTGTCACGTACTCCCTCCCCTTCCCCAGACAATTTTGCCATGCCAATCCCCTCTGTAAAGTATACTGGGTAGGGTGAGACAGAAGTGGGCCTCCTGGGCAGCACCCCTCATGGCTGAGGAAGTATGGCACTCACTTTGTTCTCACCTTCTCCCATGAGAGAAATCACAGGCCAAGGGGGCCTCTCCCAGCATTGAGCTAGGCCAGCCTGGGGGAGATGTGACTCAGGGGAAATCAGTAAACTGATCTTCCTACCTTTTTCAGTGCATCTGCTCACAAATCCTTTGCTCCACCAGGTGCTGGAATTTCAGATAAACTCTGCAACTCCCACAGATGTATTCTTATCTGTGGTAGTTGCTAAAAATTAGTGGAATTTTTTAGGGGTGGATGTAAGGGATGGAACCTCTTATTCTGCCATCTTGCTTATCTTGCGGATGTCACTCCAAAAAGAGTTGTCCCTTTTTTTTTTTATCATGACGTTTTTAAATTAGAGCATTATAGTTATACATAGTAGTTGGGTTAATTTTGACAAAATCATACATGCATGGAATTTGATTTCAATCCCCATTCCCCATTCCCCATTCCTTCTCCTCCTCCCTCCCCTTATTCTCCTGTCTCTATTCTACTGATCTTCCTTTTGTTTGTTTGTTTGTTTGTTTGTTTGTTTGTTTGTTTATGATTGGTATTTTCTACTTACACACAAAGGTAAAATTATCTTTGATATATTTATATATGATTATAATGTGACTTTGTTAAATTCATTCCAAATCTTCTGCCCTTTCCCTCCCCTCCTCCCCCTTCCCTCTTGATCTCCTTCTACTCTACTGATCTTCCCGATATCTTTATAATATCTGATTCTCCCAACACATTCTTTCCTTTATTTTGCTCTATCTTCCACATATAAAATATCCAACCCTTGGTTTTCCGAGTCTGACTTATTTCACTTAGCCTTATGTTCTCCATTTCCATCCATTTACCAGCAAATGCCATAATTTCATTTTTATTTATGACTGAGTAAAACTCCATTGTGTATATATATCACATTTTCTTGATCCATTCATCTATTGACAGGTATCTAGGCTGATTCCATAATTGGCCTATGGTGAATTGTGCTGCTATAAACATTGAAGTGGCTGTTTTGCTATAGCATTCTTATTTTAATTCTTTTGGGTAAATACCAAGAAATGAGAGGCTGGGTCATATGGTGGTTCCATTCCTGGTTTTTTGAGGAATCTCCATACTGCTTTCCAGAGTGGTTGTACTAATTTGCAGTCCCACCAGCAATGTGTAAGTGTACATTTTTCCCCACATCTGTGCCAGTATATATTATTTGTATTCATGATAATTGCCATTTTTACTGGAGAAAGATGAAATCTTAGTGTTATTTGATTTGCATTTCCCTGATTGCTAGAGATATTTAATATTTTTTCACATATTTGTTAACCCTTTGTGTTTCTTCTTTTAAGAAATGTCTGTTTAGTTCTTTTGCCCATTTATTGATTGGATTATTTTGGTTTATTTGGTGTTAAGGTTTTGAGTTCTTTATATATTCTGGAATATTAACCCTTGTCAGAGGAGCAAAGATTTTCTTCTATTCTGCAGGCTCTGTTTTTTAATTTGATGGCATCCCACTTATTGATTCTTGGGTTTTATTTCTTTTTTATTTCTTTTATTTTTTAGTTGTAGATGGACACAACATCTTTATTTTGTTTATTTATTTTTATGTGGTGCTGAGGATCAAACCCAGTGACTCACACACGCGAGGCAAGTGCTCTACCATTGAGCTACAATCCCAGCCCCTTGTGTTTTATTCTTAAGCTTCTGGGGCCTTGTTGAAGAAATCAGTGCCTGCACCTAAAAGACAGTTATTCTTAACCCAAGCCAGTGCTTCCCCTCTAACAGAAAGTTCCCAAAGCCTAGGATTCTGAGTTCTAAATTGGTCAGACTTCTGAGTTCCAATTCAATATCCTTTATGGATACAGACAACAGGAATGTCTTAATCCATTTGTTTGGACTAAGGCATCATTAAGGCTACAGGGGGAAAATGTACATAAAATATAGTTTTAAAGAGTTAACTTTACCCCTTGGACCTCTTGAGCACTAACTTACAAATATATCATAGGGCCATCTTCAGCAATCCAAACCCAACATCTCTAAAACACATAATTGCAGGTAGATATAAGATGTTTAACAAAGCTAAACAACAAATAAAGCTAAGCAGCTCAAATGCCCTTGGTCACATCTCCTTGAAAACTCCTTGCCCTGGGACTTTATGACATTTCCCATATAATCCAACAAGCATCAAAAGTTTACTGAGAACTTGTGGTATAAGAATTGGGCTCTGAACATCCTCCTAATAAAAATATGACTACAGTATTTATTTCCATAAGTTAAGAAAAGTATATTCATAGATTTATATGTCATTTTGACTTAGACTCAATAGGTAGAGAATTCCCAGAATTATTTGATAAAAACAAACCAAGACTATGAAGAGAGGTGTTCAAAGAAATAATAAGTGCTAAAGGAGATGGAAATGCTAATTACCTTGATTTGATGATTACCTATTATATACATGTATCAAATTATTATCCTGTGCTCCATAAATATGTATGATTATTGTATGTCAATTGAAAATGTAAAAAAAAAAAAATCCATGTTACTAAAGAGCAATAAAATTTCTTTTAGTTTCAAAAAAAAAATAATTGGGCTCTGAACTTCCTGGAAGAACATCACAAAGTAAGTTGACTTGTGCTGTCAAAGAGCCTCTGAATCTGCAGCGATGACAAGACATGAATCTATGAAAATGATGTCAGGAATCAAATGAATCAGAGGGGTGACCTTTGAAGTCTCTTCCTGCTCTAAATGTCTAGCATCTAACAAGGAACTGTCCGATTTATTTATCTTATTTCTTGATAAAGTTATGAAATTTAACATTTAGTACTATTGTATTTGCCTACTTTCTTAGGTTTTCCCTCAGCATAAGGAAACCTATCACTGTACAAACACACACAAAAAGAAAATCTCAAAATTTTGTCTTATTTCTTCATGATTTTCTGGATCAGCAATCTGGATTAGTTTCTTGCACAGTTCCTCTTCTGGTCTCACCTGGGGACATTCATACAGTTGCAGGCCTCTGGAGGCTTGACTAGGACTAGACAACCTAAGAAGACCCAAAATAGCCTCACTTTCATGTTCACAGGTTAATCTGACTGACAGCTGGTGGGTGCAGAAGGCCTCATGCAGACTGGCTCATCTGTGCTCCATGTGGCCTCACATTATCTGGTAAACTAGACCAGGCTTCACAGTTCATGGAAGGAGAGCATTCCAGAAGTCACAAGACATCTGAAGAATTAGGCTCCAAGCTGAGGCCCAGGTCAGGCCCAGGACTGCCCCTGTCGATCCATTGACCCACACAGACCCAGGCCCAGGACTGTCCTTACCCACCCACAGGAGCCTAGCCCCAGGCCCAGGCCCAGGACCACTCCCAGGGACCCCGCAGGAGGCTAGACCCACATCAGGCCCAGGACTACCCCTGCTCATCCGCTGACCCACGCCTGAGCCCAGGCCCAGGCCCAGGACCGCCCCCGCGCAGAATAGAGGTCCACACTATTGCTCCCCATTTACCAATGTGTAGCTCCCTGGCCTGCCTCCATCTTTGAACACTGCAGCCTTCCCCAGATTGTGGCCTCCACCTTAGGACAATAGACAGGGCCTGAAGATAGCTGCTCACCACAGCACAGCATGCCACAGTGCTGCATCTCTGAAAAGGCAGCCCAAAGCCATTGTAAGTCCTCGTCTTTCACACTCATCTCTGAAAGTGGTTGCATCCAACTTGGGCCACCCCCACTGCTATCTGGAATTACCTCCACTACCCCCACCACCATCTTTAGTTGCAGTAGTCTCCATCCTGGGACACCTGCCAGGGTCCGGAAGCAAACATCAAGGTATAGGTAATCTGCAGGGACACTACAAGATTATAGGGTAGAAACTGCAATACCTCAGATCTGCACTGAAAGAAAGGAAGATACATAGACAACATGAAAAAACAAGGGGAGGGGCTGGGGTTGTGGCTCAGTGGTAGAGCACCTGCCTTGCACGCGTGAGGCACTGGGTTCGATCCTCAGCACCACATACAAAACAAATAAATAAAATAAAGGTTTGAAAAAAATTTAAAAAAGAAAAAACAAGGGGAAAAAAGTGCCCAAAACAAACCAAGATACTACAATAATAGAATCTATTGACAGTGCAGTTGATGAAATGTCAGAGAGGGAATTCATAATATTCATAATTAAAATGATCTGTGAATTAAAGAATGATAAAAGTGAGTAAATATAGGCAAAAATTGATCACTTTAGCAAAGAAATAAGAGCAAATATAGGCAACCATTGATCAAACCAACAAAGAGATAAGGGAGCAAATACAGGTAGCAAAAGATTACTTCAAGAAAGAGAGAGAGATTCTGGAAAAAAGAAAAAAAAAAAAAAACAGAAATCCTTGAAAGGAATGAAACAATAAACCAAATAAAAAACTCAATAGAAAGCATCACCAACAGACTAGATCATTTGGAAGACCGAACCTCAGATAATGAAGACAAAATATACAATCTTGAAAATAAAGTTGACACAGTGAAGATGGCAAGAAACTATGAACGGAACATCCAAGAATTATGGGATAGCATCAGAAGACCAAATCTAAGATTTATCACGAGAGAGGAAGGCACAGAATTTCAAATCAAAGGAATGCACAATCTCTTCAATGAAATAATATCAGAAAATTTTCCAAACATGGAAAATGAATTGGAAAAGCAAATACAAGAGGCTTATAGGACACCAAATGTACAAAATTTCAACAGATCCACACCAAGGCACATTATAATGAAAATGCCCATCATACAGAATAAGGATAGAATTTTAAAGGCTGCAAGAAAGAGGAATTAGATTACATATAGGGGGAGACCAATTCAGATCTCAGCAGATTTTTCAACCCAGACCCTCAAAGCCAGGAGATCTGGAACAACATATACCAAGCTCTGAAAGAAAATGGATGCCAACCAAGAATCTTATATCCAGCAAAATTAAGCTTCAGATTTGATGATGAAATAAAAACCTTTCATGACAAACAAAAGTTAAAAGAATTAGGCCCCAAAGTTGTATAACTTCCACTGATTTCTGTGTGTAAAAGCAAATCACAAAGGCTATATAGGTTATAGGGGTAAGACAATGGATTTTATCTCTTCATTCAAAGAATAACAAAGATCACTGAAACAGAACTTATATTGTTTGTAGCTTATTCTGGCATCATCTGCTCTTTTGGTGCCACAGCCCATTGGTCACCAACAGTAAAGTGTTCCTGTCCATCATTGAAAATCCACCCTCATAGTAAAACAAGATGTTCTAACCACAATCACAGAATGCAATTAAGCACAGTGAAAACATTTTTGGAAAACTACCTTCTGCTTTCCCATGCATGAAGAAAAAAATATAAATATAGTGCACTTCCTCATACCTCATTTCTTATACCACATTTGACCCAATACCTTCACAGTGTCTACCAAAGCATTGCAAACAAACCTTTAGACCACTTTTCTTTGCACTTCTGGAACCAAAGTCCAAGCAGCTTTGGTTATAATAAGCCAAAGCACTACTGTCAGTTGAAAAGGGTAAACTAAGACTGATACATGAAGAAAATCCAGCTGGGATTCATCACTCCTGAACAAAGCTAAATAAGTTTCAGGTCTCAAGGCCAAGTAATTTTTTCTAGTTATGCTAGAACATCATATTACAAGTACATCACCTACAGCCCTGTCATGGGGACTCTCCAATTATTGACCATATTCCTTAGGACCTTATCACTTTACAGCCCCCTGGAATACTTGTAGTCAGTAATCCAAGTAGTAAGCAGTATATCAGGTTGCTCCATAGTTTACAAGATCTGAAACAACTCATAAATCAAAATTGACAAGTAGCCAACTCACTCATATGATAAAAACATTACCATCAAATCCTGCAACTCAGAGCCTGACAGACACTTGATGCCAACTTGATAAGATAGAGCCTTGCCACGGCATGCAAGGCCTTGAGTAGCACAGGCACTCATGTTACCATCTTTGCAAACCAGACTGAGTTGACCTTGTCAAACTGAGACCCTTCCCAGTGGCATCTTGCCCAAAACACCCCTTGAGAAGGTCCATGGAAGAAAAAAATAAGCTCAAACTTAGGTCAGTTGAAATTTACCACTTCCTCAAAATGTACCCAAATCATCACTTAGGCAACTTCTCTTTCTAGTGTTTGGAATTTTTTTTTATTCCACTGATTAAGGAGCATCTCCTTTGAGGATTGACATGAAAAGAAAAAAAAAAAGAAAAGAAAAGAAAAACCAGTCCTGCCTTCATGGAAAGAGAAGTTGGGCTGTGACTGACATAGTCACATAGGTTTTCTTATTTAATACACAACAGTGCCCTATAATATGGGTATAATTATCCCCATTTTAAATTATGGGGAAGTGAGGCTTCAGTTAGTAAGCAACAAAACCAAGAATCAAATTCAGGGAAGAGCAGAAGGAAAACAGCAGGGCTTAGAGGGAAAATGAAACACTTAAGGCGAAGCACTCTCAAAACAATAAAGAACTTTGCAGATACTGATGATGGTAACGATGGCGAGTATCAAGCACAAGACAAACAAGTGGAGAATATGCAGCTGCCTGATAAAGATGAAAAACTGGAACCTGGAGTAGAGAATCGCCAAGAGAGCCAAAAATAAAGAAAGGGCCCCAGGACAGATCCCAGGTGAGCTCAGGATAGGAGAGGAGGAAATGCAAGTCAGAGGCCCAAGGAGAACCGGGAGTATCCACTAACCAGGAAGGAAGCCAAGCTTCAAGAGAGTCAAATGCAAGGCTGGAGTGGTATGAGGCCCAGAAAATGCCACTGGGTTTTGTAAAGTGGGAGGCCCCTGGAGACCAATAAGAGAAACAGAGGGTAGATGAGAGAGGTAAGGGGTTAGGGAGTAAGGGTGAGGATGTGAGCATCAGTGTGGATTCCCCTTTCAGTGTCACAAGGAAGGAGAGAGGGAACTAGAATGCAATGATAGTTCAGGACAGACTACAATCCAAAGGAGGAATGGAAGATACTAAAATCAAATAGGTCAAATATCCAGGCGGTGGGGGTTGGTGTAAAGATTGGGTACCATTCCCAACTCTTTGCCTGTGTGGCTTTAGGATTGTTTTCATAGAGGGACATTTCCATCATTGTTGCCACACCTAATTAGAAAGCATTCTCGTTATTTCATCCTAGCAGGTTTTACTAATTCTTCTGTTCCATGTCTCTTAGATTCATCTTCCTTTTTCTGCCACAACATCTGGAAACAGACCTCTCTCCTGGAAGTTTACACCACCCTGCTAATGACTTTCCAAGCCTACCATCCCTTCCTTCAACTTGAATCTTAACCAGATTAGCCTGTCATTGAAACCTAGTTCGCAAACATGAGAAGCACTATAGGGTAAAAATACCTCAGTATATTTGGTTCAAGTCAGAAGTCCCTGGCCAAAAACAAAAGAAGTTTCATCAGGAGTCTTCATTTTGCAAAAACAGGCTTTCTTATTTGTTTTTGTTTATCCTTCCTGTATGACATAACAGTCCCAAGATTGTCCTCAGCCCTGACTGCACATTAGATTTATCTGGGAAGCTTTACAAGTACTGAGGCCCAGACCATTTCCAGACATTCTGATTCATTTGGTCTTCAATGGGGTTCAGTCATGGAGATATTTTAAAAGCTCCCTTGCGATTCTTTCCTGTTGCTCTTTACTGCTTTATGGGACACTCGTAAACTCTGCTCCAAGCCTTTGCTCAGTAAGATTCCCATGCCCAAAGCACCTTACTTCTTCCTTTCCATGAATCTAAATGCCACAATTCCCAAAGGCTTAATACAGCCTGACTCTTTTTGAGGACGTTTTCCCAGAACATCCCACTTAGCAGTGATCTCCCACATCTCCAGGTTCTGATAACACAGATGGCACAGCAAAATCCAGCCTTTTATTCAACAAACATGTGCCTTCAAGGAGTTTATAAGCTTGGGTAGGATATTGTTTTAAGGTGTTGGTGATGCACAAAGCGAAGAGAACCACTCGTGGAAGGGCAGGGAGGCAGGAGATCTCAGCAGTCAGGAAGCTCACAGAGGTTTGGGTTTGGATCTCTGACTCACAGGAAGGTCAGGGAAAACCTTGTATAACAGCTAAAGATTGGATCCTGTGGTCCTCAAAACCTCTTCAGCCCTGGAGCTCCATTCCAATGAACTCCTGCAGAAGACCAACTATCCTCTTGGGGATGTCCCATAACTAGAGCTTTGACACAGTTTGAAAACTCTTGTCATAGGCCACTAAGGCAAAGCATGAATTTTTCTATGATTATCTCATGTGAACAAATGTCATCTCCCCAACAGTTTTATAAACACTTAAAAGCAGAAACCTGCCTGTTATGTCTTCATGTCCCCTGGAGCACCCTGTCATCATTCTGAGCCTCACACATAATAAAGAATTCATACACAACCTTGAACAAAGGAGTCTAACCAATCAGGAGGCACAGAGAACAGAATTTTCAGTTATTAATCATCTCAGGATGAATTCTGACAATTGGTACAAGAGGAATAGAAGTCAAGAGACTTCCAAGAACTTGAAACTGCAGTTGCCCTTGTGAAGTCAGGTTGGTAGAATTCATGTATAAGAGTTGAGGTTAGCTGTTATCGAAATGAAAGAATCACCTCAAAGAGATTCTCCAAGTGTGTGCTTGGCGTGTGGGAACAGCTGAGATTACTTTTAAAGTGACAGGATTGAAAAACAATTGAACTCAGCAAATAGGGAACTAATCAGTGGCTTTGTGTACTGCCTGGAGATGTTCTGTATAAACAGAAAGTGGGTGAGCACGTGGAGAATGAAAAACTGCAAGGTCAGAGGTTGTCAATGTTCACTCATGATTTCCAGGGAAAGGGAGACTGTCAGAGGACAGGAGCCACATTGTTAGAAGAGGAACCCTATGCAAGGCCAAGAGGGCTGTGCAGGTCTAGCCAGGACCTGTGTCTGTCAAATTTTGGGCTAACACACAGCAACTGATTCTGGACTATTTCAGGAAAAAACTGAGGGTGGGGAGTCAGGGGCCCTCTATTAGATGGGACAATATCAAAAGGTGCAGAGGATGAACACAGGTACAAGAAGCCAGGCTTGGAACAGATGAGAACCTGAAGGTGGCTAATCTCAGAAGATACTACAGAGCCTCACTTGGGTGCTCTTCCCAGGACAAATAAACTCCAACATGCCCCCCACTCTAGACAAAGTCTTAGAAGACAGCATGGCAGGAAAGCTGAGGTTACATGCCTGCCTTTTGGTGTAAGTCTCTGCTGGGAGGCTTCTTTTGCTTTCACATAGGAGAGTAGGAATTGAACCAATTAGTGACAAACCCCAAAAAGGGAACTGGGGCTCAGCCGAGAAGCAGTAATAGCCACTGGAGTCTCACTATCCACAACACAGTCTGAGGACATGTCCTCATGCCTTGGAACCCATGCCCAGCTAGCCACCTTCCCACTCCCAGTCTACCTTCCTTAGACTGGGGCAGAAAAGTCACATGCCTATAATCCCAGCAACTTGGGCAACTGAAGCAGGAGGATCACAAGTTCAAAGTCTGTCTCAGCAACTTCTTAAGGCTCTAAGCAACTTAGTGAGACCTTGTGTCAAAATTTAAAAACAAATAAATAAAAAGGGCTGAAGATGTGACTCAGTGATTAAGTGCCCCTGGGTTTAATCCCCAGTACTCAAAAACAAAAAAAAAAAAAGATTCTTCTCTGAGGACAGATAAAAATTCTTATTCCCAAGGGAAGAAGTTCCCTTGGTATGAGTTGAGATTGTCAATCAATCATTTAGAGTTGTGTGTATCTCAAAAATTCATGTCCTCAGAGCTTGGTCTTGGGATATATAAGGCTGAGTGCCAGGCTCTGACAGACAGATGGGCTCCCCTAGCTCTTCCTAGCAACATGCCCCTCTAAACCACAGGGTGCCAGGTCCCACAAAGCCACCATGGAGCCAGACTTCTGCATAAAATTGACTTTCTTTGCATGTTTTCTTTGGTCTTTCAACTCTCATCTATTTGAAGGTAAAGTCTATATATACATTATTCATTACCTAATAAAATGAACCCTTCCTGATCATTTTTGGATCACCCTTTGTTACCTGAGTGACCTGTCCATGTTCTCATGGTGATTGACTCCCTGTTACATCATTCACCATAAGCTTGAAATCAGTCCTATAAATGACAATCAGGCATAAGTAAATGGACCAATGGCCACAGGCCAGCCTGCTGAGACTTGAGTTGGTTATACTAAGGCTACCATGGTGCTATTTAGACTTTGGATCATAGTGAGAAATGGAAGGTCCTTTAATGAACACTTGGTTTGATTTTCTTATATTCCGATAAAGAATTTGAAGCCCAGAGAGAGGAAGTGACTTACTTAAAGTTGCACAGCTCATAAGGGGAATAACAAGAGAAACCCTGATCTCATGCATTCTTTCCATTACATCACCACAGTGTCTTGAAAAATGAGAAGTTTCATCAACTTTCCAGGTCTTCTAAAATTAAAGTGAGTTTTATTATCACCTCTCAGTTGAAAGTAACTCTGAACCTTTGTATCCAAATACCAGATGTTAATAGCTCACCTAGCTTATTGTAAGATGCTCAGTGAAAAGCTAATTATCAATTAGAACAAATTAAAAAAAAGAAAGAAAGAAAAGTTAATTATCAGAAACCTGAAGAATTGTGCCACTCTGAGAATTCAAATTTCTGTATATTGACCAATAAATGGTGAGCAAGGCCTATTTCAGAAACGCTTTTTCAAAGGGTGTCATGTATGTGTGTGTGTGTGTAGTTTTCCACCTTAGTAAATGTCACCATGCCAATTCAACCTCTGCAGTCAAGACACTCTCCAACTCTCCAATCACATTTCTGCTGCATCACCTTAAGCGAGTTCCTTAACTTATTTGAAGGTCAGTTTCCTGTTCTATGAGATAAATAACCTACCTCAGCATGTTGTTCTGCAATTTCAATTAGATAATCCACAGAAAATGCTTTGTACAGCACTTGGCGAATAGCAAACCCTCAAGTGGTCTTAAGTTATTATCAACACAATGAAACCATTGGTGCCTGCTCTTTATTTCAAGGCCCTGAGAACTCCTCCCTGGTGTTCCCGGGCAGCCCTGTTCAACCACACCAGTGTGGTATGCTTTTTGTCCATCTTTACTCAGTGTCTGGGTAGGCTTCCTGGAGGAGGTGTTTATGAAATGGGGGAAAAAAAAGGTTTAACTAGGATCCCAAAAAGGTCAAAACTTCATGAAAAGTCTGAAAAGAAATGAATGTATGAACAAGTTATTGAGCCCAAAAAAACAATTTTATGTTGGGAGAGTGGTTCTTTACTGTGGTCTGTGGACCAGGACTGATCTCTGAAGATTTGATATCTATCTGTTGGAGAAAAACAGACACTAAGAATAAGCTTTGGGGAAAAAAAAAAAACTTATATAGCAATTCGGAAGTAATTTTATGTTGTTTCTCATAATTATAAAACTTATGGACATTTAAAGAATTATTTATAATAAAAGAAATTGAACTAAAGCTGAACTAATTCCAAATCTTGCCCTGGCAGATGAGCAGCTGTGGTTCCTGCCCCCGCCCCCCATATCCTTTACTGTTTTCTCCTGAAAGAAAAAAAACTCCCCAAAAGAATAGAGATGATGATCTTGAGAATTATGGGAATCACTGTTTCATTTGCAAGAAAGGGTAATGAGTTCTCATTTTTGCCTATAAAAATTTTTTCAACCTGTTAGCTAGGCCTTGTATTTAGCTACATTTTAATGGACACAAGAGAATCAGAGGAAATTTTTTTGGTACTAGATTTTCTTTTTTAGGCTGACAGGGGCAAAGAGGAGTCACGTCTGTAGCCTCCTTTTCTGTTTTACAGAAGATCTGGAAGACGAAAGCACCCTGGAGGGTCCCATTTAGTCACTGGCTCAGATTCTGCCCTTCTGCTGGCCTGGCCTTAAAGATCCCAGGGTGCTACCATCAGGCTACTGCAGCTGTGCATGTGCACCCATTTGGGGAAGTGAGGCCTGAGAAAGCAGCAGCAATAGGGCACATTTTACCCCAGATCAACGGAATTCTGCCCTGAGAACCTGGCTTCCTCCTCTGCATAGCCTGGTCCTGGCAAGTCCCGTCACAAGCCCGCCTTTCCAAAGAGGAACGCCTGATGGCTGGCTCCAGCACTTCAGCTTCCTCTTTTTTCCCTAGTTCCCCTGCAAGGCTGGCCCTGGGACCCCTGATTCTCAGAAGCTCCAAGATCCACAGTGGTGGGAATCTTCAGGACAGGAGAGCAGAACTTGGGCCATAGTTTAAAGCCAGCAGGAGTCTTGATTTCAGTGCAAAGTAAGCAATAACTTCCCAAAAGTCCCATTTGGAGAATGCTGCAGGGCAGATCTTTATACAGGCCCATAAAGGCAAGTCACAGAAGAAATTCTAAAACCAGAAAAAATTTCATCAGATGTTCTTAAAGGTCTCTGCCTAAAATTACATGTCTATGAAGCTTCAAGTTACCATCAGTTATGTAAACCAAAAGTAGATCTGAGAAATTGTTTTCTTATTGTTTTAAATTGGTAAATCTGAAACATTTCAATCATACTAACAAATACAGCAAACAACATGCTAGATCACTTTAAGTCTATCATCAAAATTAAACAGATTTTGCCATATTGGCTTCAGATCTTCACCTCCCTCACCAAAGAAATTAAAATATCCAGATACAAGTAAAGCTCCATTTCTTTAATGCTTACTTTTAACTGATACATAAAAACCTACAAGTTGTTACATATTAATGAGGTACCCGTGATTTTTTCAATACGGGTATACATTACATAATTATATAACATTTACATAAGTTTAAACATATCTATTTCCTCAAATATTTACCATTTCTTTATGGTAAAAGCATTCAGAATCCTTTCTTCTTGCTTTTTGAAATATTCAATACATTATTGTCATCTGCTGGGCAACGTCATCCCAGAACTTCTTGCCCTTGTCGAGCTTAGAATCTGTTGATCAACCTTTCTCCATCCCTCTCTAAAACTGCATGTCTTTATCCTTTCCTCCTCCATTCCCAAAGGTAACTATTCATTCTGTATCATTTCCATGTATTTTTAATAAATATGAATATATTAATAAAACTCATATTATTCATATTTGAATACAGTTATATCAATATATATCTATCTGCACATGTGTATGCAACACATACATGTCCTTTTACAACTTGCTTTTCCACTCATTTTCTTTGAAAATTTGCACATTAATAAAAAATTGGCCCAGTACATTTATATTAGCTTCTGTATAATACAGAATTCAATTCCAGTACCACATTCCATAAAACACAACTGTGGGCTGTGTAATCAGCAAACTTTCGTTTGTGCATATTTATTTGTGTGTACATGTACACGTATGTATTGTGTACGGGGGTATCTCTCCACATACGTACATATAAGCACAAA
The DNA here is from genome assembly GCA_004024805.1 of Geosciurus inauris. NCBI lineage: Eukaryota > Metazoa > Chordata > Mammalia > Rodentia > Sciuridae > Geosciurus > Geosciurus inauris. The sequence continues at coordinate 119,753 of PVHX01001698.1, forward strand.
TCTGTACACCTATAAAATTGTTTCTTCAGGCTTTATATCCGGGAATAGAATTGCTATCCCATAGCAGGAACACATCTTTGACTTCAACAAACATTGCAAATTGTTCTCCAAGGTGACTGTACCAGTTTGACACTCCCACCAGAGACTTCCCTTATGTCCACACTCACCATCTCAGTAGTCATCAAACTTACTTAATTTTTATAATCCAGTAGATGTGAGTAGTATTTCATTATTTCAACGTACATTTCCCTTACCATTGGGAACCATGTATAGTTTTTGAGGGCAAGGAAAGAATCCACGCCTTCCCCATGCCACACACACTCAGTGGGGACAGAAGGAAGCACGGAGCTAGGAACCCAGGATTCTGACCCTGAGGTCAAGCACCAATTAAAGTCAGTATTGAAGGCTGCGTTTTAAAAGGAGGCCAAGGAGGTGTGACCAAAACAGAGAACAGAATCAGCCTGTACAGATTCAGAACTCTAAAATCAGAAGATGGAAAAGAACAAAACACATTGAAGTCCATGGGCAAGGGTCCAAATTATCTCCAAAAACAAAAGAGTTGTTTGCAACTGGAAAATGGAGACAGAGTAAGATTGAGGTCAGGGTTCCTGAGCAGAAAGAAAGGGAGAAGATCAAGTGCTAAGATCTCAGAAACTCAAACTGTTACCATTGTCCCTGTGGTCACTCCACTGGGACCCTGAGTGCCCTCCTTAACTCTGCATATGCCCTTCTAAACAAAACCCCTCAAGTCAACAAGCCAGAAAACATGAACCACACCTGGATCTGAGGATTTGGGGTTTTCATTTTTTTTTTTTAGACAAAATGACCAGAAATACTGTTAGAAGAGTGACTTTATTTTTGGCAAATTATTTCTCTTTCTGGTGGCTTCTTTTCAAAACATGTTTTGGAAACATTTAACAGTCCTTCCCATAGTACTGCTTCTCAGGGAAGTTCAAGGAAGTTAAACAAAGCCAGATTGATGGAGTGACTTCAAAACATGTACACTAAAATATGCCTCCCATATTAAAGACACTGGAGCTTTCAGGGAATAACTCATTTCCTTGGAGGGCACTGGAGGGTGTGGGAATCCCACGTATCTCATGCCTTTTTACCAGGCAAAACTCTGAGAAGTAGAGGCATCTATCAACGTGTGTGACATATATGGCTCTTCTTAATGGGGACAGGAAACCACTCTAACCTCAATGGGTCCACAGTTTCACAGCCAACTTTCCCTTTGGCTCACTTATGCTTCACTTATGGCCAGTGCTAAGGACAACAACCAAAGGAGTTTCCAGACAGACAAACCTAGAAGTGTGTCATTGCTACACAATAACATCTTGAGAAGCTAAGAATCCAGGACCCTTGAATCTCATTTTCCTTATTTGACACTATGCAAGTATGAAATGAAGTGAAGCCCTCAGTCCAAAATGCTTAGGATTTAATAAAATCCTAGAAACATGAATGTGAAGTATCTGGAATTATTTTACAAACCCAAGCTGTAGCAAAGATCAATTCTCATTATTCGGACCTTTTTAAGATTAAATATGGCCAAGATAAACTATATTTCTAATGATTCTTGAATGACAAGGCCATGCTTGACACTATTGGCCATTTCTAATTTTTCACAGTGCTTTGGTATCTATCATAAAATACACCATCTTTAAAGGAAATTTTAAAGCCCATTTATTCATGCATTTGCACACACACAAACACACCAGATGACATTGTGTTTAAAGAACATTAGGCATAATCACTGCAATATCCAAATGCCACAAAGCCATTCCAGTCAAGATTCTTGGTTGAGCACCTGCTATGAGCTGATTAGAAAAGGTTGAGTACATCAGAGTCCTTAAATGTGCAGCTCACAAACCACAGATGGTTCAAATGAAGAGACTTTAATTAATGGACCCCTGATAGCAGTGTGGGCCAGGCTGAAGCAACACGTCAAGGCTGGTTAAGTACCTAAGGACCAGCCACCTGTGGGAACCCATAAGCACATCTAGAACTCCAGGGCCACAGGAAGAGAATACATTTACTGGAGCTCAGTTACCACTGAATTTGAATTGCTACCCAGTGGGAACTGTAGCACTGGAGGGACACAGCTACTGCCAGAGATCCAGGGCAGAGAAAATCCCAACCTCTCCCTCCTCCCTCCTTGGCTCTTCTCCTGATTCTCCCACTCATTAAATGCTTCTGGAAGCCAGCTGGCAATGGAGCCTCAGTGATTTGGTCCTTGGAGTCAGCCAGCACTGGGTACAGAGTAGGGTAGGGAAGAGAGGAGAATGAGTGAGGGACTGGAGCACACTCGGGATGCCAGACAACAATCTCAGGCGGCTCTCTCTTCATCGCGGTGCTTCCTGTTTTAATCATTGCATCCCTCAATCACCAGGAACACACGGCACACTGAGCACAAATCTCTTAATTTCTTGATCAAACATCTCATAAATCCTCTTGCTTCTGGGTCAGTCTCCACATTTCTTAGGGGAAAGGTAGTCCAGTTCAGAGTCACTTAACTCAGGAGTCAACTAAACAGGAGTTTCCCTCATCATTTGAATAAGGTCATAAACAATAACATGGATGAGGACCCATACCAGGCTCAAGCAGCGGATTCCTCATCTCCAGACCAACTTGCCACTGGCTTCCAGCAGAAAGAGAGAGCTCTCTATCCATTTTCTGGAAAAAGTGGCCTCAGACCATTTTGTTAAGCAAAATAAGCCAAACTCAGAAGGCCAAAGTCTTGTGGTTTCTCTCATATGTGGAAGCTAGGGAGGAAAAAGGATGAGAGAGGTCGGGCAGGGAATGTCATGAAGAGCAACAGTAGAACAGAGGAAGGGGACCAGGAGGGTGAGAGGAGGGAAAGTGCTAAGGAGTGACACTGGACAAATCATATTGTTACATCGTGTGCGTGGACGAATCCCACCATTATGTACAACCATAATGCAGGGGGAAATAAAGTGACCTCAGGCAGGCCCCAGGCCAAAGGATCAGTGATGGCACATAGTCCTGAGCATGGGCCAAGCTATTCTAAAGGCCTTGGGTGTGAGCTGGCTAGTCCCCAGTTGCCGAGGCACGGGATCAGAGATTAAAAGGAGAGAGGATGGGTTACTGATTTCCCTGCTCCCCTTGCAGCTTGGACAGTGGCTGCATGCCTCTGTAGCCCTCTCCCAGGGCTACAGTTAAATATTCCCTCTGCTTCCCCCCACCCTTCTCCATCCCTTGTTGCTTCCTCAACCCTATTCATACCTCCACAGATTGCCATTTCATCAACGCTCCCCTCTTTGAGGGTGCTACATGCCTCCCAGTGGGTCACTGGACGACAGAACAGATGTGAACTCAGTCAATGATGCTGCAGCTCCCTACTGAGACCTTCACAAGTGCACCATTGGAACTGCCGTTGGGACACAGTGCTCTGTCTTCAACAAAAACACAATTTAACTTCCTTTTCATGTACCCACTAGCTGACACGGCAAGTGGCCTGTCTGGACCTAGACATCTTAGTGTGTTACATGGGACTAAAAATATCTAATCCACAGGGTCATTAAAAAGTAACCAATGTTAAATGCTTGGTTTAGAGTATGTTTTTAGTAAATCCAAGTTCTTTCTTTACTTAAAGAATTCTACTGTCTTCTCTTGGGATCTGGTTGTTACCCTATGGAATCTGGGCCTAAGAATCCTTCTCCTGTTCCCTCACACCTTAACATGAGTTGAGTTTACTATCCTCATCCATATGGAATCTAAGATTCCAAGAGCTTTATTTCTGGACTGCAATGGGAGGACAACCTTTTTGAGATCTGAGATTCTGGGCATAGTTTCCCCTGTGATGTAATGCTGTACACACACACATGCACACACATACACTCAGGCATACACTCAAGCATATAAACACCCAGGCACACACACGGAAACATGATCCAGGACAAGCTCATTCCCATTTATGACTCATGCATCCATCCAGACAATATTAATTGGTCCCTGGAGAGCATTCTAGGGGATAAAATTGCAGGGATAACAAATGGGGAATAAGGGTGAGAACCCTTTTTGAAAATAATAGTTGCTAAGGACCCAGGAAGCGGGTGCCTGGTTGATTGGAAATAATAGGTGTTTCCTCTAAGGCAATTTGGGGTTGGTACTCACTCCTTCATTGGAAATTTAGAAGCATTTCCAATTAGTTCAATGGTGACTGTAGGATGGGATGAGTGTGTGATTCCTCTTATAGTGCTTATATCTGAAATGATGAAGACTACAAAAATTCCAATTTGGAGTTCTCCAATAAACCATTACACTGTAGCCTATACACTGTAGGAATAGATTTTAGGCAGTAGAATTTTCTCAAATTTTCAAGCACATCAGAATTGCATGCCCAGAATCTTAATCATATATCCACTCAGTAGTATCAAGATCAGTCTTGCATTTTTAAGAAGTTCCCCCACATGATGTGATGAACATAAAAGATTGGTAATAAATGATATTTAAGTGACTTGAAGAAGAACTTTTCCCATCCCCCTAGGCTACCTGCCAGATGACTTAGAGACAGTGGATCCCTCAGTGGTGAATGTACCCATGCAAGTTGCCCTTGGTGGATGTTTAATAGGTAGCAGCAGAGATGACCCAAAAGTCATTCCTATCTGACTTTCAAAAAGACTTCTCTCTGATTTATTTCTTACAAAATGTTCAGCCAGCATATATGACATAGATTTCCCACACATAGAATTTCTTTTGGGCAACTAACAAAGTATGTTGTTTGGTAAGAGAGGAAAGCATGGAGGAGACAGGCAAGAAAGCAGAGCCCAATTTGAAGCAACTGGGTGAGGCAAGGAATGAGTTGTGGAAGATGCACAATGCTCTAGTTGGAAGGCTTTAGCCTGCAGGAATTCACATTCCGCCTTCATAGTGTTGCCATGTACATTAGTCAAACTTCCATTGTTGTAACGAATACCCGAGATAGTAACTTGTAAAGAGAACATTTTTTTATTTTGGCTCACAGTTTTGGTTTCAGTCCATAATCAGTTTGCTCTGTTGCTTTTGGGCCTATTGTAGCAAAATATGGTGGGAACATATGATTGAGCAAAACCATTTATCTCACAGCCAGGAAGTGAATGAGGTGTTACCAGTATCTTCTCAAAGACACACCCCCAATAACCTAAAAATCTCCTATGAGGCCACACCTCTTAAAGGTTCCATCACCTACCAACAGTACAGAGTCAGGGAGCCAGCTTTTACCACATGGACCTCTGGGGATCACTTACCTGTGGCCTCTGAGCCCTTGAAATGTGGCTGGGTACTAGTGAGTCATGAAATAGGCAAAAAACACACACTAGATTTTGAAAACATATTATCAAATTTCCCACATATATATCAATAATTTTTCTAGTTGTTATATTTTTCTAATGATATTTTAGATATATCAAGTTAAATAAAATCTCTATTATTAAACTTGCTTTCACCTGTTTGCTTTTTTCAATGTGACTAACCAAAAATTTTAAATTACATATGTAGTTCACATTTTTGTATCCTACTGTATTTCTAGTGAACAGTGCCAACCTAAACTAAAAAAAAAAAAAAAAAAAAAAAAACTTGATTTTTTTCCTTTACATTTGACTCATCTTTTTTACTTAAATAAACTTAGCCTTATCCCAAGCAATAACAACCACAAAATCACAAGTTTGATGTGTCACTTAAGCATTTATAATACATACATAAAATAGCTTAGTCCACACTATCTAAATTCAGCTTGTGTATCTACTCTAAACCCTTTGACAATAGGAAGAGAGACAATGACCAGTCCATGGTCCTAATATGATCTGAGGCAGTGGTCACCAGTGCTATCGAGCATGCTCTGGGAGTGGGGCAGGGTTGGGGTAACCTCCAGGCTGTGGGAACAGCACCCACACAAACAAGCTCCCACATCCCTCACAGGCAGGGACAGAGATTGCAAGATTGTGATTGCGTGACTCTCAGGGCAGTGGGAGTGGCCACAGTGGGAGGGTGTCTGGTCACACTCTCTGGGTTTCCATTCTGGTTTATTTCACAAGGCAGGCGCCTTTCTTAAAGGGCCAGTAGAAAGTACAGCTTGTACCTTTGAGTAATAAGTGCCTTCAAAAACCCCTGCCAACCCTGCTCTGGCACCAGCCTCTCCCTTCACCTCTCCACCCTCCGACACTATTTCTGATGGGGCAGTAGCAATTGCCCACAGTTCAAGGTTGCTCTGAGTCACAGCCTGGCTCTGGCTTCCCCTCCCCAAGCTGCCCAAATATCAATCTCAGGAGGATTGATATTTGCCCTTTGGGATAACAGTCCTCCTGAAGAGCACCTGCCAGCCCCTTGCCTTGGCCAGAGGTAAGGACCCTTCAGGGACAAGGAGGAACCAGGACAAGAGCTCTTGTCCTGCAACATATCTATATCTTACCCTAACCCTGCAGGTGCTTGATAAACACTGAAGAGCCAGTCTGTGGGTATCAGAGTCCCACTCTTTCCATCAAGAAAGGCTCCTCTGACCAGCACTCCTGCCCTCTGAGGAGCCAGTAGCCAGTGCTCATCACAACTGTAATGTGAAGGAACTATGGCTTCTGCAGAAGAACCTTCTTGAACATTGTGGGCCCTTTAAACAGGCTGCTGCAGAACATGCAAGAGAACCTGCTTTGGACATCAATATATGCCCTGCCCAACATCTGGGACAGCTTCCTTTTACTCAGTCTCACTGCTGTTCCCCAGCATTGAGATTCCTCAAAGTCCCATACGTGCTCCTGGCCTTCATATTTCACAGCCTGCTCAGGTGACTCTTGTTAATTAATGTGATTTCAACTTTTCACCTCAGATTTAGATCCCTACAGCCTCATCTGAGATGTACCCTGCCCAAGAGCTGGCCTGAGGAGCATCAATCAGACCAGCTCCCAGCTCTCCCCACAGGACAGGAGAAAGTCTCACGAAGAGCCCACTTGTGTACTTATGAAGAGAACCTGCATCACTGTGCCTTCCAGTCCCTCCTGAGATCATCTGCAGATCAAAAGGGGAAACAACAGTGTCTGGTAGAAACCTGGCTTCCAATTCCAGCCCACCTTCAAATGGGCCTCACCCTTAAATGGGCCATGGAATGTGAAGAGGCGAAATGTGTAACTTAAAATGCTACTGAAATGAAAGAAAAGCAGCAAGAAATCCAAAATGTTCTGTGCCTCACCCCATAATAATAATAGTGAACAGTCACTGAGCAATTACAGTGTGTTGGGCTTAGCAGTGCATCATGTCAGTTTTCACTACAACCTGAAGAAACAGAATTAGGGAGATTAAGAAACTTGTCTGAGGTCACACAGCTTCTAGAGCCAGTCTGTGTCCTTTATGTACTCCACGCTCTGCCTCCTTCCCCATCCCCTATAAGAGATGGCAGAGCTAAGAGGCAACCATAAGGGTAAGGCAGGAATACATTCAGTGCAGCTGCCCAGACATCCCTCCAGGAAGAACACAAAAGGGTAGAGTGGACTAGCACAATGGTGCTTGGCCCAGGTGGCTTCTTCTCATTTGTCCCTCTTATCACCACAGTCCCACACTCAGCAGAGCCCCCTTAAGGTCATCCGCTGCATGCCTGTCCCCAGGGGTCTGTGACAGGCTTTCAGGGTCTGTGTGGTTGACAGCTTTGAATTTGACAAGATCTGTGCTGAAAACAGAGCCATAACTGACTCACAGACAGACGCCGATGGCCCTCCCAGGGGACGCTGTGATGGATGGGCCTCTCTCTACAGGTCTCAGAGGGACATCTGGGGAGGGCTGAGGTCTACAGGGCCTCACTCAAGCTGCCAGGAGGTCAACTGCTGTTTTAATGACTACCAGTGCCAGCCGCCTCTCACTTGCTCAAAAGCTCATCCCAGGCCGCTGTCTATCTTGGGCAGACGGCACACTTCCCAGTGGGCCAGCCACCTTCCTGCCCCAACACTGCCCCTTCCTAGCAGGACTCAGCTTGTAGCCCCACTTTCTCCTCACAGGCCAGGGCCTGGAGGGGAACCCTTTGACTTCAAAACAGAGAAAGCCTCTCAGTGTGGTATTCTCTGTCTGCCTCCTGCATAGATACACAGACTGTATCATAAGAAGGCAGGCTGATGGGCATAGCACCCACCCAAGGGAATCAGGGAATGGAAAAATGAATGAATAAATGAATGAACTTATGAAATATTTGCTTGGCAGCTACTACATGCTTGCCCCTGCTATAAGCACACAGGATACAATAGTGGGCAATTTTATATACAGGGATTCCTGGGAAGAACATGCTGCAGGATTTTGAGAGGCCACTGAGCCCAAATAAAAAGAATAAGGGATGAGAAAGGGCAGCATGCCCCCAGCAGCCCTGTCTTGGGTTTGGTGCCTCACAGAGCTTTGGTACATGACAAATTTGCAGACTAGAGGCTCCTCAAACCAACTATGCCTCAGAGTCACATGCCAAGCCGCTTAAATATACAGATTTCTATAAACTTAGTCCTAGAGATTTTGCTTTTGCAGGTGGGGTTCAGACATCTGTATTTGTAAAGATTTTCCCAGGTGATTCTAAGGCAAATCCAGGTTTGGGAGACCCTATGCCTAACCATAAGCTATTTGCACAGGTATGTGAAGGGCCTATATCAGTATGGGAAGGAAGGAACTGATAGATGGGCAAGTAAATATATTTTTGAAGACATGTCTAGAAGCTTGTGTGTGGCTATGGTCAGCAGTAGGGGCATAGAGAACTGGAAATTGGTGTTGCCTAGAAATCACTGGGCACATCAGTACTGCATGATTGGTATACAGAATGGGGGCAGAATGGGGGACCCCATACCAGGGACTGGGCCCAGGTTACCCTGCTAGTGGAGTACTGATGACTCACAAGAAAGTGGAATTCACAGGCACAGATGTCTCAGGCAGCCAGTCTGTGACAGGTAGTAAAGAGACAGAGGCAGGTAGCACAAAACCCCTACAGTCACCACCCTGCATTTGTCAGTTACTAATGTTACACACACTGGGAGGAGTTCCACTGTGGGTCAGGCACTGTGGGCCTCAAGGATGCTGGAGTCTGGTAGGAGAGACAAACCTGGAAAGAAACAGAGGTGACAGAGGTTAGGACAAGGAACCTGGACACCCTGGCTGAGGACAGAGCCATATACCCAGAAGAAGGATCTTGGAAACATCAAACCTAAAGAGAAGGGAAGAACCCTGGGGTTGGAGTAAAATGTGCAGAATTCAGTTATGGAGTCATGTGAAAAGATTGCTATCTTAGGATTTAAATCCAGCTTCCAATGCTTATTAGCTGCATGGCCCCACTGAGCCTCAATTTCCTTATTCATCAATTGAGAATAATAATAATAATAATAATAAATTCCTTATCTCACAAATATTGTGTTTACAAAATGAGAAACCAATTATGAGAACACTGGGCATGCAGTAGGTAATTGATAAAATGTAATAATGCCAACCACTGACCGACCCTTTTTCACATCGTAGAATGTAAGCTGAAGGAGCTGTTTTCAGCTCCTGTTTTCAGATGAGGAAACAGGGATGTGAAGCAGATAAATGGCAGAGATGGAACGTGAACCCAGGTCAGCTTTACTGTCACACTTAACTAGATGCAAATATATTTTTTAAAGAAAACTGTTTAAAAATCATGGTATTTATGATTACAAAAATAATCAGAAGTGGCAGTTCATTGGAATTTCACATAGGATTACAAAATGAGGGCTATATTTATCTGGAAGGACGTTAGTAAAAGCTTCCTTGTATTAATCATTACTAGGTGCCAGATAGTATATAAGCACTCTTGGAAAGCCATACGAAACACTCATTTTACAGACAAAGCAAGAAGTCATGAAAATATCGCATGCCTAGCCTAAGGTCATCTAGTAAATAAAGATGGCTAAGCCATGATTCAAACCCATGGCTCCCAGTCCTTATGCCCTGTAGTGTAGATTGCCACCAGAGCAACCACTAAACAGCATGCCCAAAAGACAAGACTTCTTGGATACATAAGATGTTTCCAGGTGACATCTTTAATAGGACTGGAGTCAGACTTGTTGGGAGCAAAAAGGAAAAAGAAGAGAAGGTAGGCAGAGGCAGAATCCATCCCAGGCTGAGCTGATATGCTTTCTGCAGGGCAATGAGAACAGAGCTAAAGTCCCATCGACATCTGCAGAGCTTCAGGGACAGGATGCAGAAGAACACTTTCCACACAGAAGCTGGAATTAGGGAGACTCCCGAACCCCCTTGTTGTGCTCCAGGTGTCTGCCCCTTTCCAGTAGCATTGATAAGTGGTGATGGCCCCATCCCCAGCACCTCCAGAAACATCTGAACCTTTTGTTCATCTGGGTAAAAGCCTGTTTTCTGTTATTGGTTTGGTTTGGTTTCTTTAGTCAACTAAGAATAAAACACAAGCATTCTAAACTCATCCAGGATTTAGAAGCTCACCAACCTTAGACAGGTCCCTTCCCTCTCCCTATCAGGAATCTCCCATCCATCAATGATGCCTATCCTATTGACTTCATGCAGTAGCTTCAGATAAAAAATGAGGTCATTCAAAGGGTTGTTTTTTTTTTTTTTTTGGTTTGGGATTTTGTTGGCTTTTTCTTATTTTAAGTCATGACCCCGAATAGTATGGCCACTCTCTCAATGGGTAACGCAAGCCCTTGATTTGGGTGGAAAATATAGAGGACTCAGTGTAGCATGTTGTTGAGCATGCATATCTCACACCTGTGTACTTGTGTAGATTTACACAGTGAACCAGATGGACTTCCAATGTGCACCCCCCGCCTTGTCACCCAGATAGAACAAAAGTGAAGAGAAAGTTCAGAGACAAAAGGGAATTTTCCTTACTCTTTGACCAGTGTTGGCAGAAACACTGGAGACCCAGTGGCCCCTCAGCATAAGGTGAAAGAAGAATGAAGGAAACTTAACCTCCACTTCTCATGCCCCTCAGAAGCAGAAGCCGTGCCCCTGGGAGCTGAGCCTATATGTGGCCACTGCCTCAGAAAATACTGGTAGAGCCTACTCGTCATAATGCCCAATCATCACAACAACAAGGTCTCACTACTGCCCCTGTTCAGCCAGGACCTTGAACAGAAGGAGCAGAATGACAGTCTCAAAGGTATGTTTCAATGTTTTTATAGATGCTCCCCCAAAGTTGCCATTGCCTTGAGGTAGGACAAATCTCTCCCCTTCACTAACTAGAAAATTCTCCAAGTCCATCCCTCTATTTTGACCAAGAAAGAAATAAGGTAGGTCTGGTTGAGCTCAGGCCAGCTAAACTTCTCTTCCCAGAAGCCAGGAAATTATACATCAAGTGACCTCATCCTGGGTATTCATGGGACCTTAGCCCCTTCCTCTGAAATCAGGCCATTCTGTGGAAAGAAAGGTAAAATGAAGTGAAATTTAGTGAAAAAATGTTCCTCTTTCTTTGGTGAGAAAAAGCAAATCTGCATTTAGCAGCTTTACTGCTGGCCTACTAAATGGTATTTCTCTCTACGATGAAGAGCAGAGAAGAAGGGAGGCCAGTGAACCCAAAGTTTGGGAGAGGAAACAACACAAGTTACCAGGAGATTGACTGAACCAGTCATGCCAGAAGTAGCCTCAGTCAGAAAACCAGACCCATGGGGACCAGAAGCTTTTGCTCGGGAAGAGACAGCCACTACTGAATTGTTGATAGGGGTGGGTGACTGTGTCCCCACCCCCACCCCGTCCACACAATGGGGAGAAAGTCCCCACGACGTCTGAAAAACAAAAACTTATAAATAGGGAAGTGTCTGAAGCTGAGAAAACCAGCAGACACCTGACAGCTTTCCTTACGCAAATCTTAATTAGTATACAAAAACAAGTGACTAAAGCCAGTGTCACTTGTAAAGAAGTTGACCCCGGGTTTCTACAGTCTGGTGACTAGAGTTAGAGGTTTAAAAAACAGGAAGCGCCAGATGTAATATCAAATGACCCAGACAGTGAAAAGCAAGGCAAAAAAAAAAAAAGTTGGAAGACAGGAAGTCACAATCACGCCACAAGCAACACTGATATCTGTCTGAGATACGCTTGGCGGGTACCCTATGACAGCCAGAAAATGGAGGAGCAGAGTTAAGATGGGGGTATTTATAGATGCCAGGCCTCCAGAAACAGCCAGCCTGAGACCCCTCCTTAAAACCTCATCCCTGCCACTGAGTGAAACTTCAGAGGTTAAATTGCTGGGCTGATGTGCAACTTGCAAGCCACAGGCCAAATGCCATTGCTAAGCCCTGAGACTCAGCTCCTACTGAGAAAGCTCTGGCCCCTTCAGACCTCTTCTTGCTCAAAGTCAGTAATAAGTGCATATTGTTTCTGGAAACTTTTCCTCCTCCAGGTAACCCACCTCTTCTTCATTCAGTATCCATTCACAGACTGAGTGAGCCTGTGATGCTAAAAGCACTGCCCTCCTCCTGGCCACATTGACTAATTCAAGGATTACCTTCTTTGAGCTCATGAACATGAGTCCTGAGATTCTGCTGGAACAGTGGGGAAATATAAGCTTTTTTTTTATCAATTGGAATTACTGGCAGGATAAAATCTTATAGCTATTATTAGTGCCACGATGTGGATAGAACGTGCTGGAGAATGAAAACTAGCACAAAGGAAAACAAGACAATTAATACAGAGAACAAAAGAGACTTTGTCTCTATGATGTGATTATGTATATTTACAAGTCCACTCTTACCTGAAGCTAGACCACAGTTGTGAGACCAATCGGGTCCTCTTTTGCTACTTCAGTTAGGAGTCACTTGCAACTAGATTCCTAACATAGTAAGCAAAGGTGTAGTTTCTGGTCCTTACAAGGTATTCAAAGAGACACTCTCTCTTCTCCTCTTAGTTTGTACTGACAGCAGCCTGGCATTGTTTTAGCAGATTCACTAACAAAGCTTCCTGTCTCTCTGAATCTTTCCTCCTCTGAAATAAGGAGGTTCAATCAGGATCACTGTAATGAGTACTAAAGTCATGATTTCAGAACTTACAATACTCTCCTGAAATCAGTACTCGGGATACACTGGACTTCCCATTGCAGCAGATGATCCATATAACCCAGAGGGATAATATCTGCTTGGAGCCTTTTCCCAAACGTCACAGAGTACAAACAGGAAAAATGTAAGTTTTATGGAAAATCCTGGTCCAGGGAAGCTTTTCAACAAAGTGTTCACTTGGATTCTCATTGAAGTCCAGGTAGGCAAAAGTCACAGGTATTAGAGATGTCAAAATGCAACCCTTCCCTGCCACTCAAGATTTCTGTGGTCCCTGGATGGTGACAGGCTGCTGATATATCAGACAATACACAAAGCTACCATCATTAAGAAAATAGAAGTTTATAAATTTAATTGTGTAACTTTTGGTGAACTTTTTTATTATTCAAGATTAATTAGACTACAAGGGGAAGTGACAAAATGCCAGCTCAAAGTAGCTCCAAAAACAAAGTGAATTTATTTGGCATATGTAACTAAAAAAAAGGAAAAAAAATGCATATGCATCTTCAGGCATAGTTAAACCCAGATGCTCAAATTCTGTCTTCAGGAATGTGTCTCTCTCTTGATTTTACTTTATTCTCTGGCAAGTTCTTCTTACCTGTTCACTTAGCTACCTACCAGCTGTTTCAAGTTTACTTCCTACCAAGTAATTAATTGCAGGAAAACAGAGCACCTCTTTGCCAGCAGTGACATTAAAAAGCACAGGAACAATACCCATCAGTATGGCTTGACTTGTACATGTCCATCTGGAGTTATGATGCCAGTTGGCCAGGCCTTGGTCACACACACACACATATGGGTGCCTCAGGGGTTGGGGTCAGTCCCATCCGGCCAACAGGCCAACCCTGAAGGAGAGATGCTAACCCAAAGCAACATGAGAATGCTGCTCCTACAGGAAGGGAGAATGAAGGTGTGACAGAGAAAACAAACACTACACAACTTTTGAGCCAAATGCAAAGGGCCCAACATGGGGTGCAGCATGTTTCCTTCCTCTCCTGCAAGGAGAGGGAGTCATTTTTTCTCAAATTAGGGTAAAAGGCCCCAAAGACAAGTGGTAAAGAAGATAAAGCAGGTCAGCTCCACAGGCTGAGACTGAAGTTCAGCACAGGCACTTAGGCATTTGGAGCAACATCTGCAGGGCTTAGGAAGGATTAGCCACAGAGTACAGGGAGGACCTGGTACGAAGGACACACCTAGCATCCTGAAGGCTGTTCCCTGAGCTGCTTTTGATGCTTCTGCCTTCTTCAGGCCCTTCCCATGACTTCAGAGCACAGTCTTCCTGGGCTGCAGCGTACTACCATCACCTGTTTGGTCAGCCAGCACATGTGGACCGGGGCAGCCACAGCAGGGGCACCCCATAAGAGTACTGTCCCTAAATGGTCTCTCCTTCCACTATGTCCAGTTCAAATCCACAGACACTTAAGCTGGAGCACAATAAAGGCCTCTTAATGAGAAACAATAGCTGGATCCAGCCTCCACGTGCACCTGACTCACCATGAGTCATGTCTCCAGGGGTCCTTCTCAGCTCACCATTGTTATCAATTGAAAAGAGTCATGGACTGAACTTCTGGCACATATGAATGTTAGGTGGTAGCCAAATTGAGGGACATTGCCTTTTGACTTGAAATACAGTTATTCACTAAGAAATCCACTGGTAATGTGCTCAAATAATATGGCCCCCAAAGGCAATTTAATTAGGAATAATTTAAAGTACAACATGCAATCTAAAAAGTGTGAGGTTCTGTATTTGATTTGCTTTGTCAGTCCTGTTTTAGCAATTCTTGTCATTCTTCATCTTCTTCAAGGACTTGGTCTTAAATTCAGCTGAGGAGAAATCGCCCTGGTCCCTTCAAATTCCCCACCACCTCTTCACAGTACAAAATTTCTCAACCACTGTCCTTCTCCTATCCCTTTGTCCTGCACTCTTCTTCCCCCAACCCCAGAGGAACTTGACTGATAACCATGGTAAATGCTAACGGAAGAGATGTTGTAACTAAATGTCAAGGAGTTTATATCTATGTGCATCTTCTGCAATGTAAGATAAACAGACTAATCTTCCTCACCAAATTTAGAGGGACAACGAACAAAAATTATAGTTGAATAACCTGCCAACATAAATATTTCACAAAAACTAAGCGATGGTTAATAGAGCCAAGTTGTGAGACTGGAATGGGACTTTCCAACAAAGACCTCTTGAAAGCATTCTTAAATTCACCCTCTGGAACAATAATGGAATAATTTCCAGTTGTTTTTAACATTGGCTTTTCAAAATGACTACCATTTTTACCACACTGATGAAATAAGTATTAATACTAATTTGCATGCAGCAGCTGTTTGTTAAGCTCATGCCATGAGCCAGACATTATGCTAAACACTTTATATTGATTATCTCCTTTACCTTCAGAATAATTCTATGAGAAAGGGCTACCATTATTCCAATTTGCAAATGAGGAAATTAAGTGCCAAACAGTTAGCAAGATTTGGATCCAGGAACCAAACCCAAGCAGCAAGACTCGGAGTCCACTCTTTTAACAATTTTCATATCACCTTCCAATGTATGAGAAAAATCTATGGCCCAAGGCAATTATATGATATCATCTCCTTCCCTGAAAACCTCACCATGGTTCTCCCACCATCTCCCTGTTCAAGACTCCGCCTTTTTCCTATTCTTATGGGCTTCCCAGACCTGGCCTCTCCCCAACTCTCCACCCTAATCCTCAGTCTACCCAAATTTAATACCTACCCCTCTACGCTGCATTTTCTTCTCTATGCCCTAAACAAAACACACTCCCACTACTACGCCTTTCTGTAAGCTATTTCTACTGTTAGAAACACAGGGTCAAATCCCATTTGAAAATGCCACTTCTGTACATAGCTATCCCACTTTCTCTCTCTCCTACAAACTCCATGGCCCATTTGAATTTGTCTGAAGCCTAAATACGACCTTGTAATGTTGGTTAGCTTTAGTAGATGACAAACTCCTAAAGGACACATCCTAGTTCCTTGGAGTCACTATCACAGGGGCTAGCCACATCACCCTGCTAAGCCTCCAGTGAAGGCATAATGAAGATAACTCAGGGCCTTCTAGGGTGCTGGGACATTTAGTATGTGAAACATTTCATGTAACTGTGGGCTTGCATTTCATTACCACAACACAGCTTGTCAGTCCCTGAAAAGGGATAGCCCACAGTAAACCCATTCCCACCTGAGACACCCACATGGCCACCTTTCACAGCAGCATGTTCTGGCTTGAGAGAGAGCCCAAGCAATAGCCAATTGCTCCAGCATGTTGAAACCTGAGGCAGAGGATGCTTCAATGTGCTTCCAGTGTCAATCTATACAGCATGCTGCTCAAATCCTCTCTGATATCGAGTACTTTAAAAAAAAACATTGTTTTATTTTTCTGATCCTGTAATACCTGTTCATGGTTGAAAAAATGGAAACTATGAAAAGTATAAAGAACACACTCACAATCATCCATTCACTCATCTTTTTGGTATTTACATCCAGTTATTTTTTTAAAATTATATATTTGCCTGGCACTGTGCTAAGCAACAGAGATTAACAAATGTGAAGATACAATCCCAGCCCTCAAGATTCTTGCAGCCCAGTGAGGGCAGCATATAAGATCATAGGTGAATGCCCTGCAGTATGGACACTGGAGACCACAGACCGAGGCAAATACAATGAGCAAGGCCATGGGATATTCCACACAGAAGGAGAATTAAGAACAAAGACAGAATTCCCCAAGGGCTGGCATTGAGTTCCCTCCAGCACAGCTCCTGAGATCCTCCTGTAAGATAGGATGGTGAGGAACTGAAGGGACCCACAAACAGTTAGTCCCTTTTCTTTTCTTTTCTTTTCTTTTTTTTTGGTACTGGAGATTGAACTAAGGGTCACTCGACCACTGAGCCACATCCCCAGCCCTATTTTGTGTTTTTTGTATGTAGAGACAGGGTCTCACTGAGTTGCTCAGCACCTCATCGTTGCCGAGGCTGGCTTTGAATTCACAATTCTCCTGTCTCAGCCTCCCTAAGTGCTGGGATTACAAGCTTGTGCCATCACACCCGGCTAGTTAGTCCCTTTTCAAGCCACTCAGCTAGTTAGGACTTTGGGAACTATTTCTGTAATACTTACTGTACCATATCTTCTGAAGACACAAATCCTAAAAAAAGATAATCATGAAAATAAGCCCACAAGTCAAAAAATATATACAGTTACCCTCCATATCCATGAATGCCCCATCCATGAATTCCACCAATCACAGTTCAAAAATATTTTGGAGAAGCCGGGTACAGTGGCACACGCCTATAATCCCAGCACTTTGGGAGGCTGAGACAGGAGAATCGCGAGTTCAAAGCCAGCCTCAGCAACAGCGAGGCACTAAGCAACTCAGTGAGATCCTGTCTCTACACAATACACAAAATAGGGCTGGGGATGTGGCTCAGTGGTCAAGTACCCCCGAGTTCAATACCTAGTACCAAACAAAGGGGGGGAGGATTTGTACCTGTACTGAAAATGTACAGCCATGTTTTTCTAAACATGTTTCCCTAAACAGTGCAGTATAGCAACTATCTACATAGCATTTATATTAGATCTATCTTCTCTAGAGATGATAAAGCATATGAGATGATGAATATAGATTATATGCAAATACTATGCCATTTTATATGTAATTGATCAGCCTTAGATTTTGGTACCCCCAAAAGAGGGAATCCCAGAACAAATTCTCTATGGACACCAAGGAATGTATATGTGTGTATATGTGTATAGTACACACACACACACAAATATACCCCTTATCAGATACAAAGAGAACTGCCTTCACTGAAAAGACAAACTACATGAAAACAGGAATCATTCTAGAAAATCTGAGACACATGATTTGGTCACCACATTAATACTATGTATGTTTTCTCAGTTTAACAGGGGTTTCTTGAAATAGCCTTGCATTTCAAAAGGATATAAAATCCTGTTGAGGATGCCCCAATCTAAATTAAAAAGACAGAGTGGCTGGAGAAGATCTGGTCCATTTCATCCTCCAACTAAAATATGATGTAAAACTAAACAATGTCATTAGGGAGACAGACCTTCATTTCTTCCACACAGTCGTTGTAACCTAGAAAGCAAAAGCCCTTGGGCTATTAACAAGCAGAACCATTTCTTGCTATTTTGCATTTTCTTTCTAAACTACCTATAATAGTTTGAGCCATGGAGGAGGAAGAAGGCAAACTAAAATTATTTTTTTTGTTTTACTAAAATAACAAAAATAAAGTATGGGCAGAAACTTCCTTCGCCCCAGAATTTTATGTGCTGTGAGTCCACAGCTCAGACCATCCTAACAGAAGGAATGAGGACAGCCAAGTTCCACTTCCCCTGATTAATTCAACATTGTTCAATAAAGGTCAGTCCAAATCTCTAGATCAACAGCAAGATGACACTCACAAAGCCTCAGTGAGCAGTTAAAAATGAATTTGCTGAGGCTGGATTTGAACTTGTGATCCTCCTGCCTCAGCCTCCCAAGTTGCTGGGATGAATTTGTCTGATACAGCAGTGTCCACAAAGCAACATCAAAGGAGTCCAGGCACAGTGAACTTCACAGTGAAAAACTAACATATTGCTGCCTACTACTGCTAAAAGCCAACTATGTATTCTCAGAGTCAGAAGAATAAATCACCCAAACAAAGAAATAACAATAATAAATAGTAATAATAATAAAAATGATGAAAACATGCAGTATAATTCCCCAAAACTCATCATGAATCAGTCACTAATATAATCAGAACAGTGACCACATCCTTTTCAAAATTTTACGTCACCTTGTAGATCATAGGGAAAATATAGAAAATGAAATAAAAATCATACAATTAGCTTCATGAAAACAACTAAAGGACTTCTCTTAACTCAAAAATAATACAGAGGAATAGCAAGTTCAAAGCCAGCCTCAGCAACGGTGAGGTGCTAAGCAACTCAGTGAGACCCTGTCTCTATATAAAACACAAAATAGGGCTGGGGATGTGGCTCAGTGGTCGAGTACCCCTGAGTTCAATCCCCGGTTCCAAAAAAAAAAATAATACAGGCCAGGCCTAGTGGCACATGCCTGTAATCCCAGCAACTCAGGCAGCCTCAGCAATTTAGCAAGGCCCTAAATAACTTAGTGAGACTCTGTCTCAAAATAAAAAATAAAAAGGGCTGGTATATGGCTCTGTGGCAAAGCCCCTCTAGGTTCAATCCCTGGTACCAAAAAGCAAAAAACACTGATCATCTTTTGATGCCTTTTTGTAGGGAAAAAATTCAAATGCATTTTCTTTCTCCCTCACTCTTTGCACAAATAATTTTTTAAGAAACCATTTAAGGCATTATGATGGACAGGCAGCTCGTAGAAGTTGACCTTTTGGCAGCAAGAACTCCTAGCACAGCAAAAGTTCTTTCCAACCTCTGGGGTGGAGATGTGTGGCATTAGCTGGATCCCACAGCAGCCCTCAGCACCCATTCAACTCACAGAACTCCTGCTTTGCTTGTCCACATGTGCTGCTGTGTTCCCCACATCACCAGCTCCCAACTTTCTTCTCCCGAGGCCCCTTTCATCTCATCTTCCTTCTCTATTACTTTCTGAGTCTGTTTGCTTTACTTCCCAGCCTTCATTAATTTAAGCAAATATATATTAAGCACCTACTTTTGCAAGATGCTACATTACTTTATCTTCCTTTGCAACACTCCAATACCCATTTGCCTCCCTGAGCAAAGTTCCCTCTTGACTTTCAGTACAGGCCATACATATAGGAGGAGGGTGGATAAGTTCCCAGGAAATATGTCAGACTTAAAAAACAACTGCAAAGAGTAATATAGCAAAATACCAATGTATCTACTGCCCACCTTAAAGGATAAAACATTAATACAATTGACATAAATGTATGCCCACCCTGCTCATATGCCCTTCCCCATCTCCCAGAAAAAACCCACAAAACTGAATTTGGCCTTTATTATTCTCACATATTTTTAAACATTTTTTACTAGGTTTGCAGGTATCCAAGCACAATTAGATACATAATATATGATTGTTTTACATTTTCTTATGCCTTATCTACATGGTTTTGTACCACATATTTTCTTCAGTTTGCTCTTTTGCTAAACATTGTGTAGTTGAAAATCGTCCACCTTAGCACCCCAGCTCTAGTCTATTCCATCATCATCACTATTGCTCCATTGCATAAGCAACCCCCCATTCATTCATCCAATCTTTCTTGATGGACATTTAATCCCAAGGTCAGTGTTCACAAACAGTAAGCATGCAGCAAACATTCCCACAGGAGGCTCTTTGCCTGATTCACAACATACTCTTCAGCTTTGCCCACACATTGAAACCAGAGGAATCACTATTCCTCAAGTTGCCAACAAAACTCCTGAGACACAGCTACATTTCTCTCAGTCTGAACTCTGGCCTTCTTCCATCTCAAAAGGATATGGCCAGGCTGCTTTGATCAGTGAGGCCTAAAAGACAGATACCAATAGATGCCGCCCCTGCCTCCCTGGTCTTCAGCTCTGTCTCTCTTCAACAAGCTGTGGAGCCAAGAAAGGTGCTGATGCAAACTGTGAACCACCGTGGTGAAGAATCAAGTTGTGGCTACAGGATTTTATACAACACTTGTGACCCAGTGTTTGTTCCCTTACACAAAAGAATTGATGCTCTCTTGAGAAACTAATTTGGATTTCCATTGCACTTTAAATTGTAAAACAAGAATGCATGTCTCAGCCTGGGTGGTCTGTTTCCTGGCTTATTTTTGCTAATCCCTTTCCCAAGAATTGGGCTGACAGCACCATGCCCCATTCCCCATCAATGTCTGCAATGTCATGTTCAGACTTGTTTAGTTCTCTTCATTTGTTTCTTTTCTTTATCATTTCTCTTGTCTGTGCTTCCAGATGCAAAGATACTTGAGAAAAAGCATCTGTCAGAATCAACCTGGTAAGAATAAATGGTATGAGAGTCAGGACTCTCCCTCCATCAACAATTACACTAGGATAGAATGGTGTAATTCTCTTCTAGAGTCTCCTTTATCAAGACATTAAAATCTTCCCTGTGCATTTCAGAAGTCAAATCTTTTTCTCATTTACCTGAATCCTGGGAGTTTTTAAAATGAGTTTATAAGATGTATGTGGATAGTCTAAATAAAATTATGATATTTGAGAAATAAGGATATTGAGAAGGAATTCTCAACTAATAATTCAGTGCAATACATTGTTAGCAACCATATCCATTGGCATTGCAGGTACAAAAGACAGGATTTTTTACAAAAGAAAGGCATCAACCAAGACAACTTAGGATCTGCTACTAGTAAAGACCAAATAAAGCATACAACTTAAATACATATTCCCAAATGCCTTATATATTACAAGATTAGTGTTGGGGAAGAAGGCAATACCTCTTGAAAAATCCCACTTGAGAATTTAAGTAGATAGAGCATTATGCAATTTTATTCATTCAATGATCATTAACTACAGTGCCAGTTACTTTTATGAGGATTTAATACATGCTCAAACCAAGGCAAAGCACTTTTTCCCTATCATTTGCTCCTCAATAGAGGATATTCTTATCCTCACTTTTCCATGGAGGAAAATGGTGCTTCATAGGTAAACAACCCATTGAAGTCCCCTCAGCAAATAAAGATCAGTTCTATAAACCAAGACTATCAGGCTCCAAAATCTAAAACATTAAGCATACCCTAACCTGGCTCCATACAAAAGACAGCTCTGGTGCTTATGACCTTTTAATACTCACAGTACCTTGAATATGGTAGGTACAGGACGGATAGATGGACAATGGGCAGATTAACAAATGGATGGAGACTAAGGAGCTTTAAAACTCAATGGGAAAGAGCTGGAGGTGTAGCACCATGGTGGAACACTGCTTAGTAGATGCAAAGCCCTGGGTTCCATCCCCAGCACTGAAAAAAATATCTCAATGGGAGATGAAGAATGGTTTTTCCCTCCATGACAAGGATGTACATAAACATCCTTCTGGATATGGAGAGCTTCTACTATTACTTAGAGTAGATAGGTAAATAGAGTAGATCATCCAAACCCTATATCTATTTTGTGGATTTAATTTTCTCTTCTGAGTTTCCTGTAACTTCTGTATCTGAATCCACAGAGCAGAAGAAAGTAGTACTTGGAGATGGGGATTTCCTGAACAGTGCCTTTGTGCCCAGTGCTCAGCCAATGAACACATGAAACAGCAAGGTCAGTGCTCAGTCCTTAGACAAGTCTGCTGGTTTTGCCAGTCACAGCAAACCTTTGAGAACAGCCAGATGTCTCCTTTAGATAGGAGGGACCTGATCACAACAAGCTCCAGGAAAGAAACAGAGGATGGTCACACACATCCACATCTACTGTTTACCTGCATGCCCCTGTGGACCCACAAAATCCTCTCTGTAAAGGAAGATCAGCATTTTCTCCAGATTGACAAACAACCAAAAAACTAGGAAGCTCAAGTAAAGAAGAACAAATCTACAAAGGAGCTGCACAAAGCACATAGGCCAGGACTGACACCAAAACTGGGATCGCATGTGACAGGAATCGCAGGCTCACTACAAGCCAGGCACACTAACATAAAACCTGGTGGGGCATGAAGGGAAGCTTCTTGCATGTGTCATCTAATGAATCTTCATCTTTCTTAAGTTTCTGTTGTGTTGATCCCATTTTGCTGATGGAGAAAGTAAGGTTTCCTAGAGGACAGGTCACTTATGTGACAGAGTTAAATGTCAAGCCCTGATATGACTGATTTCAAAGCTGGTGACTTCTCAAACATACTGAATTGACCACTGAGCAACATCCCCACATTCTATTTTTTGTTTTATTTAGAGATAGGGTCTCACTGAGTTGGTTAGCGCCTCACCATTGCTGAGGCTGGCTTTGAACTTGCGATGCTCCTGTCTCAGCCTCCCAAAGTGCTGGGATTACAGGCGTGCACACTGCGCCCGGCTCAAACATACTGAATTTCTAATGGTCCCTTACTTTTCTTGCTCTGTGCATCTGCCATCCAGCTGCACAGTACGGATCTCCTGGTGCACAGTAATGTGAGACTTAATAACAGTAGTAAAGATGCCTGTAAAATGTTTATAGCCATATTGAGTATTTCTCCATACAGAGTGACCAGTGCTTCCTGCATCTGACAAGCATTTGGTTTGGGGATTTAACCAAGACTGCTCAAAGTGCATAAACATGGCCAACAGGAGAGCGGGGAAATGACCGGTGTGGTCCATTTTGTGTACAAGATGTAATGGCCCTAGGACTTGGTTCCAGTGGAAGAGATGGAAATATCTCAACTGCAAAGTGTTAAGCATATTGATACACATTCTTGGGAACCTGGACCAAAGCTTTCACCCATTTGCCAAAGGGGACCTATGACTCCCAAATGATGGGGAGCACCATCTTTCCAACCCCATTTAATGGCCAGTTCTTTGAGTTTTGTCTTGCAGCAGCTGTGGGGCTTGGTGTCAGCACCCGTTTGGCATTCAAAGTTAAACACAAGCTGTGACTAAGCCTTCTGGCTTGGTCTTCTAGGACAGGAAATACAGATTAACATCTTAAAGAGGCTCATTTCCAAATTGAATTCAGAATTTTCTTGAATCCCTATATAACTGCCCACAACACTTCGCCATAAGCTCCAGTGGTAGCAAAGCTGAATTTCTGGACTCTGTTCATTCCAAGGAGCACACTTCACAGTCGATTTCAAATTTCCACACACAACAACTGTGAAGTCAGACAACCAACTGCCCCGTAGCTGTTACCAAAGCGCACAGATTCTCAAGAAAGAGAAGCAAGGGAGGAAATCTCAGCAAGATTGACATTTGAAATCTAAACTTTGACACCACTGAGGTCTAAAGGCCTCCAGCCCTTGTGTTCTGGCAGGCTCTGTTTCACTAAAAAAGAGAAGGCTAGCCCTACTAGGTCAAGCAAATGTTTTTAGGACATTGTGGGGTTCCCAGCCACATACTGTTTGTCAAAACAGAGACCTAGAAGGTGTAGGCAGGAGACAGAATTGATGTGAGGCTGAGGGAAGCCTACAGGAAGCAATGAGATAATAGCCCCCACTGAAGCCTAGAAACCAAGAATAAACAAACACATCCAGCGTCCTAGGGATGTCATCTCACTGACCTCTTGCCAGGGAATTCTGGGGGTAGGGTGCAGAGTTAGCCCTCCCCTGCCTTCTGTCTGAACCCACCTACCTCAGAATTCTAGGCAAAGGCCTCAGAATTCTAGCATGGATTAGAAAGGGCTTTAAACCAATAAAATTGAGACTTTGAGAACCAGTTTGAATAGCAGGGAGACTGGTAAAGAGCATGAATCAAGTGGAAAAGCTACCCCAGAAAGTATCAGACAGATCCTTGACTTCATATTTGAGCCTAATACGAATTCTAGGGAGAAGACATGCCCCCCATGGACCATTTTTTTTAAAGAAAACCCACAATGCAGAATGTATTACTACTTATCATAAGCATGCATTGCATTACCTTGGTATTTCTTTAAAAGTCACTGAAAAATATAAAAATCTTATGAGGCAGATATCCTGGGTATTACCACACCACACTGTGCCTCACCCAAGGCCAGTTAGTGGAGAACTAGAACCCATGCCTCCCAACTCTTAATTATTTCATCAGTTCCTTCCACCTGCCTCCATTCCCACTTTCTATAGAGTCTTTAATGGCAATAAAAGTGATTGTACAGGCCTAGCAAGGTGGGCTGACTCCCTCCCACCCTGGCCAGTCTATGCCTCATGTATACTCGGCAAGCACTGGGGACACCCTCCCAAGCCTTGAGTACTCCTCTAGGTTCTGGGAATGCAGACACTTAAGAAACAGTTCCCAGTCACCTGAGTTCTTGCAGAGCAGGGAAAGGAGACAATTAACACTTCATTAGAGTATTGGAAAAGGGACTAGGTACAGGATGCAATGGCAGTATTTAGTCAATTTTATTTGGATCCTACATTTCACCAGGCCCTGGTGACTTGGGGACAAATAAGAAAAGGCCATTATCTTCAAGAAGCTCTCCAGGCAGGGGAAATAGATTAACTCAGCATAATGTGGTCAAGAAAGAGCTCTTGTGGACATTGGACTAAAATTTGGGTTTTTTCTTTTTTGGTACCAGGGATTGAACTCAGGGGTACTCGACCACTGAGCCACATCCCCAGCCCTATTTTGTGTTTTATTTAGAGACAGGGTCTCACTGAGTTGCTTAGTACCTCATAGTTGCTGAAGCTGGCTTTGAACTCGTGATTCTCCTGTCTTAGCCTCCCAAAGTGCTGGGATTACAGGTGTGTGTCGGGCTTTGACTAAAGTTGAGAATGGGTGGAGCAGCATTCCAAGCTGCTGGACAACTGGCATTCACTAGGTAACTCCTTGCACAGCCTACAATCAGCCATGGCCACACACATTAACTTCTCATTTGCTGTGGTACCAACATTATGGAAGCAGTCTTTCCTGCAGCTCAAGAGTTTGCCTTGTGGGTGGAGAGCTGTGTCCTCCATCTTTCACTCCAATTGTGGTAGAATAACTAATAAAGTTCAAGGGTTCACTTCACTTCAAAGCAGTTTTGCTCACTGTTGTCATTGTTGTTCTCTGTGAACTAACCCTTTGGCTCTCTGTTTGCCTTCCCTTTAGCATTGTTTTCTCTGCCTGGCAGAATATGGCCTCAGAGAGAAATCCATTCAGAGAAGTCCATCAAAGGGGCTCCTTTGGGTGAAAAACCCCACAAGCAGAGGGCAGCTATAAGAACCACACCAGTTGCTCTCCTGGGTCAACAGGTCGGACCTAACAAAAAGCCAAGCCATATTTCTGACCCTGGGTGTCTCAATAAATTTCAGAGCCATTTTAGGTTATTAAAGTGACACTTATAAAGAGAAATAGAAATGTGGCCTATTACTGGGTAACAGCAAAGTAAAATCCAAAATGGCAGACTAGCGGCTATCTTTGAGTAAACCAACTGAAAAATGAAAGAGAATACAAAAAGAAAAGAAAATGTTGGGAGACCTCAGGAACCAGCAAGGCTTTATTCAGCACTGGAGGGGCACATCTTGGACAGGGAGGGGGATGGCATCAGGCCCCCACAAGGGTCTGGGTTTTATAGGGCCTTAGCAGGGCCAGGTCATGGGAGGAGTTCTGGTGGGGGCGTAATTTAGGGCTGGGCAGGAGGCAGGTAGGGAAGCAGTAAGGGAAGTTCCTTGGGGCCTATTTTCCATATCCTTCAAAGAACACCCTGAGAAAAAGGAGAAATGTTCCTAAAATGCAAAGAGTAGAAGGTATAGGTTCTAAACAGATCCTCAACATGAAGAGGCAGTTCAAGTTTGAAAGTTGTACATAAATCAAAAGGGATCCAGTTCCTCAGTCATCCAGAAGATGGATAGGAAAAGAGACGCATGTGAATATTTGCAGGTCTCACATGGCAATGGCATTAAAGCTAAGAGTGAGCATTTTCCACAGCCTGTTTCCTTGAACTAAGCATAGTTAGTACCTTGTGAAAGGCAGAGCCTACTAAGAATTTCTTGAGTGAATATTCTAGTATGATTATTTTCTCTAGAAATAATTTCAATTGCAAGAGTGGGAGGGTCTATTGATGTGTCCTATACATCTTCATGCTATTTTTATAAAGGTAAACAAAAAGCTATGAACAGTGAGCTCGGGAGATGACCCCAAGAATCTCTGAAGAAGGCCCCAGCCAACAACTCTTTTTCCTTCCTTCCTTCCTCCTTTTCTTCCTTCCTTTTCAGTGGCAGGAAACCCAAAATCACTGAGCCTATGGTAAAGGCAACCAATCAATAGAACAAAACAGAAAAATTCTTTCTGGAGGAACCAATACAACAGACCCAGTAGAAGGGAAGTTATAAATTTGTCAAAATATCATGTCTCTACTGGCCCAAAATACTCAATTTGGGGGATTAATATGAGCAAAATAACCTGATGGAGCACCCTAGAAAAATGTAAATGGGGTCCAGGAGAGGGAACAGTTTGGTAGAACTCAAGAACCTTTTATTAATCATCTCTTTCAAGGACTATGTGAATAAGAACACAGTTACATCATTAGCCATCCATCATTATGTAATTTCCCTCTCCTTCCCCTCCTTTCTGGCTCCATTCACCTCCAAAATGTCCCTGGTGGCTTTCTAAATTCCACCCCAGCAAACTCTCCTAGTGTCAACCTTGTCTTCTTTTTTAAGCCTTCAAGGATGCAGCCAACACTAAGGAATGTGTTCAGTTCTTGGGAGATCAGGGCAATCAACAGCGGTTCTTAGATAGTGGAGCAACTTAAGATAGATAATGTCTCCATTTTCTAGCAACTGTCAGTGTTCACTACCAAAGTACAGAACCAAAGACAGCCCAAGACATAGTAAGTTGGACAGAAAGAAGCCAAAGCTGGAACAACCAGGCACAATGGAGCACATTAAAAATTTCCATAAACAAAGACAAGTGATCTCATTTGCTGAGAAGTATACAGAAAAATGGGGGATGTTTAACAGGGTCTTCTGATTTAAGGGGGACAGTGTTGGTTATATGTGAGCATTTTTCTAGAAGCAGTGCATGACTGTCATTAGAGTCCTCAAAAGGATCCTAGAATTCAAACCCAATGCAACATCCACCAAAAACAAAAACAAAAAAACCTTGAGAACTATTGGGAAATTGCACAGGGAACTAGGTCAAATGTGAAACCAAACACAATGAAAAAATACCAAAGTTGGACAACCAGGAGACCTGTCCCCTGCCTTCAAGCATAATATGCGAAGACTCTTGGCTCAATGTTGTCATTTACGTCCTTTACTGCCCCTCCCATTCCAATGTCTCACAGTCATGAACTCTTTCTAAATTCCCATATCTATAGTATGAAAAGTGCATGCAGATTTTTGAAGACCTCATCCCAAGATTTCCTTTATGCAAAACTACCTCTTCCCACCTTGACATAAACACTTTGATCCCCTGATGGAGAAGATTTGAGAGCCTCAAGTGTGTATTTGGTTATTAGTACAACTGACAACTCTTTGAGAACTAAACAAGCTTAAACTTTTAAAGTCTGAATAACTTTGTGGTCCCACAAATAATGAAATGCTAAAGCTCTTTCTCACTATTTACTCACTTAACACATTGAACAAGTGTTTACTTATCTGAGCCCTAGGGATGCTCCATGAGAGATGTCATCCCTTTCCTCAGGAAGCTCCTTGTTTGGGACAGTCTACCCACAGAGGCAATTTTTAAGCTTATTACAGGTCTAAACTAAGAATCCACCAGATGACTGTCTAAGGCAATTTTCCTACTCTGCAAAAGCTGCTTTGAAATTTACTGGCCAATTCTAGCACAAAGATTCCAATGAGAACCACCTGGGCTCCTGGGAGGTTGATGTGAGAAGATGTAGGTAGAGGTCTTTGTAAACTCTAAAACACTTTGATAATGTAATGTTTTATAATGGTGGCCTCCTTCTACCCAATTCTTACCACTTACTTTCCCCCCTCACCCTTATTTTTCAGTCATGGTATGAAAAGAAAGGTTTCATTCCATTAAGACTATGTGGTCTTTGAAATCTGGAGGGCATTGGTAAGCCTGGAATATCCACCCCTTTTGGTTACCATGACCACCAAAAGAAGAAAAGCTTTTCAGAGGAGCAGGATTCAGAATGAGATGTCAATTTGAAGAAAGCATCCCAGAGAAATAGATGTGGGTGGTTGAAACATAGAGAGGGGCAGAGGTGCTAGAAGCCTCAAAAAAGGATAAGTACCACCCCAAATCAAAATAATAAGAAAATAGATGCTACAAATCGACCTCAAACTCAACATTTATCTTGGATGAGAACTGAGAACTGATTATAGTAATAATTCCTAATGTATATGAATGCCTGCTCTATGTCAGATCCCACACTAAGTATTTTCCTTATATGAAATCATTTATACCTTGTAAGAACCCAATGATAAGAAGTTAGTTAATAGACATATAGTTCTGAGAACAAAGCCTGACACACAATAAGTATAATAAACACACATAATTATTACTAGCTCCATTTTATTGGTGTGGAAACTAAAGACAAAGAGATGAGTCAGTTTGCCTTAATTTACCCAGTGAATTTAAGTGCTCTCTCTGAGCTGCCTGGTATCAAAGCACAAAGGGAAAATATCTTCAAAGATCCACCTATGTTTAAATTTTTATCATTATTTTAATAACTAATTCAATTTAGCAAACAATTTTAAAGTATCTACTTTGAGCAAAAGACTACAAGTTCCAAGAGAAGAGGGACTTGGGTTATATCACTGCTACATCCCCAGTCAATTAATTAACTGCCTTTCAAACATTTGGAAGAATAAGAATAAAGACAGATGCTTACAGGTCAGTGAGAAAGACACCTGCTTAAATAATCTAATACCTGCCTGGCTGAGATGTGGGCCACAACAGAAGGATGTGCTGGGAGAAGTGGGGGTGAGAGACCACAGATCGGGAAAAGCAGTCTGAGCTGTCCTTCACGGTGTGTCAATGTTAGAAGGCTCTGAAGCATAACCCAGGCAGAGAGGGGGCTGATGCCCTCTTGGCATAATAAGGGCAGGGTTATTAGTCTACTAGAAATAGGGTTAAGGTTACATTAATAGGAAGAATATGAATTTCTCTGTTGACCAGATGGGGGTCTCTGGGAAGAGATTGGTCCCAGGGGCCATACGCTATATTTGAGTTCTTATATTTTGGAAGAACGCTAGCCCAGCCTGGCGTTAAAGCCCCACTTCATGTCTCCCTGCCAAAATGGCCTATGACAGATCTCACCATTGAATGGTACCAGACAGTGAGGTGCCTACACCAGGAACACAGGTCCTACCTCCTCTGCCACCACCTCCCTCTTACCAACCTTCTACTTAACCAAAGAGCTTTGGGGAAAAAAAATCACATAAAAGCCCCCCAAGAAAACCTCCTTAAGGTCTCAATGAATCTCTAAGGGGAATCACTGGCTCAAGTTAATTGTTTGTTTGGGTATAGCAACATAACAGTCATTCAGAAAAACTTATCTTTTTCCAAAGTTCTTTTGTTTTGTTTTTTGTAGATTGCAGTAGCCATATTTCAAAGTCCTAGGATTTGAAATATACTTGGAAGTTTTGGGACAGATCTTTAAAGAAAGTTCCTAAATGTAAAGAAAGGACATTCTCAGCTGGCACACACCCTTTTCCCCTGCAATCCTTCCCCATCCTCCTCCCTGAAATGAGAGGTGGCCAGAGACAGCAGCTGTTTTGCAACCGTAAGGGAAATGCCAAGAGTCTTAGGGCTCTCATCTTAAAATCCCTGAGCCACCAAGTCAGTATCATCAACTGATTCCAAAAGTTTCTCCTTACATAAGAAAAATGAGAGGGGCTAGGGAATAACTCAGTGCTATCGTGCTTGCCTAGCATATACTAGGCCCAGAGTTCAATCTCCAGCAAACAAGAAAGAAGAATTTCTACTGTGTTTAAATCATTGTTATTTGGGTTTTCAGTTATCTGCAGCTGGACTCAAAACTCAAAGCACTGATGGACTACAGGAAAGGCAGCTGGGAGGGAGTCGATTTGAAGAAAGTATCCCAGAGAAATAGAAATAGAACAAAATGCACAGAGATCCTATTTGGACCAGAGCCCTACTTCTTTAGGAAGTGTATGGCCTCAATCAATGAGCTTCATCTCCAAAAAGGGGTGTCCTACTATGAGTGTTCCCAAAAGCCAAGTCTGAACAAGAACTTGGGTGGGACAAGTGGTTTTGGAAGGTGATGCTAGAAAACTAGCATAGGGAAGGAGGGAAGATCAATAAAAAGTGTGCAACTGAGTTGAATCCCACTGTGGGCAACTCTGATGCATACCCCTGGGGGACCTTCAAAGGGTACCCTGTAGAACTCCCTACTGAGAGTGTGGTCCATGCGCCAGCAGCATCAGCATCACCTAGAAGCAAGTTAGAAAAAGAGAAATCTCATCTCCACTCCAGACCTCCTGAACCATAATTTACATTTTCATGAGATTCCCCACATGCTTCCTGTGCATATTCAAGTTTTGAGATGTCCTGGTATAGGATGCACCTCAGCACTGAGCCTTAGAAAGACAGGAGGATCTTGTCCCTCTTGGTAAGGGAAGCTTTGCTCTTCTGCCATTTCCAGGCTAAAGAGACTTCCATAGCTTAGGAGAAAACTCTGCAGAAGGCAAGCGGGAAGCCTCAGCAAGCACTAAAGTTGAGAAGCTTTCTTGAGGGCCAAATGAGTCACCTGGGCTGAGGGGATGAGCACCCACAGCATCTGGCACAGGCAGTGGCAATAACACCTAGTTCATATGGACATTGGAGATATTAAACCACCTACTGTATATGATAGGATAACTGCTCAATAATGATAACATCATAATCATACAAAACCACCAAAGCCATTTGGAAAATATAACTATTATCATAATAGCTAACCCAGTTGCTGATCTTTGACTCCCTGATAAGGAGAAGTACAGTCCCTGACCTCAAGGAACATACAACCCTGATAGGGAGATAATGATCGGAGACATGAAGCAATACAAGACCAGCCCTACACATTATGTAACAACACACTCACATGAATATTAGCAAAGGTGCTTACTATGTATTAGATACCCTTCTTAGGGCTATAAAATGTGTGTGTGTGTGTGTGTGTGTGTGTGTGTGTGTGTGTGTATCTCACTTGTTCCTTACAAGAACCCAGTGAAATAAGTACTATTATTACTACCATTTTACAGATGAGGAAACTGAGGCACAAGGAGGTTAAGTGACCTGACCAGAGGCCATACACTTAACTGCCACAAACATTAATGCAGCTCTACACTGTTTGGCCCCCTTCCTGCAGGGACCCCATAGCTGTGGTTTTAGGCATGTCTTGCCCATAGCTGACTTTCCTTCAGGGTGAGCAAGGCACCCAACACTGTCCTTTCCGTACAGATGGTACAGGAACTTGAGTTTGGTGCAACAGCATTGCAGAACAGAGCAGTGGCAAGGGCTTCCTCCTCAAAACCAGAGGAATGGAAGCCAACAGAGCTCCTATCCATCATGAGGTAAGTAAGGCTGGGTGGACAGTGCCCAGAACATAAATGCAGAAAGACTTCCACAATCTGAACCAAGTCTGGCCACTGACTAGAGCACTTCAACAAGCATACAGCCATGTGGGCCTCAGTGTTCATCTCTCTGACCCAAAGCAGGTGGGATTAACTCATTCCCTAGTTCTCCCCCTAAACTTTAAATTCCTACAGTTGGCTGACCTGCTTGAGCCTCTAGTCATCTTTCAACCTGCTGAGAAAACAACTCTAATGCAAAATAAGAAAGTGGAAAGTTTTCCTCATCTCCTTTGCTATAAGGCTCTTTTACCAATGAATTAAATATTGACTGTTTAAGAAGCTGCAAAGTCAAAAGTTTCATTTAACGATATCAATACATATTCTGTATAGATCACCTTCCATCTAATTTTAAGGTGTTCTGTTGTTTTAAAACTGTTTTCTAATCATACAAAGCATTTGCATTGGGCTACTCTGGCCTTCCACTGTGTACTCTATGGGTCTAATTGATTTCTCCTGGTGACCCAATGGGTGCCTCAGCACTCTTCCTCCCCTTCCACAACTGTACTGCCTTATGTTATCATGAATGTCACTATATAGCTTCCCCCCTCCTCTTCTAGCATGCATGCCTGGTTACTTTGTTGCTGCAGTGTCCAACCTTCCCACCAAGGTACAATTTTTAAAAAGGATCAAAGATCGAACACTATTTCCTTAAAAATTTACCCTTCAGGCTTCAATTTTCCAGAAATCCATCCTTTGAAAATACCAGTTGGACAACTTCATTGCCAACATAAAAATGCCATTCTGCAGGCTACAGGGAAAATATTTTAAGATGTTCCATTCAGCCATTGCTCCTTTGACCACACACAATCCTCCTCCACCCACAAGTCCTGTGTATTGAAAGCACACTCAGGCTCTGAAAAAAAGCCCAGACCAAAGTAGTGTGAATGTCATATTGTTATAGTCTACCGAATGTTCGAACTCAAGGACAACAGGTTAATTTCATTTACACTCCCATTTCTACTTTTATGTTAAAGCAAACAAGTCATCAGCAGGATGTTCACCAATTCACCCCCAGATGCCCTAGATTCCACAAAAAAAAAAAAAAAAAGTGGCTCCCAGAACATACACGGATGAGACAGACAAACCAATGGACAGCCGGAAGACCCCGAGCTCTGAGAATCCTGACGTGGAGCATGCATCAGACAGGAGTAGACACAAACAGCTGCAACAATGAGGTGTGCCAGCTGGCTTGGGCTTCCCCACACGAATTCCAGCCCAGAGAGCATATGGATCTACCACAACTCTCCTCTGTCCCCACCTGTCAGAGACACCAGAGACTCTTCCCTGGGACATTCCCTGCCCTGATCTCTGCCCTTCCTTCTTGCTTCTGGGATACCAGAGATGGCACTTAATAAATTTCTGTTTCTTAAAAATTGTATAAAATTGACGTTCCAAAGATTATTTTCTGTCTTAAAGGCAGGTTAAAAAATAGAAAAAGAGCTAGGCACAGTGACACACTCCTGTAAACACAGAAGCTCAGGAGGTTAAGGCAGGAGGATCGCAAGTTCAAAGCCAGCCTCAGCAAAAGTGAGGCAATCAGAAACTCAGTGAGAACTTTTCTCTAAATAAAATACAAAATAGGGCTGGGGATGGGACTCAGTGACCAAGTGCCCCTGAGTTCAATCCCTGTTACCTACCGACTTAAACAGCTTAGGAAACCTCAGTAGGAGAAACTCAAAGAAGTCCGTGCCCAGACACATCCAGAGCCCTTAAAAACCAAGGATGAAGGAAAATGCTTGAAATCAACCAGAAGAAAATGATACCTTCTCGATAGTCACGCAACCATTTAAATGACTGTGGAATTCTTATCGGAAGTGACCTAAGACAGAAGGCTGTAAAGCAACATTTTTAAAGTGCCCAAGGGAAAAACATAGGAAACCAAAATCTCATATAGAAAAAATTCTTCAGAAAGGAAGGTAAAATAAATATATCTTTGTATAAAGAAAAGTTAAGAGCCAGCAGACTTGTTAACAAAAATAATGTTGGTCCTTCAAGCAGAAAGAAAATAATACTGGAAGGAAACTTGGGCATCAGGGATAAGAAGAAAGCAACAAAATGACAAATGTGGGTAAATACAAGAGGCTATTTTTCTCTGAGTTCTTTGAGGTACATTTCGACTACTGAAAGGAAAAATTGAGAAAATATCTGGAACTGAACAAAAATTAAAATACAATATATCAAAATTGTGGGTGCAGTGAGAACATTGATTAGAGATTCATAGCAACAAATGCTTATGTTAGGCAAGAAGAAAGTTCTCAGATCAGTAAACTTCCACTTTCAGAAACAAAAATTGATGATCAAAATAAGCCCAAAACCAACACAAGTAAAAGGAGGAAAAAAAAAAGGTGAAGACTAACATCAGTGACAGTATACAAACCACAGAGTTTGGATAGAGTGGATGATTTCTGGAGAAGCCTAAACTACCACAAGAATATGAACATTTAGATGGTCCAGTGCCTATCAGGGAAATTAAGTTCCTGATATGAAAAGCTCCCCTAAGGATCTTCAGGTATAGATGATATCCCTGGAGAATTCTGCCACACATTTGGAGGAGAATTAATACCAACTGTATACAAACACTTCCAGGAAGTAGAAGCACAGGAAACAATTCACATGTGTTTTACGAAGCTGCCATTACCCAACCATCAAACCAGAAAAGATGCTGCCAGAATAAAACCATGAGAGAAACCCAAAATCAACAGAACAAAGTCCATCATGAATATAGACACAAATATCCCTAATAATGCACTTTATTAAAAAGCCAAGAAAGACACATCATGGCATGGATGGATATAGAATAATTACAAGACAAAATTCAACACCTATTGATAAAATCTTTCAGGTAAGTAGAACCAGGGAGTGTTACAGATAAAATTCTATCCCCCAAAGACACATGTAGGTTCAAAACTCCACACCTAAGAATGAGGTCTTTTTTGTCAAAAATGGCACTGTTAGGATGTAATTACCTAAGACAGGGTCATCAGGGACTGGGGTAAGCTCATAGCTTGCGTGGCTTGTGACCTTCTGAGGAGACCAGGACAAGTTTGATTCAGTGTGACTTATGTCATTATATGATTGTTTTCTCTCCTGTTTATTTGATGTTTGTGGTGAAACATTTGAATTCCCTTACCTCTCATTTCGGGCATGTCCTATAGGTATTCCTTTGTGGTTCCCATGAGGGTTCCATTTAACACAAGAAACAGATACCACCCTGATATGAATTCCTCAAACCCTCTTCTGTTTTTTCCTTCACAGTATTTATCATGACCTTCAGGTACAGAACTCCAATAAGGGTAAAGTCCTTCTTTCCTTAGAGGCAAGAAGGACAGAACCCCTCAACACCCTCCTTGAAAGTTAGGGGTGACCGCCTCCTACCAGCAAGGAAATGGAAGAAGCACAAAGCATTTCACTTATTTTTTAGGTTAGCGATAAGATAAGCGGCTACTATGAGACCAAAATTACAAAGGCTAAAATAAGATATAAATTTCTCTCCCGTCCTTCCCATCAAGAGGCAGATTGGCAGGCTGAATCAAATGAGTAAGTCTAGTCTACAAAGTCAATCCAGGACTCCAGTCCCCTCTCATCCCACTAGTATATGCTAATGTATATTCAAGCCAGAAAAAAAAAAAGGCAGGACAGGAAATTTCACTTTAGAAATAATGTGGGCTTCTCATCTGAGATGTATAGATTGCAGCTGGATTGTTGTGTGCCTTCTGCAAGGGAAAAGGGGCATGTCATGTTAAGTAAGTAAGTAAGGTGAGCATGAATATCACTCTCTACCAATAGTCATCATATTAAAGCAGTGTGAAATTTTGGATCCCATTACATTACACTAGCAATACACAACCCTATAAGATGCAATACAAAGATGAGTAATATGAATGAAATATATTCTAAAGCTCCAAGGACAAAGGATTTGTCATAAGTTCATGGTGGAGATAAAACTTAAGGCAAATAAAAATCCCAGCCTGGATGATGGGAAGCCAACAATCACTGATGGAGAGAAGCCGTACTTTGATTTCACTGAAAGGTGACTTTTAACCAGTCACAGTACCATTAAGGACATCCACTTATTACAGTAAATTGTGAGAAAAACCTGGGTCCTTGATAAAGCCAAATCACACACTCAAGACATTCATATCTCAGGTTACATTGAAAACAATATATTAAACCTCAGGCCTCTCTTCCTTTCTGGTTTTACAGGTGTGCGCTAAGAAGTTAAGCAACTAAAACATCATAAGGAGATAAGAATTAAGTTCAATTTCCTCTCATAGCCCTCCACTCCTCCTGAACAAAGTCATTTCCTGATGTATCACAAGGCGTTAATCATCCGCACCCCATTAAATCTATTTGCTTTCATTATGTGTTCCTACTCCAGTTGAACACGGACAAAACATTTTATTTATTTCCTATGAATTTCACCTCTTATTTTAATAACTACTTACTGTGCCTATCTTCCCTGGCTTGCCTTTCATCTTCTCCTCCCTAATCCTTCAGCTTCCTCAGGATCCGGTACAGACAGAGCTCAAAGCTGAGACAATGCCCTGTCTGCACACTGGCCCACTCTCACCTCCAGGCTTAGCTTCATGTTATACCCCACATCCCAGCAGCAGTCCAACCTCAGGGTCAAGAGAACAGGATCTATAGGAAGGTATTTTGCAGGCAGAAGCGCTGGGCTACAGCAAGTTCCCTCACCCCTCCTTCAATCCCCTCTGTAACAACATTTTGAAGCAGGTATAAAAAGTCACACCAAACCCATCTTCTTTCTGAAGCACAAGGTCAAAAGGACAACAATCAAGGGCTGGTGTGATCTTAGTCATTCTCCTTGTTCACTCTCTGTTGTTGCCAGGGCAGGAGAGTCCAGGGAGAAATTAACTGCAGAATTATAGTCTGAGCACCTTGGCCTTCTCTAAAATGAATGCTTCAGAAATGCCCAGTAGGCAGATCATTAAAACCTCCTAAAGCATTGTTACAAGAAGGCCACTGAGAGCCACAAATCTTGCCACAGGGGTACAGTATTTATCCAGTCAGCATTTCCACAGTGAGCTGATGACTAGTGAAGGATTTAGCAAGGTGGTACTTCTAACTTCCCCACTTTACCAAGTGCCTGGCACAGGTGGGTTAACCTTGAGCAAGTCATGTCTTGGTTCTCTGAACCTCAGTTTTCTCATCTATAAATCAAAGGGATTAAAACAAAGCCTATAATTCCAAGTTGTAAGGAGATGGGTTCCAAGAACATTGCTCCCTCTATTCATTCCAAGGGGCTTAGATTCCACTCCAGAATGGAAATCTGGCCTTGGGAAAACTGGCTTACAAGCCCTAAACTCAAAGAGACTAACTGGTGACTGCAAGGCCATTTAACCTGAATATTTAATTAAGCAATGGGAGAAGACCACTCTCAGATGTCCACTCAGCTTGCCACAAACCCCTTTCTCCCCAAAACAGTTCACACAAGTGGGCTTCCAATGACCATGTTGATGTTTTTTCTGGTGATTGCACCAACTATAGACACACAACCAGTGGAGAGCCAGACTGCCTCTCCTAGAAATTGAAAGACTACAAGTCAGTTTGCACATAAGACTGTAGTTGTAAGGCATTTATGGGCTGCACTGGGTTAAAATAGAAAATGCATGCTCACCTCCTATCCATTCTTTTTTGTCTTTGAACTTTAAAATGTGAGATATTCATTCACATAGAGCCTCAATCACCTGAGTGACCACAAAACTTTCACCATTTCTCCCAATGTGTTAAATAAGGTAAGCATGAGGGTGAAAAAATAACCCAGTAACCACAGCTCGATGCCAGAACAACCTCCCTGCTGGTTTGCAGGGCTTGGAGGCATGGTGTGTAGACTTCCACACACAGTAGCCTGGCAGATGAGCTAGAAGACAGCATCAAAGGTAACTTCCCGAATTGGTGATTCAGAGCTAGAAAGCCTGTACCCTTTTATTAGCACTCCTTGCACTTAGCCTCTGTGGCACTTGATAGCACAATCCGGACACCCATTGCAAGTCAGGAGGCCAATGAGACTCATCTCTAGAGCACTACATAGCCTGTAGAGGCAAGGACAGGTGACTGAGGAGCAGTGGGGAGCTGAGAAAGAATTATGTAACAAGCCCTCTGGGGTGCCGGGATGTCATGGTTGGCCAATGCACCAAAGAAGAGAATGTTGATTTGCTGTTGAGGAAAAAGTGCCCCAGTTTTGCCTTTTATTATCTGCAGTCACTCTGTTACTGGAAACCAGAGGATTTTCATAGTTTAAATCTAATTGGAAGGTTCCTTGAGAGTCTATAGGAGCAGAGGGTCAGAAGAGAGATGATCAAGTCACATCCTTCAGGCTGCCCTTTTGGTTCTCCACACTATACCAAGTGTGTTATCACTAGTCTCCTTATGTGGCTTTGGGAAAAGGCTGTTAGGAGTGCTCACATGTGATAAGGTGCTCAATGCAGTGAACTAGAGAGATAGCCTAGTGGGTGGAGTTGCTAAAAGGAAACCAGGACCCAGGATGCAGAGGAGCAGCACACTGATGAGCTGGGTGCCCTTGGGCAAGTCCCTTAACCTCTCTGGCTTTCAATTAACTTCTCTGTAAGAAGAGGACCAGGAGATCTCCAAGATCCTATGGCCAGATGGTATGATTTCCCTCACACTCTCCTGCAACTCCTCCTATGTCCCAGCCAGTTCCCAGAAGAATTACTTCCCAAAAAGGTGCCTGCTCTTCCACAGCCTTTTCCAGATGCTGCCTGCTCAAAATGGAGCCAGCTCTAATTGGGATTCACCCCACACTTCTTTCCTCTATCACCAGAAATACTCATTTGAATTGATGAGTTGAGGACTGCCGTCCGGGTTGCTCTGGCAATAGACAGTTGAGTTTATTGGAAGTGAACACCAGGCTTTCAATTCACGTCAGTCTGGGTCCTCAGATTTGCATGATTGCACATTCAGAGACAGGCACCTGCACTCGGAGCATCCTTGGCTGCCTGCACGCTCTGCTGAGCCAACCCCAGCTGTTACAAGCTGCCTGTTTAAACAAGGCCTGCCGGGAGTTGAGCACAGCCGCTGAGGCGAAACTGCATGTTGGTGGTTCAGGTTACTGGCACAGGACAGTCCCCACCGTAGGCCAAGCCCATCTCGGCTGCTCTTGAGGACAGCTGTAAAGGTTCTACAGTCCCAAGGAGCCTCCTCTCTCTTAACCTGGGGCATTTGCTAAGGCCCATTCATCTTCACTCTTACCCAGCTTCAGAACTGGGTCCTGGGGTACTTAATTTTCAACAGGAAGACCTCCATGGACCTTGGGCTTTCCTCAAGTGAGGGATCCACATACAGAAGCCCCTCCACAAAGCTTTCATAGTAGAAGGTAATTCATAGTTAGTTTCAGTGTTTAAGTCCTAAGATTACATTTACTAGCTGTGTAAAGCCCAGGCCTTTCACAGCCTATTTCCTCAGTTGTAATTTCGAATAATAATACTGCCTACCTCATTGGGTTGTTGAGGATTAAATGAATTAACACTTGTTAAACACTTGGAACAGGGCCTAGTTCATTGCTCAATAAATCTTAGCCATTGCTGTTATTAATTCAGTCAGGGAGATCAAATGTGGAAAGTACTGAGAAAAAGACAATTTAAGTTCATCATTGAAAAGCAATAATCTTACTTAAGTATCAAAATATTCCTTGTAAGCAAGATGGAATTATTTAACTGTGACATTGGGTATCATAAAATGTTAAGTAATCTCTTACAAAATTTTACAGTTTTAAGATTAAAATACACTATGTAGAATGCAGGCTGAGGAATAGTTGGGAGAATGGGAGGAAGTGTTCTCTTTTAACTGGAGCTGGTAGCCCATCCCTTGGGCTTTCTAGCCCCATTCTCCATGAGATCATTCACCCTCGCTGGGCAAGAAAACTGAAGAACAGAGAAGTTAAATAATTTGTTGCCTATCTGCAATTAAAAATTAGATCTACCTGGATCAAAAAGCCTTGCTCTTTCTACTTCCCTTCTCCAATATAGACAGACAGGATATGGCCCCAACCCAAAGTGTCATCACTCTAACAGGAGCATCCGTCTATGTTATGCAGAAAAGCTAGAATATGGTTGGGAAAAAAATCTCCCAGCAATCAATAGAAAGAGAGGAATGGGAAAAGAGGAAGAAAAATTACAGAAAATATTTAAAAGATCAAAACAAAAGTCCAGTGACAAATAAATAGACATTCTAGGAAAAGAGGAAATCATTAAAGAAAATAAAGTTTCTAAGAACCAAAAAGCATGAGTTTCCTGAATGAAAATGATCTGTGAAGAATATAGAATGAGAGGGCAGAAATTTACCATTATAAAGTTTTATGTCATAAGAGACAAAGATTCTAGAGACATCGAGAGAAGTAAAATAAGATATGTACAAAAGATGAGACCCAGGATGGCACTGGAGTTCTGACCAGCAACTACTGGAAACTAAAAGAACAGCAATAACAGCAGCAATAATAATAATAATAATAATAGAGCAGCAGTCCCAAAGTTTTGAATGAAAATCATTCCCCATCTGGATTTTGGTATCAAGACAAAGTCTATTGAGTGTGAGAGGTTAAAAAAAAATTCATTTTCAAAAAGTGGAAGTTTTAATCTATTCAATAAAGTAATATCAGAAAATGTTCCAAACAACAAGAACAAATTAGATAATCAAATACAAGAGGTTTACAGGACACCAAATGTACAAAATCACAACAGATCTACACCAAGGCACATCATAATGAAAATGCCTAGTATACAGAATAAGGAGAGAATCTTTAAAGACACAAGAGAAAGAAATCAGATTACATATAGGGGGAAATCAATTAGGATCTCCATAGACTTCTCAACCCAGACCCTTAAAGCTAGAAGAGCTTGGAACAACATTTACCAAGTGCTGAAAGGCAATAGATGCCAACCAAGAATCTTATATCCAGCAAAATTAAGTTTTAGATTTGATGATGAAATAAAAACCTTCCAAAATAAACAAAAATTAAAAAAGAATTTACAGGAAGAAAGCCTGCACTACAGAACATTCTTAGCAAAATATTCCATGAGGAGGAAATGAAAAACAACAATGAAAACCACAAAGGGAGGAACTACACTAAAGGAAAGGCCAATCAAAGGAGAAACCCAGTCAAGTTAAAAACTAAAAATAAACCAAAATGTCTAGGAATACAAACCATGTCTCAATAATAACCCTAATGTCAATGGCCTAAACTTGTCAATTAAAAGATATAGACTGGCAGATTGGATTTTTAAAAAATGACCCAACAATATGCTGCCTCCAAGAAACTCATCTCATAGAAAAAGACATCCACAGATGAAGGTGAAAGGATGGGGGAAAATGTATCACTCACATGGACTGTGTAAACAAGCAGGGGTTTCCATCCTCACAACAGATAAAGCAGACATCAAACAGAAGTTAGTGAAAAGGGATAAAGAAGGTCATTTCATACTGCTTAAGGGAATCATACATCAACAAGAAATAACAATCTTAAATATCTATTCCCCAAACAATGGGGCATCTATGTATGTCAAACAAACCCTTGTTAACTTCGAGAATCAAATAGACCACAACACATTTATACTGGGTGACTTTAACACACCTCTCTCACCACTGAATAGATCTTCCAAACAAAAACTAAACAAAGAAACTACAGAACTCAATAAAACAATCGATAATCTAGACTTAACAGACATATATAGAATATTCCATCCTTCAACAAACAAATACACTTT
Source organism: Geosciurus inauris (assembly GCA_004024805.1). Lineage (NCBI taxonomy): Eukaryota > Metazoa > Chordata > Mammalia > Rodentia > Sciuridae > Geosciurus > Geosciurus inauris. Next base: position 161,572 of record PVHX01001698.1, read on the forward strand.
TTTCTCAGCAGCACATGGATCCTTCTCCAAAATAGATCATATGCCATGCCACAAAGCTAGTCTTAGCAAATACAAAAAAAAAAAAAAAAAATAGAAGATACTACCCCTACATTCTATCTGACCACAATGAAATGAAATTAGAAATTAATGGCATATTAAAAAATAGAAGCTATTCCAACACCTAGAGACTCAATAATATGCTATTGAATGATGCAAGGGTAACAGAAGACATCAGGAAGGAAATTTTTAAAAAATTCTTAAAGGTAAATGAGAATTCCGATGCAACATATCAAAATCTCTGAGACGCTATGAAGGCAGTGCTAAGAGAAAAGTTCATTGCATTAAGCTCACTTATTAAAAGAAGAAAAAGTCAACAAATAAATGACCTGACACTACATCTCAAAGCCCTAGAAAAAGAATAGGAAACCAACACCAAAAAAAAGTAGAATACAGGGAATAATTAGAATCAGGGCTGTAATCAATGAAATTGAAATAAAGGAAATAATTCAAAAATTTGACAAAACAAAAAGCTGGTTCTTCGAAAAAATAAATCAAAGAGACAAACTCCAGCCACCCTAATGAAAAGAAGGGGAGAGAAAACCCAAAATACTAAAATTCATGATGAAAAGGAAACATCACAACAGACTCTGCTGAAATACAGAGAATAATTAGAAGATATTTTGAAAATTTATACTCCAGTAAAATAGAAAACTCTGAAGAAATTGACAAATTTCTAGAAGCATATGACCTACCCAAACTGAACCAGGAGGACATTCACGACTTAAACAGATCAATTATAAATAAGCAAGGAAATAGAAGATGCCATCAAAAGCCTACCAACCAAGAAAAGTCCAGGACCAGATGGATTCTCAGCCAAGTTATACAAGACCTACAAAGAACTAACTCCAATCCTCCTCAAATTATTCCATGAAATAGAAAAGGAGGGAACCCTTCCAAATTCATTCTATGAGGCTAGTATCACCCCAATACCAAAACCAGACAGAGACACATCAAAGAAGGAATATTTGGGCTGGGATTGTGGCTCAGCGGTAGAGTGCTTGCCTCGTATGCGTGAGGCCCTGGGTTCGATCCTCAGCACCACATACAAAGCAATAAAATAATAAAGACATTGTGTCCATCTACAACTAAAAAAATATTTAAAAAAAAAAAAAAGAAGGAATATTTCAGACCAATAGCTCTGATGAATATAGATGCAAAAATTCTAAATAAAATTTTGACAAATCACATACAAAAACATTTAAAAAATAGTGCACCATGATCAAGTGGGGTTAATTCCTGAGATGCAAGGTTGGTTCAATATATGGAAATCAATAAGCATAATCCATCACATCAATAGACTTAAAGATAAGAATCATATGATTATATAAATTGATACAGAGAGAGCATTTGACAAAATACAGCACACTTTCATGTTTAAAACACTAGAAAAACTAGAGATAGTAGGAACATACCTTAACATTATAAAAGATATCTATGCTAAACCCAAGGCTAACATCCTAAATGGAGAAAAATTGGAAGCATTCCCTCTAAAAACTGCAACAAGACAGAGATGCCCTTTTTCACCACTTCTATCCAACATAGTTCTTGAAACTCTAGCCAGAGCAATTAGACAGATGAAAGGGATTAAAGGGATATGAATAGAAAAAGAACTCAAACTATCATTACTTGCAGATGACATGATATTATATTTAAAATTCCACCTGAAAACTTCTAGAATCAAGAAATAAATTCAGCAAAATTGCAGGATATAAAATCAACACCCATAAATCAAATGCATTTCTATACATCAGTGATGAATCCTCTGAAAGAGAAATCAGGAAAACTACTTCATTCTCAATAGCCTCAAAAAAAACAAAATAAAATACTTGGGAATCAATCTTACAAGAGAGGTGAAAGACCTCTACAATGAAAACTACAGAACACTAAAGAAAGAAATTGAAGATCTTAGAAGATGGAAAGATCTCCCATGCTCTTGGATAGGCAGGATTAATATTGTCAAAATGGCCATACTACCCAAAGCACTATACAGATTCAATGTGATCCCAACTAAAATTGCAACATCATTCCTTATAGAAATAGAAAATTTATTTCTAAATCATTAAATTTATTTGGAAATATAACAGACCCAGAGTAGCCAAAGTAATCCTCAGTAAGAAGAGTGAAGCAGGAGTCATTACAATACCAGACCTTAAACTATACTACAAAGCTATAGTAACAAAAACAGCATGGTACTGGCACCAAAATAGACATGTAGACCAATTGTACAGAATAGAAGACACAGAGACTAACCCACATAAATATAGTTATCTCACTCTAGAAAAAAGGTGCCAAAAACATACACTGGAGAAAAGACAGCCTCTTCAATAAATAGTGCTGGGAAAATTGGAAATCCATATGCAGCAAAATGAAACTAAACCCCTATTTCTCACCAGGCACAAAATTCAACTCAAAGTGGATCAAGGACCTGGGAATTAGACCAGAGACATTGCACCTAATAGAGGAAAAGGTAGGCCCAAACCCTCATCATGTCGGATTAGGCCCTGACTTCCTTAACAAGACTCCTAAAGTACAAGAAATAAAGTCAAGAATCAATAAATGGGATGGATTCAAACTAAAAACTTCTTCTCAGCAAAAGAAACAATGAGGTGAACAGAAAGCCTCCATTCTGGGAGCAAATTTTTGCCACACGCACATCAGATAGAGCACTGATCTCTAAGATATATAAAGAACTCAAAAAACTTAACATCAAAAAAAAAAAACCCAATCAATAAATGGGCTAAGGAGCTGAATAGAAATTTCTCAGAAGAAGATATACAATCAATCAACAAATATATGAAGAAATGTTCAACATCGCTAGCAATTAGAGAAATGCAAATCAAAACTACTCTAACATTTCCTCTCACTCCAGTCAGAATGGCAGTTATCAAGAATAAAAGCAACAATAAGTGCTGGCGAGGATCTGGGGAAAAGGCACACTTAAACATTGCTGGTGGGACTGCTAATTGGTGCAACCTATCTGGAAAGCAGTATGGAGATTTCTTAAAAAACTTGGAATGGAACCACCATTTGACCCAGCTATCCCACTCCTTGGTCTATACCCTGAAGACTTAAAAACAGCATACTACAGTAATGCAGCCACTTTAATGTTTACAGCAGCACAATTCACAATTGCTAAAATGTGGAAGCAACCTAAATGCCCTTCAAGAGATGAATGGATAAAGAAACTGTGGTATATATACACAATGGAATATTACTCAGCAATATAAGAGATAAAATTATGGCATTTGCAGGTAAATGGATGGAATTGGAGAACATCATGCTAAGTGAAGTAAGCCAATTCCAAAAAACAAAATGATGAACGTTTTCTCTGATTAGTGGATGTTAATATATAATGGGGGTGGGGTGGGGAGCATGGGGGAAACGGAGGAACTTTGGATAGGGCAAAGGGGGAGGTACAGGAAGGGAGGGGGCATGGAGATAGCAAAAATGGTGGAATGAGATGGATATCACCACCCTAAATACATGTATGAAGATACGAATGGTGTGACTCTATCTTATTTACAACACAGAAATGGAAAATTGTGCTCCATATGTGTACTATGACTTGAAATGCATTCTTTTGTTTTAAAAATATTTTTTTTAAAAAATGGAAGTTTTCAAAACACTTAGAACCAGTCATAGTGGAAATAATTGACATCACAGAAATCATCCAACACTGCAACTAAGTCTTCCTGTATTTCAACCTTCCCCCAATCCCAGACAGTTGTTAAACATTGCCCAGCACACCACTGGAATAAACCAAAAGAGAAAGACAGGGATCTTCTATGATCTGTTTGTGTCCCTCCAAAATTCACAGGTTGAAACTTAATCCCCATTGTGTTGGCATTAAGATGTGTGGCCCTTGGGAGTTGACTAGGTCAGGAAGACGAAGACCTGGGAAATGGGGTCAATGGCTTGCTTGACGCTCTTGCTCTTTTGTCATATGAGGTCACATAGATGGGCCCTCATCAGATACTAAATCTGATGGCACCTTGATCTTGGATTTCCAGCCTCCAGAACTGTGAACAATAAATTCCTATTATTTATAAATTACTCATTCTAAGGTAGTTTGTTAGAGCAGCCTGAACTGAGATAAGATCTTTTAGAGAAAAAACTCAGAATTCCAAAGGTAATAATATCAAGAAATCCCAGGATAGCTGATGTTAAAGTAGATAGATGACAGAGTTCTAGAAAACAGATGTCTCCCCACAAGGGTCTAGGAAGACTGATAAATTATCTAATAATTTCCACCATGTTGAGAGGTATTTTAGAATTCTGGTAGAGGCTGTGGGGATATATTAGTACCAGACATAATACACATACAAATAAAAAGGTGGAAGGCAATTATTACATTTGTGAAATATGACATTTCACCAAAAAAAGTAACTGTAGTATGCTGTTTGTATATCCATATAGTACAATGGTGTGAACCATGTTTATTAGTCATAGTGAGCAACTTAGCGAGACCTTGTCTCAAAATAAAAAATAAAAAGGGCTGGGGATATGGCTCAGTGGTTGAGTGCCCCTTGGTTCAATCCCTAGTACCAAAATAATAATAATAATAACAATAATATTAGCCTAACTAAAACTATAAAATAACTATCAACAGAATGTAAGGAGGGTGTTCTAGAAAAACCTGGTCCCAGTGTATGAAAAATGGTCCCCAAGGTGCTATGAGACCAAAGAAAGAGGCAGACAGATCTAGCATTACACAGAGTACAATTTGTGGGGGAACTTACTGACAGAAGTGTGGTCCTGGGTGGTAGCAAAACCTGTGAGTCCTTGCCATTTGGGTCAGAAAAAGGGGGCTTATAAAGTGGTCAGGACAAAAGTCACTTCATCCAAGCCAGAATGTAGCTGGTTTTTCTTGAGCTAATATGGAAGACAGCAGGCACATTCAGTGCCAGGGTACAGCTATAAAGCTTCACATACTACTCTCATGGTTTTGTTTGTTTATAGTAGGCTGAGAAATTATGCACTGAAAACCCACCCGTGTTACTCAGAGACACTCATGGCAGTTACAATTCAACATGGCTGCAGTCAGGTGAAGCTGGACCCTATGGAGGGGAGCTGGGAGATGTTAAAATAGTAGAATATTCTCTAAATCTATAATAAGGCAGAGTATACAAAATATACTATAGAAAAATGTGGCATGGTATACAGCAATAAGGAGACAGCTAAAGAAACAAGTGGAAAAAAACTATAAATGGTTGCTTCTGGGGATGATGAATAATTGGAAATTGGCAGGGGTAAGGGAGCAAATGTCATTTCTTATTCTTATTTCATAGTACAATCTTACCGTTCAAATACATCCCTAATTTAAACAAGAAGAGGAGGCATGATGGTATGGACAATCTCAGCCTTGGGATCTGTGGGTTCCTGAGAGCAAGACAGAGCGAGCTTGGGTAAGACGGAGAGCCCTGTCCTTCCCTCTGTTATAGACCTGTGAAAAGAAAGGAGGAGAACAATTAGAGAGAAAAGAAGAACTGGAAAGTGCAGGCACAATGATCCATCTTGCAGCCGGTCAGTTGAGACCTTCCAAGATTGAGTCAGCCTCTCTCTAAATTGCTCCCAAACAAGGCTACTAGCTCTAAAACCCAGAGTTGAGTGGATAAAAAATATTACTGACAATAATATAAAACACATGATGCAAAAGTGTCCCACAATAAAAGATGGCTTAAATAAAAATAGTACATCCATATATAGAATTCTGGGCAGACATTGAAAAGGATGTTCAAAAAGCTATTAAATAACATGGAAAGGTATTTACAGTCTGTTCAGTTTAAGGAGAATAAGAAAAGAAAAAAGGAAAATACACAATAGTATGTAACACATGCCTTTTTGGTTTAAAATTACAAATGCCAAAAATAAAAACTGTATACATAGACAAGCACATAGGAAAAAAATAAATAAATAAACTGGAAGAATACACTGATAAGTAATGCTTGTTTTAAGTGGTCTATAATTTTAAAATAATCTACATAGACCATATATTCCTTTTGTATTAAGGAAACAACCAAAGATGATGCTGTTGTTTTAATTTTTTAATCAACAAAAGGTGCGTTCCTAGGTTCATCTCCTCACACTCACTCCAGCTTCTCATTCCCCACCCTGTCACCACCTAGGACAGAAGAGGAGCACTAACATGTCTCCAGTCAAAAATAAGTAAGGGGTCTGAGGGAACAGCTCACTGACAGAACAAGTGCCTTGCATGCACAGGCCTTGGGTTTGGGCCCCATCACCAACCAAAAAAACAATTAATTGATAAATAAGGCATAGCAATGAATAACCCCAGCCACCACTGCTGTGGGATAAACCATGTGTCCCTGTCAATTTCACTCAGTATGGTCATCTACCCACATTTCAAATTTCATTGCAATATATTTAATTTACAAAAGATTGGCACATTAAAAAAGCATGACTATCATTTTTATTCAAATTGGCCAACCTCCACCAGACGAGCTTCAGGAGTTGGCATGACACCAATTTTTGGTTTTTTTAGTAACACTCCAAATTTGGTCTTCTCTGTCTAAAGCTATCAGGCAATAAACAGACATGCAAATGAATATTTTTAAATGCTGGTCTCTGAGTTAAAACAGAGCTTTTAATCTGGCCAATATAGTAACTAAGATCAAAAGGATTATCCCTGCCCAATGCCTGCGGACGAAGGGGGATACAAAAATCGTACCAACATTTTGGAAAATAATTTGAAAATATGAAAGCCACAAAAACTGACCCAGCAATTGCTCTTCTGGAAATATAATCTAAAAAAATAGCTGGAATGTAGAAGAAAAAAAAGAATTTCAACATTATTTCTACTGCAGATCAAGTATAGTGTTTAATAGTGTAGGATATTGCACAGTCATTAAAAACTGCCTTCAAATAACATTAATGACACAGCAACATGCTTATAAGAGAGTGGTTGGAAAAAAGAAAGCCCAATTGTAGAATCTCAAATATTTAAACTAAATGCATAATAGCATGGAAGGTGAGAGATACATCAAATTACTAATCATGATGGTCATTGAGTGGTAGAATTGTGGATGATTTCAATTCTCTTATCAAGATGTTATATTTTCTGAATTTTGTGCAGTGACAGCTGAGAGGAAGAGGCATTCCCATGTTCGCACAAACCAGTAAGTGCCAATGTTGTTTCAAATCTGGTCATCCAGAGATGTGCTTATAAACTGACTTTCCAGGAAAAAAAAAATATGTTGAGTTATACCTTTTATATTTTCATGGTGCAAATATTCCCGCTGTGACCAATTTCAGGCTACAGCTGTCTTCATCCAAGTGAGTTGGGGCAGGACAGATGTAGATGAACACCAGGACAAAGGGAGCCTGGAGGAACTGGGAGTGAGCTGCTCTCCTACCCAGACCTCTGCCAAGCTCTCTGCTTCCCCTTCCACTCTCGGAATCCAGGTAACGAGAGTCACTTTACTCACAGTCGTGATAAAAAACAGTAGTCAAAGAGTGAGGTTTTTCGTCCCAAAGGTAGATTTCAAAGAGTTGGATGGCCCAAAAACTAACGCAAGGCTAAATGAGTCAAAAGCTATGATCACCAAGGTCACCAAGACCAACTAGGTAACTAGGAAGGCGCCAATTAGATGTAGAGACCAGCTATCTGCAATTTACAACCTGAATCCCAGAGTACACAGTGTCAGGATGGTGATTTAAGCACGGGCCCCTCATTTTAGGGAAAATTGGAATCACTTGGGGGGCTTGGTGAACGTTGATCACTAATTTTTTTAAACACTAAAAAATTTTGAGACTCCCTCATCCATCTGAAATAGCTGAACCTCTTAGAATAATGATTTTCAGTGCTTGTGTAGAGAACTTTCCTTCTCTTCTTTGAACGTCTGAAAATTGAGTCTGCTAAAATAAACTGACCATAGATTAACAGGAGAAAAGGCACACAAATTCACTTATGTGTATGAGCAACACAAACTGAGATTCACAGAAGGGCCAGGTGGTTAAAGCTTAAATAGCATTTTAAGCTATAGAAAAAAAAAATAGAGCTTGGGGTTTCTCAGGGAAGTAAAATTTTAGGGGTGATGAATGGACCTAAAGAAGAGACAATAGCCTGGGACCAAGTTCATCTGGATTCTGGGTGTGCTGTGAACTCTGGTCTTCTTTCCTGCTGGTTACTCTTCCTTGTTAGGTGGATATAAGGGAATTTCAGAGAAAACCCTTCTCTGCTTTAGTTACTTTCCATGTGCTCTCAATCTGAATCTAAAAGTAGCATATTTTGAGATATCACTTTCTGAACCCCAATTCTTGAAATAAAATTATAAGGGCTCTAAGAAAAACCAACAACATTGAAATATTGCTATCAAAATATTAGAAAACAAATTTTTGATACAGTGACATGTAATCATGATAGATATTACTATATACTAAAGTATATATAACAAAATCTAGGAGCTGACCTAGTAACTGTCATAAATTTGAAGCACTAAGCTAAATATTTAGAGATGTCTGTAGCAATTTCAATGTGCTTCAGAAATAGCTGTAATTTCTACTGGTGACAGTCATAGGCCTGCTACTGTTTCTGTGTTTTGTCGCTGTTCGGGCTCAGGAAATAACCCCTCAAAATATAAGCGTAGGAAATCAGAACATATCACCCCAAAATATACTTCTTTGGCATATTTTGAACTGGGTATTCTGAAAAAGAGCAGATAAAGAAGTAGCCCTATGGGCTGGGGTTGTGGCTCAGTGGTCGAGCCCTTGCCTGCCATGTGTGAGGCACTGGGTTCAATCTTCAGCACCACATAAAAATAAAATAAAGGTATTGTGTCCATCTACAACTAAAAAAGAAGAAGAAGAAGAAGAAATAGCCCTACAAAGCTGTCCTTTTGTGAAAGAAATTACATCTATAAAGGAAACCTACATTACTAAAAAGTATCTGTATCAAGTGCCTGTACCTAGACAACTTTTACTACCTGAGAGTCCTTGTCTGCCTAACAAGATCAACTTTATTCACCATCCATTGTCTTCCCTCACCCTCCCTCAACTTCTCCACCACCACCTACTAGGCCTCTTCATTTCTGTAGCTCAAGATGTTATATAAACTTCAGTGATCTGCCTCTTCTTGAATCTTGTATTTTCTGGAACTCTTGTGCATTTGATTGGGGCTCAGAAAATAATACCCCTAACATATAACAATTCTTGGCATGTTAACCAATTTGATCTAGATTGAAAGTCATTAAAAATAGGCTCAGAATCAAGGTCCCTCTAAATTTTCTTGCTCATCTTCTCCCCAAGTGCAGGGTAAAGGCTCTCTGGAACTCTCCTTATCTGCATTAGAATCAGATTACAAATATAATGGCCTTTTATCCCCACCCTGATATCCCATTATCTATCTCAGAAAAGAAGACTGAGGAGTGAATCCACACCTGGATGGACTTCCCTTACAAAGGAATCATTCAAACTCCAAAGAGAATTTTTTTTTACAAGCTCATCTCTGTCTCCTGGACCATTGATTCCTCATTTCCCTTCTTCCCTACAGAAAGAGGAGTACGGGTCTGAGGGTATAGCTCAGTGGTAGGCCATATACATAGCATGTGCGATGCCCTGGACTGGGTTTCTAGCACCCAAAAACAAAGGAAGGAACATAAATTTGTGAATAATAGTAAGCAGGTGGGTAAACACAAGTCTGTTGTTTCCTACCCCTTTCTGTGATTTTCCCTTTTCACACCTTAATAATTATGTGTGCCTTCTCTGTTCTTCAATCTGTCAGAGAACCTTGAGAGGGTAAAGGAGAAATATCCCTTCCTCCTTACCATATACCCATCATATGCATATAATTAAAATGCTTTTTCTTGTTAATATGTCATGTCAATTTGATACATAACCTAGGCAAAGAACCTAGAAGGACAAAGGGAAAACATCTTTCCCTCCCCCACATTACCTAACTTCTTAAATAAAGGACATGCCAACTTTCAGTTAAAGATGTGACATCTATTTCCAATCCAAGTTCATGTACCCTCTGAATTCTAAACATGGACCTCAGTTTAAGATGGATTCAACAAGTCTAAAAGATACTCAAATTTACATTTCCATCTTTCATATATATATATACATATACACACACATACACATATACATGTATACATACATATATATTAGTTATAGATGGACACAATACTTTTATTTTTATTTTATTTATTTATTTTTATGTGGTGCTGAGGATTGTACCTAGTGCCTCACACGTGCTAGGCAAGCGTTCTACCACGGAACTATAGCCCCAGACCCTACATTTTCATCTTATTTTTATGTTCCTTAAAAAACTATGGTCTCAATTCCTTGGCTTCTTTTATTTTTTAATTTTTAAACTTGGAATGAGTTATATTTGTTCAGTAATTATCCCAGGATCCGTCACATAAAACACAAAACAAACTCATATTTGTGTCTCAATAAGACTTACAAATGTCATAGATCTAGCTTGCCTTCCAAGTAATATAAAACATCGTTGGTTTTTAAAAAATGGTATTTGAACCCACAGATCCATCTTTTTCAGAATCATAAACTCAGAATTCTTGCCTTTAAGGTGCCATGCCAAATCAGATCCAGCACCAAAGGCAGAACATTTTTTGGCTCCTTGGAACACACTTCATTTCATTCCTTAATGTGTCTTAATTAATGGCCAGGAAAAAAAAAAAATATATATATATAAGAAAATGCTGTGTCCATAGTGAACTGTCACTACATGTCCTGGGAAAATTAACTTGTGTAGAGGAAAAACAAAGAGCCACGGCCAGAGCAAGGCACCTCAGTCAGTCTCAGAGCACAAAACCCTGCAGCAAGGCTGGTGGAGAAATTTTGAAAGGCATTTAGGAGGGGCACTCATTTTTTTTCAAGGACTTGAGGATTATTCTTTAACAGGAATATATCTGTTAACATCATGCTCAATAATACATTAATAAATGTGTGAAAGGGGCTTTGTTAGAGGAATGAAAGTCCACCACCTACCCCCACCTACCCCGCAACCTGAGATCATTATGCTAATATTTCTAGAAGACCCAGAAATTCAAGGTCCCACTGGCCTTGACCCAAAGAGCCCCCACCCAAAACTCCCTTGCCACCAGGAGGTCACACTGCCAACTGCAGGAAGCCAGCTCTTTGATTTGACTACCAAAGTTTCTTGGCACCCAGGGCTTTTCCTGATGGGTAGAGACGAATTTATCATAACATGGAAGCTACTGAGGATTTGCTTCTCCCTCAAAATTCAATGCATTTTCTCATCAGAGTTTTCTTAGATCAAGAAAAAGATCTTCTATAACCAAGACCTTGGGAATCAAAGAGTTGAGAAACTAGCATAGTGGAAAAGGATGCAAGCTCCCATTACTCAACCTGGCAATGCCTCAGTTTTTCATTTCTAGAAGGAAGAATAATAGCACCCTCCTCACCAGGTGGTGAGGGTAACAAACAATGCAGGGTCAAGCGTGGGGAAGGCAGGAAAGTCAGCAGATGTTCAGGATATTGAAGAAGGCAATGGATTTTATGTCTTTTCACTCAGTCTGAAACACCTGAGGACACACACCTTTGTAGAAAAGTATTGATTTTGTGAACGTGTATTGATTGGCCTAAAAAGTAAAGGACCTTCCTTGTCCATTAGGAATGACTCATCATTCTCTCAGAAACTTACATTTCTACATTTTTCGAAGTGGTAGAAAAGGAACACAAAGGCTGCTGAAATCCTCCCTCTCACCTGAAGCCGCAGGCCTCCAATCCCAACTCTGTTGTGTTTAAATTGGGCTTGAAGGACACACTCCCAGGAACACCTGTTTTGAAGATGAGACGCTGAGGACCAACAACATTCATTGTCCACATCACCAGCAGTGTCCAATCCAGTGTCCCTGAGTCCCAGCCCAGAGGTCATCTTCAGCTCCATAGGACCCCCACACCATGAAGTGACCCTAATTCTCCTCCCTCCCTACCATTGCCCTTCCACCAGAGTTGCTGAGAGCTGAAGACACAATTTAAACCTTGAAGTTGCCTTTGAATTTATGGCTTATTGAAGGCACCTGAATTTGGAAACTAGCACTAGAAACTACAAAATCAGAAGTTTGAAGGAGACATTTTTCCCGAAGTACTGTTGGCACACATTTATTATTAAGGTCTCAGTAATTCTCCTTACCTCTCAGGAGATTTCCCCACTCCATTAATTATACTGCCTTTGAAAGTTCTAAATGCAACCCTAGATTCTCTACTACAAGCAGCCCTTTAAGAACAGCAACTCCAAGAAGGCAAGGTATTACATACGGTCAGACTGGGTCATCTGTGTGGCACAAGTTCACAAGCAGACCAAACAATAAACCTGACCTTTCACACACCTGCCAGCCTCCAATTTCACACACCAAAGTGCATGCGAGCACTTTAGGGGCTCACAACACATATGCTTACTCTACACACTGGCCTGAAACATAGAGCACACTGTGTTAGTCAGTTTTCCATTGCCATGACAAAATACCTGAGAAAAGCTACTTAAAGGAAGAAAGCTTTATTTTGTCTCACAGCTTTAGAGGTTTCTGTCCACAATAAGCTAGCTATATTCCACTTAGGCCTGTGGCAAGGCAGAGCATGGTAGCAGAGAAGGCATGGTGGAGCAGAGTTGCTCACCTCATGGCAGCTGGGAAGCAGAGAGAGAGCATGCATGAGAAAGGGGCAGGGCACCTCCCCAATGACCTACTTCCTCCAATTAGACCCTACCTCCTACAGTTTTCATCACCTCCCAATAGTCCATTCAATTGTGAACCCATCACAGGACTAATCCATTGATGAGTATAGAGCCCTCATGATCCAATCACTTCCTAAAAGATCCACCTCTGAACATTGATGCACTGAGGTCCAACTCTTCAATACATGCAACTCTGGGGACATTTCAGATAACAAACACCTAGAACATTCTATATACTCTAAACCTTATATACATGTTTGCATCACAATTAACCTAAAAGTGTTCACACATGCACAAGTACGCATGAACACCACATGTGCACACACATGCACACATAATACATGTTCTTTCTCTCTTTCTCTTTCTCATGTCCCTACCTGATGGGTAATTCTCCAAGTCCTGGCTCTGACCCTGAGCTTCTACCCTCAGGCCTACTTCTGGCCCTGTCCACTTGGCACTTTCCTTGGATCCTCAAGACCTTGAACATGAGCTGACACTAATGTCTCTAACTCAAGTTGCCTTACTTTTCACGAGATCTGAAAAGTAAGCTGGGCACGGTGGTGCACACCTGTAATCCAAGCACTTTGGGAGGCTGAGGCAGGAGGATCACGAATTCAAAGCCAGCCTCAGCAGTGGCGAGGTGCTCATCAACTCAGTGAGACCCTGTCTCTACATAAAACACAAAATAGGGCAGGGAATGTGGCTCAGAGGTTGAGTACCCCTGAGTTCAATCCCTGGTACCAAAAAAAAAAAAAAAAAATCCATGTTCTAGCTCAAGCCTCTGAGGGATCCAAACTCTGACATCTTGCATTTAGTCAGAGATTTAATGCATCCCATCTGACCAGCCCCCTCTTCATCTACCATCACCTTGCTCACAAAGTCAGAGGTCTTGGGCAGGAGAACTGACCAGGCAGGACAGTCGCAGAAAACATCAGAGCATAAAACTTGTCCATGTCCTCAGTTTAGTCAGCCTGGAATTATACATCTATAGAGGTGCTATATACAGTCACAAAACTGCATGGGTACCACTTCACCCCTAAAAAACCATAGTTAATTTCAGATCCTACATTGTTTTATTGTGTGTTTTTCAGAGATAAGGCTGGCTCCCCAACTCTCCCTTGGCATATTCCAGAGACAGTAGGGCAGCTATCAACGGCAGCCACCAACATCTGGGCAGTCTCTCCTGGCCTCCTCCAGTGCACCTAACCACCAGAACTACTGACTAGGCTGAACTGAGATGGAGCTAAAGACACTCGCTACCCCATCTATGCCTTGATCTTGTCCTTATTTCCCACGCCCAGGGTCTACACTTTATAGAAGTCTCCAAGAACATTAACAACTAAAGTTTGGCTACTTTTTCCTCTATTGTTTTTGTTTCCTCACACGGTTTTGTTCTATGAATCCAGACAAGGGAGAGGGTGGAGGCAGGGGGAAAGGTCTTGGATCCCACAAGGAGAACATTCATTTCCAATGACGCCTCTTCTGCCCACTCTTAAACCCACTCCCTGAAGAAAACAGACTGGAGCCCAAGTTCCACAAAACAGCCATGGGCATTTCACATGGATGCAAATGACTCACCCTCCCCCACAAACTCCAATCTTCTTAATAGCCCATGACCTCATTTTCATTGAAACCCATCCACTGCTATAATAAGCCAAAATGATTTGGGAAGAACAGTCCAATCCCATTTTCCTTTCTTGCTCATGCCTCTGAGGAGGAAGGGGTGTCAAAGCTGATGAGCCAGTGGGTCAGGTGGGCTGCTGGCATCCAGAACAAACAGATCCCATCCCCAGACTGCTTTAACCTCAAATGAGATGTGGGAACCCCACAGAGACTCAGAACTGGGAATATGGAAGAATTGATACTTTGTCAAATAATTAGAAATCACACTTCATTACTTGAGCTCAGAATTATGACAATATCTTATTTTTATTGTTATATAGAATTATATATGCAGCTACACATGTATAAGGGACAGAGATTCCTTCTATTATTATCCTCCTAGGTTCTTATGTGGGCTTATCTTGGCTGAGTCTAGGAATCAAATTAACACAAGACAGAATAACAAGAAAGAAGCATACATTAATTTTTATATGTAACAGAGGATCTTCACAAGAGTAAAGTCCAAAGAAATGACCAAATAAAGATGATTTTATACTTTTTAGGCAAAAAGTGATACATTTGTGGAGAAACAACTGGACAAAGGGGTCTGTGACTAGGGGCTATAAATTCTAGGGAAGTCACTAAGATATAAGGGGGATGTGAAGCTAGTAGAAGATAACAGTGACTTCAGTGAGTTTATTTACCCAGGCTCATTGCAACCCCAATTACTAGTCTCTAATGATAAAGGCTATTTTCTTGCCCTGGTACAAGGAGGGCACCCCTCCCAAAGGAATCTTTACGGCCTGCTACATATAGGAAAGGCAGATCATATAAGTCTTTCTGGAGCTATAGTCTCTCCAATGTTTTCTGCTCCAAATAATCTATGTACCAATTTGGCATATTTGGGGATGGTGTGTGCTTAACTCCTTTATATACGTAGACCTGTAGGTGAATTTTAATTCCCTATGTCCTGCCTTATGACAAAAAGAATAGGAGGTGGCTGAAAATAATATGCAATACAAAAGTAGATTTTGAAAAAGAGTAATGAAACAACCCAAAGATCCATAAACTGATGAATGGATAAACAAACTGTGGTATGTCCATTTAAATGGAATATTATTCAGTCATAAAAAGGAATGAAGTGGGCTGGGGTTGTGGCTTAGCGGTAGAGTGCTTGCCTAGCACATGCAAGGCACTGGGTTCGATCCTCAGCACCACGTAAAAATAAATGAAATAAAAGAATTATGTCCAACTACAACTAAAAAAAAAAACATGGATGAACCTTGAAAGCACTATGCAAAGTAAAAGGCAGACATGAATATTATGTGAGTTCATGTGTAGGAAATGTCCAAAATAAGAAAACCCATAGAGATCAAAGGAAGATTAATGGTTGCCATGGACTGGGAGTTCAGGGAAGATTATGGATAACTGCTTATTGAGTAAAGAGGTTTGGGGGGAGGTGACAAAATTTTCAGTGGTGATAACTGCATGACATCGAATGTACTAAAAGCCACCCTTAAATGTACTAAAAGCCACCCTTAAATGTCTAAAATGGTGATTTAATATTATATGAATTTTACCAAAAATAATTTTTTGAGGGCTGGGATTGTGGCTCAGTGGTAGAGCTCTTGCCTCACATGTGTGAGGCACTGGGTTCGATCCTCACCACCACATAAAATAAATAAATAAAAGTATTGTGTTCATCTATAACTAAAAAAAATTAAAAGAAAACTAAACAAAAATAATTTTTTGAAGTAGTAATGAGGCATGAAGGAAAAACTCAAGGTAAGAGATTAACATAAAGCCTAGAAGTGAAGGGACTAGGTGATCATCACACAAATACAAACCACCATTCCCGGGGATGGGCCTTAGTGACTTAGACATCATTCCCAGAAGAGAGAGTGAAATGAGATACATCCCATGTCAAAATGGATTCTGCTGTCTTGTATAACTAAAAAAAAAACAATCAAAAAAAATTAATCCATTAGCAGACCCATTTTTCCACGACATAAGGGCAAACCAGTTGGTGAGAAGCAGCAGAAGTCTCCCAGAACTGAGATGCAAAAGATACGGCTTCCTTCCTCCAGAAGGAAGCTCCATGATGTGGCAGGCTGGGATCCTCCCAACACCTTCAGCAAATACAACAGTGTATCTCACCAGCATCTCTCAGAGCTGATGGAAGCCAAAATGCCAAAAGTACCACTCAACAAAGGCATGCCCATTATCGAACATTCTCGTATTGTGACTTAAGTCCTTTGGACTTTAGGACCAATGTTTCACAAAGGATCTTCTTATCTTCATCCTCCCTGTATTTTTTTTTTTTACCACATACGGTGTTGTGTACATCTTCTAAGTCATTTTGAATGCTGCATTAGAAACACTTGGAGTGCTTATTTAAATGCAGGTTGTAGGACTTTATGCTAAACTAATGCAGATTCCAAGTCTTTCAGGGTAGGGCCCATGAATATGCAGTTCAATAAACCCTCGAACTGATGTTTATGCACAGCAAAGCCTGAGAGTCCCTGAGGACTCTGATGATGGTGGGGGCTAGAGAGAGCCAGTATGTATCTCCGCTTCTCCTATCCCTCTCACCAGCCACCCAAGTTCTCCAATTCCTATTTGGAGACTGAATCATTTAAAAGTGTCCTCCAAGGTACCCTTTCAGCCCCTTCAGAACCTCCTGCTTTAGGTCAGACACCCACAGGTCTCCAAAACTCTTTCCTTAGAGGTAGGAAGATGTTGATGAGTTCATTAACACTGAAGTATTAGGACTCCTTCTGGGGACCTTAACCAAGCAAGGAGGGGTCATCTCGCCTTACTCCCAGTCCATGCCCTTCCACTCAGAGCAGCTGTGGATTCTCAATGCAAAGTCTAACCAATCTCCCCAGCTCTGAGCAAAGTCTAAGTCCGTATTCAGCACAGTGTGCAAGTCCATGTTCACCACTATGTGCTGGACAGCTCCAATCAGAGATTGCCCAGGGTGCCCAAACAGCCCAAAGTGACTCATCTCCTTCCATTACCATTGAAGGCAGAATCAATTGAATCCCCAGATCTCGGCAGGTAGGCATTTCTTTTGTTATTTCATTTAGTCTGTCCCAGTTCTTAAACCTTGGGACAAAGGCTTATGTACACAAAAACAGGTACAGTTCTCCTTGGTATCCACAGGGGACTGGTTCCAGCCCCCATGAGGACACCAAAATCTACAGATGCTCAAGTGCCTTATATAAAATAGGCTGGTATTTGCCTATAACCTACACATATCCTCCCATATGCTTTAAATCATATCTAGATGATTTATAATACCTAATACTGGGGAAATGCTATATAAATAGTTGTTATACAGTATTGTTCATGAAATAATGACAAAAAGTCTGTACATGTTCAGTAAAGATGCATTTTTTTTAAAAAAATATTTTTGACCTGCAGGTGGTTGAATTCATGGTTGTGGAACTTGCAGCTGTGGAGGACTGGCTGCACCGTACTTATGAGACCAAAGGGATCTATCAAGGGAGATTATGGCTTAGTTGGTTTTTGCTATCATCAAACTTCAGAAACTGACACAAGGTGATGTGACTCCTCTAAACTTATTTCTGTTTACAGCATTTATCACTTGTGAATATGTTCCCCCCACCCCCATTGTTGAATTCTTTTTTTTTTTTTTTTTGGTACCAGGGATTGAACCTAGTGGTATTTAACCACTAAGCCATAGCTACAGTCTTTTCTATTTTGAGACACAGTCTCACTAAGCTGCTGCCCATTATTGCATTTTAAATCCAAAGAAAGGGCTCTCCTTCTCCCCGCCCCCAGAAATAACCTGTTCCTATCTTTGCTCATTTCTCTACAGGATGTGTCTTTTTCTTACTGATTTATAGGTGCTTGAATTAGACAGCTTTCTGTTGCCCTGACAAAATACCTAAGATAATCAACTTAAAAAGAGAAAAAATGTATCTAGTCTCATGATTTCAGAGATTCCAGTCCACAGTGGCTTAGCTCCCTTGCCTTTGGGCCTGTGGTGGTACAGAATTCATAGCAGAAGTACATGGTAGAGTAGTCTGTTTACCTCATGGCAGCCAGGAAGCAAAGAGAGAAGGGGCTGGGGTCCTAATACCCCCTTCAAGGTCATGCCCCCAGTGACCTAACACCCTTCAGCAAGGCCCTTCCTCCTAGAGGCTCTACCTCCTCCCAATAGCACCACAGACTGGTGGCCACACCTTTAACACTCGAGCCTTTGGGAGTCATTTCAAATCCAAATTGTTTGCTCCTATTCTATTAATTTTTAATGTTGTTTGTAGCATCTTTCACTATACCAGCCGAGGAGGCGTTGTTACCGTTGTCAATGATATCAAATCTGTCCATCATTTTATTCTTCTTTTTCAACCTTATAGAATACTGGATTGAACTAAATCAATAAGCAAATCTGTGCTAATGGGAGACTTCTACACATGACTGGGGAAATTCTCATGTTTGGAGATGGAAGTTTGGGAGGAGAAAGAAGACCTTGCTAGTCCAACATCTAAGCCTGCTTTGTTTTGTTCTGTCATGGATTTTAGTGGTTCTGAGGCTCAAACCCAAGACCTCACATAGGCTAGGCAAGTGCTCTACCACTGGGCTAAAGCCCAGCCATGTAATCCTGCTTTGATATTTTCATTCTCATGAGCTCTTGGGAAATTGCTGTGTATCTTTTTTCCCCACAGCCTCAGCCTTTGGGAAAGGTACAGAGAAGAAAGATGCCCAGGGTTGGATACAGCTCGTCTTTTCTTTCTGGACTACTTGCCTATGACTCCCTCAACTACTAAAGAGCACAAATGAAATTATCGGGTGGGATGCAAGCAGCACTGCATCTTCCAGGCCTCCTGGTATCTTGGAAATCCAAAGAGGTTAGCTTTCACTACACAAACATCACACACTGGGACTTGAATTCTAAATACAAGCAATATTGTTGTTCTCACCTCAACTGGCCAGTCATGTTCCTTGAGAACAAGAAGCTCACAGATGAGGATAGAATCCACCCCCTGTGGACACCTACAACTTTCAAGAATTGCACCAAGCAAGGCGCAGGGGCGCATGCCTATAATCCCAGCACTTAAGGAGGCTGAGACAGGAGAATCTCAAGTTCAAAGCCAGCCTCAGCAAAAGTGAGGCGCTAAGCAACTCAGTGAGACCCTGTCTCTAAATAAAACACAAAATAGGGCTGGGGATGTGGCTCAGTGGTCAAGTGCCCCTGAGTTCAATCCCCAGTACCAAAAAAAAAAAAGAAAAGAAAAGAAAAAGAATTGCATCAAGGGCATAGTGCTGAGAATGTGGGCTTCAGAGCTGCCCAAACACACTTTCTTTTTTCTTTCTTTCTTTTTTCTTTCTTTGGTACTGGAGATTGAACTCAGAGGCACTTGACCACTGAGCCACATTCCCAGTCCTATTTTGTGTTTTATGTAGAGACAGGGTCTCACTGAGTTGCTTAGCGCCTCGCTGTTGCTGAGGCTGGCTTTGAACTCACGATTCTCCTGTCTCAGCCTCCCTAAGTGCTGGAATTACAGGCTCCAAACACACTTTCAACCCTGACTCTGCCACTCGCTAGCTATTTACTTCCAAAGTGACCCAACTTTTCTCTACCTCAATTTCATCATCTATGAAGCCCAATCTTATGGAGTGTTGGGAGGATTAACTGAGTAAATATATATCTAATGCTTGACAATCCTGGCTAAGGAGAAACTCTCAAGACTTTGGGATTTCTGAACACATACTTCTTGAGTCTAATCTGAAGGGGAAACTTTTGGTGGTGGTCCTGAAAGATACTGTAAATTAAAGTCTTCCAGCCTAAAGAGAGCTATGATAGCTAAACATACACCTACACCCCCAAGGTTAATTTGGCCATTGTCCTTCTTATTGAAGAGGCTGTTATCATAGATCCTATTTCCTGGGACTAATTTCAGCCGAACTGGAAAAATAAATAAATAAATGGTGTTTAACCCAGGCTAAGACAGGAAAGCTGGCCAGACCATGGCCACCTGGAGGCTGCAGGGAGGGGAGCTCTTGCTCAGTTAGCAGCTGCAAGACAAGTTACTGATCCTTAGTTTGATACTAAAACATCCCTCATGCTCCCTGACACAGGCCTGGACATGGGTCTTGCTAAACCTTTACAGTTGTTTCAGCCAAACCAGCACCTTAAGCTTTCCCCCTGGGCTCCCAGCCTCCAAGGTTGTGGGTAGAGAAAAATCCGGGCCAGATTTTACCAGAGCCTTTTTTCTCCCTCCCCTGGGCCAGAAAGGGGTTTTCTCTCAGTTTTATCCATTCCTTTTTTTTTTTTTCTTTTCATTTAAAAGTTGATATTCAACTTAACACAGTGAAACCTCATCCCCAAAGGAATAGAAAAATAAGCCACCCAAATCCTAGTCAATAGGGTAAATATTGGGATAAGATAAACATCTGAGCTGCCTTAAAAAGACCATTGTATTCAAGCAAACTGCCATTTCCTTACCTTGAGGAGGGCTCTGAATTCAGAAAGCCTTAAGCTCTGAGGAGGGGTCCCAGCTGTGGTAAGAGAAGGCTGTCTCCATAGTCACCATTTGCCCAGGGATGTGAGTGCCAGGTCACAACCAAGTGCTTTATCCACTGGTTTGCTCTCCCATTTCAGCAGGCCTGCAGAGCTGGTGTCTCTAATCCTAAAGCCTGGTTTTTCCTCTTTTTCACCGAGACTAGGTGGCCACCTCGCTCCCACAATCCAGCTGGACTGCAGGGCTATGTCAGAGGCAACATCATCGTCTGGATTGAATCAAATTAATCCAGTCCTCCAACTTGCAGCATGGCCCTGGGCAAACGGCTCCTCCTTTAGCTTCCTCCTCTCTATATCTTTGGATTTACCACCTTCTTCCTGGTATACTGAATGGTCCACAATAATGCTACTAGCTGCTTTTGGCCTGTGTAACTTGCCATTTTGTATGTGTTGTATATAATTTAATGCTATTACATATTTTTATAGAGGTTCTGGAACTTTCCCAACTCACTGACTCTGAATCCTGTATTCTTAACCAAAACTGAGAACAGACAACAGATGGAAAGGACAGAAAAAGCAGCCTTGACTTCTTCAAGGGCAAAAGTTGCATCTGGACCCTCTGACTGATATTTTCCCAAAGGGGCTGTTTCCTCCAGTGTTGATCAGATCCTACCTCCAGACTGAAGGAAGAATGTTGAAAGACTTGGACTTTACTAGAGCCATAGATCTCAGAGAGTTGCAAATAATTCCAGAAGTTTCCTTGAGGTGCAAAGAGCAAAGGAGAGTCTTATGAAAAAAGAGAGAGAGAAGTCTTCCAATTGACTCTAGATAACAAGGTGCTACATGGAACTCCCTGGTGTTAGAAGTCCTTGCACAGAACAGGGTCCCAAGGGGACCACTGGTAAGTAGAGCTTCTCTACGTAAAGTGACCTCGAGGCAGCTGAGGATGAATGGTGGTGTGAGAGGGCACTGCTGGTGTTTTGTTTGGGGGCTGGGTGATGGACTTTGTTTGTTCTCCTGAAGTTTGTGTTTCCAGAGGACTATCTCTAGAGCAGTCAAGCAAACGGACAAACACATTAGGGCAAAAACAAACATTTACAGAGGCAAGGAAGTCGTTTCTCCCAAGTTCCCTCATTCACAGGACTATATCCATTTAGGGATTAAAATAAGCTTTTTTTTTTCCTTGTCCTGAGAAAAGTGGATTCTTTCCAGAATTCCCATACTCAAGAGTGAACTTCGATGACAGAATCCTTTCTTCTCTTTTCACAAATGAAAACCCAAATCTGATGAACAATGTGCATTTTTACTGTCCCTAGCCTCATCAAGCTCCAGCGGATGAATCCCAACAATAAGCCTCTTCTTTTCCATTAGACCATGTCCCTGAATTCCACAAAGCTGGTGTGGGAGCCAACCATATATAATTTTTTTTAATTTAATCTAGCTAGGTTCTAGCTAGTCATTACCCTAGGAGATTAATTATTCCTTCTTCTTTTAAACCCATACAGCCCCCTAGAGATCTAATATGACGGAAATGCAGACTGAAAAGATTGGTCCAGAGTTTTCACACTGAATCATTTGGAGGTCAGGAAGTCAATATAACAGGTTATAACCAGCACTTTAAAGGAAATAGACAACATGGAGAATTTCACTTAGTATTGTTTCATGAAACTTCTGTTTCAATTATGTATGTGGTTCTGAGAGTCACAATGTAAAACTATGAGCACTTCTTCCTGTGAGTCCTGGTCTGAAAAGTTTGAAAAACGTTGACCAACTCCCTGACTTTACAGATAGGGCAAGTGATGTCCCAAGAGGGGCAATGACTTGCCTAGGGTTCTATTGCAGGTCTGAGGGGAAAGTGCCCTTCTTCATCCCCTTCCCCTGGCTCCCTCCCACCAGTTATCATACCCTGCCTGTTAGGCAATGTCAGCATTTAGTTTCCTTCAGACAGAAGATGCCCAGAAAACCTAGTGATTTCAAGTCTTTTAGTCATATCTGGCAGGTGTCTAGTGTCAGTGATTCTTTGAGGTAAGCAGAGATAGGCTCAGGAAGAAGAAGAGGTAAGGAAATGTCTAAGAGAAGAACTCCATGGAAAGGGCCACCATGTTTATAAGCCCCTGAACACTGATGGTAGTGATTCCAATGATGACCCACCTACCCTCTTGGTATGGCCTCCAGGGGCTGGGCTGAGCTCTGAATACCCAATGCCTCTTCACAAGAAGCAGGTGGGAAGCTGTTGTCCCAGGCCCCACCGAGGCTTAGTAACCAGTTCACTAAGCTATGGACTTCAGGCCCCATGCTCTTAACCATTCCACCCAACTCCTTGTGAGAAAGCCTTTATAGAATGTTAGCTGTTGCAACAATGATTAGGTGCTTAATGAATTTGTTGAAAGACCGAATGAGTGAATAAGGAAGAATGGAACCACTTAGGCTTGCTGAGAGGATAAAAGCTAAAACAGAACTGCTAGGGCAGAGCAGGCCTAGCCTGGAGAACAAGCCAGCACAAGAAAACATTCTTCAAAAAGAGGAAGCAGATGCTCCTGGGGCACAGATAATCAAAGACATTCCCATATCTCCTTCTACCAGAGGCAGCAGCGACACCTCAGTCTGTTTGCCAGGGATATAGGTGTGTAACCCAGTAAGGAAGTCTCACAGGGCTATTCTCTAAGCCAGTGCCTTTCCAAAATTCCTATTTAAAAAAAAAAAATGACAATATGAGATTGAGCAACGGAAGAGAAAATTAACTCAGCTTTTCATCAGCTTGGACTCCTTAGCTTGTCAGAGATAGAGTGTCAAGTTAAAATATACAGCAAAAATAAAGAATGAAAAGCCCGTCTTTAGAAGAGAACCTCTTCTTTCTGTTCTTCACTGTCAAGGAGGCAAAGCTGGTCTGGTTATTCTTGTTCACCCCCCTCAAGAAATTCTCAGTATGATTGGCAAGAAATCAGGAATAACAAGATAAAGTGGTGATGTAAATGCCAGTGGAAACAGTAGATCCTTTGTGCTGACCTTGTCTAAAAAGTCTCAAAGTGGGAAGAAAAGCTGGGATTTGGGGTTTGATGCAGAACCTTTGCACATAAAACCTAACAGCACCCTTCCTATCGGAAATGCACACATACTTTCCCTATAGGTATTTACAATCTGTCTCAACATTTGGCTGACTCTTGGCAATTTTCTGCTTTCGTTCACAGTAACAACTTTAAGAAAAACTCCAGCCTTTTAAGTATCATATTGAATTAAAACAAAGGATAAATCACCAAACACTGGAGGGTCTGGAATGCAATTATCATCCAAGGGAGGGGGAATCATTATTCTTCACTTGTATAAAACACTGGCAAGATGTTGACAGGGACCTAGGAAGGCGAGAAAACTAGTCCATGCAAAACCATATTTAAAACCATTTGAATATTCCCCTCTCTAAAACATCCAAAGCTCCAGCATTCCATTGTCCCATCTCTCTCCTGACTTAGAATCTCTTTTTTTTTAAAAATATTTTTTTAATTGTAGATGGACACGATATCTTTATTTTTTTATTTATTTTTATGTGATGCTGAGGATCCAACCCAGTGCCTCACGCATGCGAGGCCAGCGCTCTATCACTGAGCCACAATCCCAGCCCTAGAATCTCTTTTTAATCACAATAGACAGTCCATTCTTGTGTCTAACTTAACCTCTCCAACTGCAGGGGGTTTTTTTAATTTTTTTTTTTTAGTTGTTGATGGATCTTTATTTTATTCATTTATTATTTATATGTGGTGCTGAGGATCGAAGCCAGTGCCTCACGCATGCTAGGCAAGTGCTCTACCACTGAGCTACAGCCCCAGCCCCTCCAACTGCAGTTTAATATGAGTTACCTTATGTTGGTGCTCAATGGAAAGAGAAATACTGTTCACTTGCATCCTATAATATCCCAAGGTCCTGGGATCCTTGCCTGGAAGCAGTTATAAGACTCCTGTTTTATCTTGTGAATTTTATAGTCTATACCAACATCCACGTCTGTTTTCACGTGAAAGTACTTGTAAGCTATCATCGAGATAAATGGACACTATAGGAAAATACACCACATTTATCCATTAGCTGGAAGTCTCCCCCAGCATGCTGGCCCCTGTCCCCCATTAGAAGCCTAGCTCTGGATGAAGTCTCTATCCATTACAATGCTTTCAGCTCTAAATAACAGGATCTTCAACTTAAAGTAGCCTAAAGAGTGAGGAAAATGTATTACTGCACATATAAAATTCCAGAAGTGGATAGTACGTTGCTTTAGTGCCTCAAAAATGGCAATGAAGACACCCACTCTGGGCAGCTTTCCATTCTGCCAGCTTCTGTGTGCTGGCTGATCCTGAGATTTGTCCTCACACAGACACAGATGGTGTCCTGGTTTAGGTGCTCTATAAAAACACAATAACATCTGCTTAAAGAAAATGGATGCGTCTCTCAGGAGCCATGCTTTATCAGCAAAGAAAATCTTTCTCCAAATCCCCACAGGAAACTTTCCCTATTGGCCAGAATTGGACCCCACGCCAAGGCTTAGTTGCCAAAGAGACTAGAAAGTGGAAAATCTGGTATTTTCAGTCTCTCTAGTAGGAGGTGAACTCTTCCAGCAAGAAGTAGATGGGAAGGAGCCTCATTGCCCCTTCCTCTGCAGGTAAACAGAAGGATCTTCCACAAAGCCTCTCATCCCATGAGCTCGGGTTCTCATGAGAGGGAGGGGCCTAGAGACAATCACTCTGAATGAACTCAACAGATCTCAAGCAAGTAGTCCTTAGAATGGTAGTTTCCTTATTTTTATAATTCATTCACACTCTTCCAATGGCTTTTTTTCCTTTTTTTTTTTCTGTTCAGAGGTGGTTTAACAATTCCAAACACAGTATTTCTCATCAGTTTTTAAAAGCTATTTACAAAAAGTTTTATTCTACTACTCCTACTTTTAAAAATATCAAGCATTTCTAAATATATAGAAGGACTAGATATTCCACATAAGAACCTGTCCACTATGCACACAGCACTGGTAAATAAAATTGTACACCTAGCAATGGTTATAATCTGAGGCATCTTCTAATATGATTGTCTTGTCCTTGAACATTTCCCTCCTCATTTCTCTCTACTTTCAGACCAGTGGACAAGTACAGGCATATGTAACGCTTAGAAATGGTTGAACAAATTCATATCCAAAAGCCATTTATACAGGACAAGCTTTCCTATGAATTTCAACACAAAATGTGCTAATTTTACTAACTAGTTGGTCATACATTGGCAATCTCTTTAACATCTAGGGACTAGATGTTACAAAATTGGGACTCATTTGTCCATTATATGCACTATATACAAAGCAAAACAAAATGCACAAAACATACAGAAAACCAATGTTTGAAAATGTCCAAGTATAAACACACTAACATATTACCCATTACTGTTGCTTCCCTTCCACCTCTTCCACATCACTGAACAAGCACAGACAGTATTATACTGTTCACAGAGGTGGTTTAAAAGTTCCATTCCCAAAAGACAATATTTCATATGAATTTTAGCTAAAAGATATTTACAAAGTGATATTTTACTACCTTTACATTTAACATCCATTGGGCACTTCTGAACATCTAGACAGACTAGATGTTTCAAGTAAGGATTCAATTTGTCCACTGTGTACATGACAGTCATGAATAAACTGCACACATGTAACAATAGTTCTAATATGAACATGTCTTCAAAATATGAGCATTCTAGCCCTTCACTAACACAATGGGCTATAATGCTCAAATTTTCAGAAGATAATCCTTCCTAGGAATTTTAACATAAAATATACAAAATTTGCTTACTAATTCTACTTTTGTCATACACTGGCAAACTCTTTAACATCTAGAAAGACTAGATGTAAAGTAGGACTCATTTGTCCTCTATATACACTATGTACACAGCAAAATAAAACAAAACCTAAGATATAAGAAATAACTCTTGCCTCATTGTTAGCACACTGGCATGCTGCTCCCAAAAACCAGCGCACAACTCTGTACTACTCAACAGAGGCTTTGGCTATTGCCCACCCACCAAAAAAAATTTTTTTCATAAGAATTTTAACAAAAAGAAATTTATGAAATGTGTTATGTTTTACCACTTCTACTTTTTTTTTTTTTTTTTTTTGGTATGGGGGATTGAACTCAGGGGCACTCAACCGTGAGCCACATCTCCAGTCCTATTTTGTGTTTTATTTAGAGACAGGGTCTCACCGAGTTGCTTAGTGCCTCGCCACTGCTGAGGCTGGCTTTGAACTCACGATTCTCCTGTCTCAAGTCTCCCACGGAGCTGGGATTGCAGGCGTCTGCCACTGCGCCTGGCTCACTTCTACTTTTAACATATATCAGGCACTTTAGAACATCTAGGAAGTCTAGATATTTCAAAAAAACAGTGTTTAGCATTTTCAACTATATATAGCAATGAGGAATAAAACGCACACACAAAACAATGGTTATTACACAAAAAATATCTTCTACATTGTCACGAGTGGCACAATTAATAATTACTCAGAGGCGGATTGTCTTTAAATGCAAGCGTATATTCAATCACACCAATCATCAAATATAAACAATGCAAAAAGTGTGGGGTGTGCTGAAGCACCTCAACTAGCATTCAATGTGCACTAAACACTATAGGCAAGTCACACTATCCCAGGGCAACTAAACACCATAAGCAATTCACACAATGCTAACACAACTATGAGCCCCAAAATACCTCTGATGCCACATGACTTCTCTTAGCCAAAGAGCAGATGTTGTCTTTGGTGGTTCCCTTCAGTCCATGGCTGGATATCAGGGAATCGTAGAGTTGATCCAGGGATGGGCAGCAAGGCGGCCAGTCTCACTGATGTCCTTGGAACAAAAGCCCCCAGTGTGGCAGGACAAGCAGTTTAAATATAGTTCCAAGTTGGTGGTGTAAGCTGGTGATTGGTCACACCCAGTGAAAGTCAATGTCCATTGTTTATATCCAGTGAGATAACATAATTGCAACTGGGCATGTTCTTTTGCATGTCCATGGAGCTGTGCTCCCTATCAGTTGTAACCAGTCATTGCTAAGCATGCCTGTGGCTAGTGTCCCTTACAGCCCCTTATCGATTGCAAGCAGGCATGACTAACCATGTCAATGGCTGCTGTTCCTGATGGCCAGCAACTTAGTGAGTCCCAGCATATCCAGGCATGTCTATGGAATATGCTCCTTATATACATAAAACCAGACTAGCACTAGACCTTTTTCTTCTCATAGTCAAAGTCTTTCCCACGTCCTCTAACTCACCTCACAAACGTGGACAAGTGTCTCTCCTAGAGGTGGTCTAACAAACCCATTTCAAAGTAACTTCCAGAAGACATTCCTGATTTTTGAAAACAAATGGGCATTTACAAGCCTTATTTTCTAACTCTATCATACCTCAGGCAACCTCTTTACATATAGAATATCAGTTGTAGCACAAGTTTTAAGAGGTTGGGGGGAAAGTTGAGAGCAGTTTTTCAACCTTCCAAAGGGTGGTGGGCATTTCCAATTGGTCGAATAAGGTGTTCCTCTACCCTGTCTTTCTTTGGTAGGATGAACACCAACTGCGGAGGCTGTAAGCTGGTCCACCCTTCGTAGTCTGGGGCTGTGCTCACCTTCCAGGATGGTTAAGGCCTTTGTCTGCCTTGGCACGAGATGCAGCCTGGCTGGAGGTGCGGTGCTGCAGGCTGAGGTGTGGGTCTCGGAGGATAAGGTACGGTCTCGTGGGACGACGTGTGGTCTCACCGGACAAGGTGCGATCTCGGGGAGCTGGCACAGAGCTAATGCATGGCCGAGCTTTCAGGCGTCCACTTGCCTTCTTGGGCCCTGGAAGCCCTCAGCAGCCCCAGGATCTGAGATCTGACAGGTCGCTGCCGCCATCAGGTCATCCAGCCAGCGGGATAAGCTCGTCAGTCCTTAACATCCTGGGCCGGCCAGCGGGCAGTCGCAGCGGGAGCTCCGCGTCTGCAGGGCAGATCCACCGATACCCCAGCTCACCCACCGGCCTGGGGCCAGAGGGGTCCGGGGGAGCGGGCCACCCTCCTTTCCTCACCACGCTTGCTCTCTGTGGAACTCTCTTTTTCCTTTTTTAAAATGAATTTTTACTGTGGATATTTGAGGTTTATAACATGATGTTACTGGATACATATAGATAGTCAACTGGTTACTGTAGTGAAGTAAACTAACATATGTATGATCACACAGCCGTACTTTTTCTGTGTGTGCAGCTAAAATCCATTTATTTAACAAAAATCCCTAAAACAGGACTATGAGCAACAGTCTTCGTTTTAGACAGTAGCTTGCTCTCCAGACCCCTTTCCCCTATCATATGTGCTACTTTGTATCCTCTGACCTGCATCTCCCTATCTCTGTCCGCTACCCTTCTGTCCTTTCTGACACTTCCGTTTCCCTATGTTACTTCTCTGCCTAGGGCCATGAATCCTCCTGGGACAAATAGAGTCCCCTCTTCTGCCATGGGATCGGGTCCCTGCTTCATTGGTACAGGCTTTGCTCCAAATCAAGTTCACAAACTCAAATGCCTCCAGATCCATATATTTCTATGTACAGGTAGAAATATTTTTGCTTAGTAAAGATAGTAGAATGAATTGGACATAACTTTCCTATGTTCATTTATGAATACACAGCCAGAGAAACTCCACTACCATGTACAACCACAAGAATGGGTTCCTAATTAGAATAAGTTACACTCCATGTATGCATAATATGTCAAAATACACTCTACTGTCATGTGTATCTAAAAAGAACAAATTAAATTTAAAAAAAAGAAATATTTTCCTACCACAGAGAAGCCAAAAGACAGAAAGGATAACTAACAAATGACACTTAACATGAGGGCTGGGAGTAACAGGGAAGGGTGGGAAATGTGGCAAACTGAAAAATCACATGTCTTCTAAAGAGGACGGGGAAGTTGCCATGTAAGAATACAGACACGGGACTTCCAGATATTTCTATTCTTTTAAAGAAGTCAGAAATCTGGATTTTTTTTTCTATTGAAATTTTAAGTGTTGGCTCAGTTTTAAAAAAATAATAATAATGTTCAAGCCAAACGCAATATACACATCTCTCTGTGCTCAAGATATTGCCCTCCATGCTCCACCACTACCATCAAAGCATATCCCTCTCCCTGGTGGACTTACTGAGTCTAGCAAGGTTCCTCATTTACATCATGGCTTTTTTGGCTACTGATCCTCCTAATAACAATGTTCTTCATCCTTAGACAACTTCGGCCCATATTATTTCTGGCCACCTAGGGATTCTCAAGACTTCAGATCCCTTTGACAACACACCAGCCCTCTTGACCTACAGTCCCTGGGTCAGGCCTCATTTCCCATTAGTGTTTCTGGGCTGCTACCCTGCTAAGCACCCAGCTGAGGCCTCTCCCTCCTAATAGTATCCTTCCACTCCCTCCATCATGGTGTCAGCTCTTAATCACTAAGACCTCTCTGCACTTGACCCTGCTGCCGTCACCTTGCACAGCTGCTGGCAATGTGGATAACAAGAGCAACCTATTCTCTGGGTCCTGTAACCATTCACCAGATCTGAAGGCCAGAGCCCCATCCTGGATCCCCTTTTTTGGCTCTGTGTTCTCTGGTCCTGATCCTGGGCTAGGGACATTGTTGGACATCAGTGGATGCTGGATTTAATCCACCCTTAATTCAGGCCATTTCACTTCCACTGAACCCTGTGGCTTCTTTCTACTAACATCCCACGCTGGCTTCTCTAAATGTGGGTCCTCAGGCCACCCAGAGTCTCCCACTGCTAACAACTGATGAGGAAGATGAGAATGATCTGCAGAGGGGTCATCTATGGAGAGCCTGCCTATGCTGGATGCTTTGCAGTACTCATTTAATCATCTCTTTAAATTAGATACCATCATCTCCATTTATAGATGTGGAAATACCATCATTGGAATTATATTAATTGCTCAGGATAAAATGGTGAGTGTCTGGAACATGGCACATCTATGTCTACTGGCTCCAAAACCCACCTAGCTTCTAGCCTGCTGAGCTGGTTTGACCAGTCCTCTCCTCTTCTCCCTGGACTCACTCCCTCTCTTTGTTCCCTCATTCTTTCTCCCTTTCCCTGTATCTCAGAAGAAAAGTGCTTCCTTTTGGGGGCTGAAAGCCACACCATTCCCATCACTGCCTCCACTGTGTCCCCTCCCATCTTCTAATGGGTCTTGATTCTTCAGTTTTCCCTCTCTGCTCAATTTCCTGAGTCCCAGCACAGATTGCTTCCCCTCCATCCACAGCTGAGAAGGAGGTCTCTGTGCTGGAAAATTCTGCATGTTTATCTTCTCTGCTACTCATTAAGTTTCCCCTTCTTTGTTATCAGCAGTCTAGGTAGTTCCTAAACTAATGCAAGCTAAAGTGTTAATGGATGATATCCCTTCTAAAGACTATATTCATTTTATTCATGGGTATATTTGGAACTTTCCCACAGAAATTGTAAGTTTAGAAGGAAGAAGTTGAAGGACATGAATTTGAGTTGAGGGATGATAGACTAAATGTCTGGGGCCTTTGCATTTCTCACATTATGGAGAGAGGGGATCCCCAGCTGGGTCTTGCCCAAAGGACTCCCAGACGTGCTACAGATTTTCATTTTTACAACAACCCATTCGAGGTAGGTATGATAGACCTGCTTTTCAGTGAGGAAACTGAAATTCAGAGGGGTTAAGAAACTTACGCAGACCCACAGAGTTAAGTAGTAAAATGAACTGGGATTGAAACCCAGGCAACCTGACTTCACAGTCCCTGATAGTTCCATAAAATGGAACAACTTCACTAGGAAGATTGAGGTCCTACATTGCAAGCACTAAACCAGACCCTCAAAATAGAGCACTAAACTCACTTCTCAGTTCTAAAAGTGACTCCTAGCCTTCCTCCCTCTCCAAACTACTCACCAAAGACAAATGACTCCCATTTGAGGTCATTGCTGAACCTGGTCATTGCTGGTCATTGTCTTCTCCTTTGACTTCCATCTTCACCTTCCAGGTGGTATCTGATTCTTTAATTAACTGATGCTGGTCAGGTCCATGGGCAAGGGCCCAAAACGATGTGGCCAAGATGATTCAACTTAAGAGAAAAGGCTTATAGGTTGTGCAGGCTATGAAGGCCCTTACAAAATGTGTGTTCTGGTATTATTTGTACACATTTAAACTTGGGCCTAGTTTGCCTGCTTATTTATTTATTTAGGTACTGGGAATTGAACCCAGGGTACTTTACCACTGAGGTACACCCCTAGCCCATTTTATCTTTTTTTAAGAGAGGATCTCAAGTTGCCTAGGCTAGCCTGGAACTGGTCTTGAACTTGGCAGTCCTCCTGCCTTGGCCTCCCAAATGCCTGGGATTACACCCCCCAACCCCCAACTACTGGATATAGTTTTGTTGTTTGTTTGTTTGGTACCGAGGATTGAACTCAGGGGCACTCGACCACTAAGCCACATCTCCAGCCCTATTTTATATTTTATTTAGAGACAGGGTCTCACCGAGTTGCTTAGCGCCTCGCTTTTGCAGAAGCTGGTATTGAAGTCTTCATTCTCAAGCTGGGGATATGGCTAGTTGGTAGAACGCTTGCCTTGCATTTTAAGGCCCTGGGTTCAATCCCCAGCACACCACGCGTGCGTGAGTGCGTGTGTGTGTGTGTGTGTGTGTGTGTGTGTCATTCTCCTGCCTTAGCCTCCCAAGCCCCTGGGATTACAGACAGGCTCCTGGCCCAGGTCAAGCTTTTTACAATCCTACCTGCAAAGGATTGACAAGTACTCTCAGGGCCATTTAGCCCAAGCTGTTTAAAGTTGGGACAGTGGGGGTAGTCTAGAATCCTCTGAGGGAGATTTTTTTTTTAATGTCCAGGAAGCAATTCAGCAAAACATGCTTGCACACAGCCTGAAAAACAGAAAGTCAAAATGTTCTTTGCATCAGTACATGTGTTTTTATACTAAAAGCAGAAGCAGATTAGAGGAGACATTGGAGCAATTCTCCTATCGCAAGTCCTTACAGATAACATCTTCAGATAACACAGAGGTAAGCAACCCAGGATGAAGTCACAGAAATAATTGTTGCTGGGAAGCCCGGGGCTATTAAAAAGAAGAAGAAAGTAAAGTCTCTCAACTGTACCAGCAAACTTTCAAGACTGGCCCGCTGCAGCGACTTCCAGCTCAGCCCAGATTCTTTGTGTGAGGCTCATTGTTAAACAGGGCAGCTCCTCCAGCAGAGGAATCACTGTCGGAATTCCAGCTCCTATTCAAAGGGTTATCAGCCGCTATTGTTTTGATGTTTCTCAATTTGCAGTGTTCACAGAGGAAACGGTTCTCTCCTTCGCGGCTCCAATTCATTAAAACAAATCGGCCCTTTTCTCCCGAGTTCCTGAATAATTTGCATTTATGAAATGCCCTCTCTTCAAACTGTCTGTGCAAATCCCAAGTTATGCATTTGAAGTTCATGACCCCTTTTTCTTCTTTATGTTCCCACCCCTCCCTCTCCCACAATTTGCTGAGCTACAGGG
>PVHX01001699.1:0-195025 GCA_004024805.1 Geosciurus inauris
TATCCCTATTATAGTTTGGATTTGGAATGCCCCCAGTGGTTCCCAGATGGTGGTGCTATTGGGAGGAAACTGAAACTTTAGGAGATGGAGCTTAGCTGAAGGAAGTAGGTCATTGGGGGTATGCTTTTGAAGGGAATACTGGACTGATCCCTTCCTCCCTCCCCTTCTCTCCCTCTGCTGCTGCCATGAGGTGAGTAGCTCTGCTCCACCATGTGCTTCCTGCCATGATGTTCTGCCTTGCCACAGGCCCAAAGCAATGGGGTTGAGCAACCATGCACTGAAACTATGAACCAAAATAAATCTTTTTTCCTTTTAATTTTTCTCAGATATGTTGTCACAGTGACAGAACTCTGACTACTACAATCCCACATCTGGCTTCACAGAAAGGAAAAACACCCCAGGCCAAAGGAAAGAACACCAGCCCAAGATTCAGGTTTCAGGACCACCAACAAACCAGGTAGCCACTGGCAAGTCACAACTTCTCTAATGTTTGTATTCCTCACCAGTAGGACAAGGGAGAAACACTTGTGAATGGTCTCAAAATTCTGAGTTTCTGACTGTTTTGAGCCACATTGAACTTCCATTATTTTTTTTAATATCTTTATTTTATTTACTTATTTTTATGTGGTGCTGAGGATCGAACCCAGTGCCTCACGCATGCGAGGCAAACGCTCTACTACTGAGCTACAGCCCCAGCCCCAATCCATTATTGATTGACATCATGCTGTCACCTTCAACATGAATTAGCTGTTTTTCTTTTCTTCCTGGACTTGGGACTTGAACGAAACTTATCAATCCATCAGACTGAACTTGAATGAGCTGGCAAACACTTGACAAGCAGCCAAGAACTCACCAATATGGACCCTGAACAGAAGAAAATAGGGTCCTCAGGGCTGGATTTGTGGCTCAGTGGTAGAGCACTTGCCTAGCACATATGAGGCTGGGTTCAATCCTCAGCACCACATAAAAATGAATATAAGGCTGGGGCTGTAGCTCAGTGGTAGAGCGCTTGCCTCACATGCGTGAGGCACTGGGTTCGATCCTCAGCACCACATAAAAATAAATAAATAAAATAAAGATATTGTTTCCATCTACAACTAAAAATATTTTAAAATAAATAAATAATAAAACAAAGGTATTATGTCCATATACAACTAAAAGAAAATAGGGTCTTGCTATGTGGATAAGTACAAACATCACAATAAAGCAGATATTCATCAGACAAGTGTGTTCAGAAAGCCAGTGTCTTGAGAGAAGGACATAGATGATATAAACCAGTGCTGTACCACAATACATCACAGGACATAGGACATCAATCAAAGCAAAGAAGAAACAGTGAGGGAGGGTCAATAGGAAAAAGGAGGGACACAGGCTCCTACCTCATCCAGACCCAGTCACTTCTCGGGGGTCTCCTGGCTGAGCAGGAGGGTAGAGCAATCCTGAGCAGCAGCCTGCT
This sequence comes from Geosciurus inauris, assembly GCA_004024805.1. Lineage (NCBI taxonomy): Eukaryota > Metazoa > Chordata > Mammalia > Rodentia > Sciuridae > Geosciurus > Geosciurus inauris. The sequence continues at coordinate 1,457 of PVHX01001699.1, forward strand.
ACTGCAGAGGAACAAGAAGTTTCCAGCCAGACTAAGGAGGCAAATATATTTGGAAAGAATCTAAAAGAGTGACTGGACCAGAACCTGGCCAGATAAAGCCAGGAGGCACTGGCAATCATTAATGGCTAATATTCACCAAGTACCAGGTTCCTGGCAGGTAACCCTCCTACCTGTACTCCTGACTATCAGGGCCTTGAGGCTCTAAAAAGCCAGGCTGAGGCCTAAAGGGCATGGTCTTAAGTGTAAGTGATCAAGATCTACTTTTCTTAAGAAAAGTAACCAGAGAAACCAAAAACCAAAAACAACTAAAAAAAAAAAACAATAGGGAAATCTAGAGTGAGGACCAGAAGGCCATAAAGGATGTTCATCCAGCAACCCAGATACTCAGGGATCACCCTCAGGCTACAAGGAACAGAGGAAAGGGAGAAAAGGGGATAAATGAAATTTGGAGAATCTAACATGTATAGCTTAGATAAATAAAAATCTACCTGCCCAAACCCTTCCTGTGAGGTCACCATTTCAAGATAAACTGAACAATTCTGAAATGACCAAAAAGTTTACCAAGTAATTTCAATGGAAAACTAGACCTTATAAGAATATAACTTTCCAAGTTCTAATCCTATGGAACTTGCACCCTTCATATCTTCAAGTTATTTTACAACTGTTAATCCGTACATAACTAACAACAATACAAATGGTTCCTGTCCATAGACAGGCAAATAAATTCTAAGAAAGAGAACTGATCCCCCTACAAGCAAAGTTACATCCACTTGGAATTCATTTCATGGAGTGTGTACATGTCTATTCTAAATTTTTTTCTTTGAACAGTTTGTAACATCTTACTGGCTCCCTCATTAATAAAATCATTTATATTTGCATGAGTCATGACATTTTATTTTTTAAATTATCCTCTAAAACTCACAAACCCAGGGCTGAGGATACAGAATGCCTGCCTAGCATATATAAAGCTCTAGGTTCAACCCCCAGCACCACCAAAAATAAACAGATAAAAAATGAAAATGAAATTCACAAACTCAAGTCCAATAGGAGGACAATACTCTGTATTAGCTGCTCTAAGAAAGGTAAAGGTGAGGTTAAGTGCCCCTGGGTTCAATCCCCAGTACCAAAGGGGAGTGGGGGTAGCGGTGGTAAAGGTCCCAGAGGTCAATAATTCTTCCAACCCCAACACCCTGCTGGCAAACTGGAGGCCCACCTCACCTCTCTCTCTCTCACCCACCAGCAATCAGGGGCTGAAGCTTTCGCCTGAGTTTTGTCTAAGTACCTAGTCTGGTCCTGATACTCAAATTTATATAAAGAAGCATCCACCAAGCTGGGTATGGTGGCATAAGACTGGAATCTCAGATACTTGGGCATGAGGCTGAGGCAGGAGGCAGAAAGATCCAGAGTCTGAGTCTGAGGCTAAGCCAGGCCACTTAGATCCTATCTCAAAAAAAAAAAAAAAGCAGCAACTACCACCAGAAAAGTCACTATCACTGGGTTTTGTTTTGTTTTTTCTTCTCTTTTATTTTTCCTCCCCTGGCCCCTCCCACCTCCCCAGCACAGAAATCTCTGAGCTTCAAACTGTTTTTCATAGCTGTGCTGGAATAAATGGGAAACCACAAAAATGAAGGCTTCTACTGCTCCCGTCATCAAATCGCAATGGCAATAAAAAAATCATCCAGAACTCTCTGTGATTTAACTCTGAGCATTTTAAGTGTTTGTTAACTCATTTAAGTCCCAAATTTAATCAGCCATATGAAATATTCAGAGACAAAATTCAGGATTTTTTTTTCCAGTCTGAATCCAGGGCATTATGTACTAGGCAAGTGCTCTACCATTGAGCTACACCCCAGCCTCCAAGTCAAAATTCTGAACTACAGTATTTCTTAGAGCCCTCTCCAGCCCTCACTGGAGATTGCCAATCTGCCTTTCCAGGCCCCATGGAATTGGTCTTTACTTTTAATCAGAGAGCTCTGTAGGAACAGCCACTATGACCCTTGACCCCAACCCCAGCTGGAGTTTTTCTTTACACTTATAGTCTACTCTACTCTAAGGGATCTCAAAATATACTGGCTTAGCAGATAGGAGCAACTCTCTCTCTGACATGTTAATCAGAAAGTGGACAGCTTCAACAATGAAAGAATCCCTGGTTTTCATTTTACACTTTTCTAAGCAAAAAGCTTGGCAAAGCTTCCTATGGTTTCCCCCCACTTTTACAAAAATCTGTCTTCTAAGCAAAAGCTTCTGTTTCCCAGTCACAGTAGATACTCTTTTTAAAAAATGTTAAAAACAGAAAAAGTCATTACAATAGCATTTTATTTCCATATTTTCTCCCCAATATTTTCCACTTAAATAGTTTATGTATATTGTTTTTTCATGAATTCCACATTTTCAAATAACTTGACCTTACAAACTGTGTTAATAATCCATTATTTTTTTTCTTTCTTTTATCAAAAAAACACATATTCAACTGTTTATTCAGCATCTTCTTATGTGCCAGGCACTGGGTGCACAGCAGAAAACACAAAGACTGTTCTCTCGGGGCTGACTCCTGAAGAGTACAATAAAGCAGCATGGAAGGATACAGAGTGAGAGGAGTGTCCTGCCATTAACAGGGTCTTTGGGGAAGGGCTCTCTTGAGCAGGCACCTGAAGAACAGAGCCACGTGGGCATCTTCAGGAACAAGGTGAGGGATGGGAAACTAAAACCCAAGTGTCAAGACTGAGGTAGAAATATATTAATCAAAACATTAACCAATATTAAGAGTTGGGGATATAATTCAGTGGTAAAGTACTTGCCAAGTATGTGGGGGGGGGGCCCTGGGTTCCATTCCCAGCACCACAAGACAAGGAAAAAAAACGTTAAACAAAGCTTCTGACTCATATAAATAATCAATACAATAAAATTCTAGTTGAAGGAATTTGCCTTATTTTGCTTAGCATAGTTTACATTAGTGTTTCTGAAATATAATTAGTACTCAGCCCTTTGTTCTCAGTCCCCCATTATTTCCTTAATAAACTATACGGATGACCCCAGAGGACCTCATTCTGAAAACCAGCAACCAACCCTCTCATTTTATGTAAAATAAATCCACACTCAAGACACACTGGGATGAAGGCTGAACCCCTTTTGAAGAGAAGTTTTCACACAAAAATCCTCCCCATCAAGAAAGTAAACTGGGGGCTGGGGCTATAGCTCAGTTGGTAGAGTGCTTGGCTCGCATGCAGAAGACCCTGGGTTCAATCCCTAGCACCACAAAAAAGAAAGTAAACTGCTTAAAAACAAAGTAGTTTCCAAACACTAAAACAACACAATCTTTTCCCCAAGGAGGTACTACTTTCTGAATTCTGTACCCTTCCACTCATTTGTCCCCTTTTCAACCAGGTGCCCCACTCTTGAGCCTTGAACCACTCTACACTGAGTTCCAAGTTTACATTGGCTCTTTGCTGCCACCCAGGTTGCTGAGGTCACCCTCTTGGGCAGGGGTGCCTTGCTCTCTCCTGTACCTCTCACAGTTTACCCTTCCTCCTTCTGAAGTCCCATGTTGCTAAGGAATCCAAATCCCATCTCATCCTGCCCTGCTTTTTATTTCTCTTACATACACAGCCTGTCTCCACGGAATAATCTTATTTTTCCAAATAAAAATATCAAGACACATTGTGAATACATAGGTATGTGGTACATGAATTGCTGTTACTCAGTATCTGGAATACTTCATACTTTTAAAGAATTTTTTAAAACTTAAGACTACACTTAGACACAGTTTGATGAAGAAACACAAGAAACTGGGACTGTTTAGGAAAATGTATTATCTGTGATCACTGTCACAGGCCTTCTGTCTCTATTCCATAACAAATAGCTTTATTTTTCCAATGAAATCTGACATCATTCTACAAAAAGATTTGGAGCTATTTAATAAGGACACAAGAGGCAGTGGCAGCTGTTGGTTAAAGGCCAAAATGCTGCTATCTGAAAGTTACTTTAACATCTCTGGCAGGATCACTGTGGTGGGAGGGGGAATCAGCTGTGGCTGTCATAAACACCTCAGTCCTAATGAGGTAAACCAAGAGAATGGTGCAGCTCGGGTATATCTAGTACTATTTCTAGGCTGGAAATAGATCTCTCTCAGGCACTCAAGTAGGCTTTTGTTTTAGTCAACAACAGAATACCTGAGACTGGGGTAAGTGATAAATTGTCTCACAGTTCTGGAGGCTGGGAAGTCCAAGAGTATTATGGTATGGATGTGAGTTGTCCCCCAAAAGCTCATGTGTGAGATAATAAGAAGGTTCAGAGGAGAAGTGATTGGGTTATGAGAGAGTTACCCCAACCAGCGAATTAATTCCCTGATAGGGATTAACTGAATGGTAACTTAAATGGTAGGATGTGGCTGGAGGAGGAAGGAATTGGGGGTGTGGCTTTGGGATATACATTTGTAACTGGCAACAGCAGACCTCTCTCTCTGCTTCCTAATCATATGTGAGCTGCTTCCCTTTACCACATTCTTCCACCATGATGTTCTGCCTCACTTCAAACCCCAAGGAATGGAGCCTTGAGGTTTCTGGTTTGAGACCTCTAAAACCATGAGGCCCTAAATAAACTTTTCCTCCTCTAAAGTTGTTCTAGTCAGGTCCTTTTAGTCACAGCAGTGAAAAAGCTGACTAAAACAAAGAGCATGACCCCAACAGCAGCTTAGCTTCCGGTGAGGGCCTTATGTTGCTTCAACTCATGGTGGAAAGCAGAAAGGCAAATGAGTGTGTGCAGGGGAGAGAGAGAATATGAAGAGTAGACTTGCTTCATAACAACCCACTTGCATAATAAGGAATCCAGTCCTGCAAAAGTAAAAACTCAAAGAAGAAAGGCATTGATCCATCCATGAGGGCTCTATACCCATGGCCCAGACAATTTCCATTGGGCCTCACCTCCCAACACTGCTGCATTGAGGAATTAAGATTCCAACTTATCAACTTCTGGGGGACACACTCAAACCATGGCTGCATTCATTCTAGAAGGAGAGAGACATCCAGGACTCAGGAAGGCACACTCAAGTCCTGTCCTTGCCTCTTGGCAACCTCTGCTGTCCATGACCTGGGAGAGACACTCACCAATTTCTAATTAAGAAAAAGTTCCTCCAGGGTTGGGGTTGTGGTTCAGCGACAGAATGCTTGCCTAGCATGTGTGAGGCACTGGGTTCAATCCTCAGAACCACATAAAAATAAATAAAATAAAGGTACTGTGTCCATCTACAACTAAAAAAAGAAAAGAAAAAAAAGTTCCTCCAGAGCTATCAGGAAAAAAATAATTTGGCCCTGTAATGGTTGATTGTTAACTTGATTGGTTTAAGAGATGCCTAAGATTAAGAGGCTTCTGGGTATGTCAATGAGGTTGTATATAGGAATGACTGGCATGTGGGATGGCAAACTCAAGTGGAGACCCCTCCCTAAGCGTGGGCAGCACAATAGGTTGGAGGCTTGGATGGAATAAAAGTTGGAAGAACAAGGAAGTAACAGCAGATACAAGCTTTTTTCCTTCTTGAACAGGTTTTTGACTGCTTCAGGGATTTCCTGAGTACATGAGACTCCAGCTCTTTCACTCTTCCAAAGTGGACTCTGACAGTGATTCTCCAGCGAGTTTCCAGAAGCCTTTGGTCCAAGACTGGGGTAGCATCATTGATCCCTCTTGTTCTGAGACTTTGGCATTTTGGACTGTGCATCTACTATTCCTCCAGCTCTCCAAGATATATATATGTATATATAATATATATCCTGTTGGTTCTGTTCCTCCAGAGAATTCTGACTAATACAGGCCCTGTGGCCCAGGGGGAGCCATAAAGACTTACAGAGCTCACCCTTTCCCAGTCATCTGCACATATAGATAAGCATATGGGAGACCTGTCATACACTGAGATCTCAATATTGACCAAATCTGGGTTTTGTTCTATTTTGTTTTTTGATACCAGTGATTGAACTCAGGGGCACTTACTTAACCACTGAGCCATATCCCTAGCCCTTTTCTTTGTATTTCATTTTGAGGCAGGGTCTCACTGAGTTGCTTAGCACCTTGCTAACTTGCTAAGGCTGAGTTTGAACTTGCAATCCTCCTGCCTCAGCCTCCCGAACCTGAGTTTTGTTTTTTGCAGTTTCAGAGATTGAACCTAGGGCTACATGCATGCTAGTCAAATGCTCTACCACTGAACTACCTCCCCAACCCCTCAGCAGCTCAGCAGTATTTTTTTTTTAATATTCAGATGGGTATTGTCCTATAGGCCTATACCCTAATTCACAGTCAGTGGAGAAGACCACTGCAAGCTTAGGAACAGCCCACAAAGAAAGTAAAAAGGGACCTGCAAGCTTAGGAACAGCCTACAAAGAAAGTAAAACTCTTCTAATCAAGTCTATCACTCCAGCACTGGAAAAACTAACCCTCAGAATACTGGGCTGCCTAAAGATCACAAAACTTTTTAAATATTTTTTTAGTTGTCAATGGATGTTTATTCTTTATTTATTTATATGTTGTGCTGAGAATCAAACCCACTGCCTCACACATGCAAGGCAAGTGCTCTATCACTGAGCTACAACCCCAGCCTGGATATTGCTCTTGGACATAGTAAAAGCACTCCTTGAAATTTAACCAAAAAAGTAATAACAATTCAAAAGAGGAATTCAGGCTCTACTCATGAGGACATTTACTATACAGTCTAAAAGCAAAAAGTCTGGAAATCATGGTCACAAGACTTTGCCACAGAGGACCCTACACAGCCTTTAGAAAGAAAAAATTCCGAAGTTCTATTCGAGTCTGTCATACACTAAGATGATTTCTAATTTTCTTAAATGTTACAATGTTTTAGCTAATAAACAAAACGAGGGAAGTTTTCCATCAATAGCAAAAAAAATTTATTAAGTACCTTCTACTGGGACTGGGGCTGTGGCTCAGTGGTAGAGCGCTTGCCTTGCATGCATGAGTCACTGGGTTCGATCCTCAGCACCACATACAAATAAATAAATAAAATAAAGATATTTAAAAAAAAGTACCTTCTACTGTACATTTGAGGGAATCTAGGACTGATAAGCTCTGCACCTTGGCTATGGCCAGCATACAAAATTGCAGCTTTTTAAATGTGGCCATTTTTATGTTGTGTAGTTCCTTTCATTTATGTTCCCAATGGATTTTAGTAAATACGTAGTCGAGTTTTTGTTGTTTGTTTGTTTTTTTTTAATTTTTTTAGTTGTAGATGAACAGATATCTTTATTCATTTTTATGTGGTGCTGAGGATCGAACCCAGTGCCTCACACATGCGAGGCAGGCGCTCTACCAAGGAGCCACAATCCCAGCCCTGTTGTTTGTTTTTTAATAATGTCCCACCCCAGGACATCCTCCAGAAAGCAATTTTCAGTTAAGGATTGTGTTGATGGCAGCTATGGGAGATTTTTTTACCATTAAGATGATATACACAGGTAAGTCTCACACATGCTGGATCACCTGAGGAATTTTATTAAAATGCAGATTATGATTCACAAGGTCAAGGTGAAGCTGCTGATTCTAACAAACTCAATGCTGCTTCTCTATGAGCCACAGCCACAGCAGCAAGGATCTATCTACAGGTTGCAATAAGCCAATACCACAAAAAGTATCTGTAAAACTAAAACTTTTAAAAGTCAAATTATACCTCAAAAAATAAAAAAACTCCACAGAACTGGAACTTATTAAAACTCTTAATTCTTGATGGGATTCCGAGTTTTATAACATTGTAGAACTATCTTCATAATGACTTCTTGTTTTCTCTACCAGTTTGGAATACAATTCCTTGTAGTCTGTAAAAACTTTCCCCCTAAAAGCCTAGGTTTCTTTTTTTTTCTTTTTTTGGGGGGCAGGGGGTACTGGGGATTGAACCTTGGGGCACTTTACCCCAAGGTGCATCTCAGCCCTTTTTATTTTTGAGACAGGATCTCACTAAATTATTGAGGCTGGCCCTGAACCTATAATCCTTCTACCTTAGCCTCCCAAATCACTGGGATTACAGGCATAAACCAGCATACCCAGACAAAACCCTGATTTTTATCAAGGCTGAGCAGCCAAGACCACCAAGTCGCCACACCCTTCAAGTGGGTCCCTTTCCCTCACTGGCTATCTCTTGAGGTTTAAATTCTAAAGCAGAGACAAATTGCAGAGTTAGAGATTTTAGGGGCTGAGCCCAAAAGTTCTTCCAGATTAAAGCCCCACAAACCACCATAGTATTTTTCTTAAAGGTAAGTAAATACCATTGACCTCCATTCCTGGCTGTAGGTGAAATGTCCCAGTAATGAGCTGATAATCCACACTTTGTACAAACTACTGAATTTCAATTCCTTTACCAGATCTGTTGAGTGGCAAGTTAGTTTTCCAGTGGCAAGTTCTATTTACTTTCAAAGGCCCACAAAGTAAACAAAGCAAGGCACTTGGCAAGGTATTGAACTCCAACCAGTTCCAAGTTCAGTCCTACAGGGCCTTTTCTTATTAATTTCTGATTATCAGTACTGTACTCAAACACTGGCTAGCTGCTGCTTTTAAAAAGCTACAGAGCTGGAGTTGTAGCTCAGTGGTAGAGCACTTGCCTAGCATGTGTGAGACACTGGGTTCAGTTCTCAGCACAGGGTATAAATAAATAAAGGTCCAACAACAACTAAAAAAATCAAAAAGAAAAAAGCAATTATACATCTCCTCCTCACCTCCTACATTCTCTTTGCTAACAGCGATGATACCTACCTACAAAACCAATACATCTTTTAGAACATTCTGGTTTACTAGATTGTTTAGTTTAAAAGTCTAGACAGATAACCTACTCCATTTATCTTTCCTTAAAATTCTTCAAAAATACCACCAGTAATGAGCAGAACAGCCTCCCATCCATGAGAAAGATAAAATAGTCTGTGATTCTGCGATTTATGAACACTGGGACCTTTATTTAAAAGGTGTTCACACATGATATTATTCCCAAGGAATGTTTATGTATGCACCCAAGTAAGCACAGGAAGATCAATACTTCACACATTGCAGTTTCGTACAAATGGCTTTTGTGGCTGGGGAGGCCTACCTGTGTAGAGGAGTATGTTGGACACACAGGTTTTTCAAGCTGCAGTATGCCTTGTCCACAACAGAGATAAGCAATAGCCCAAAAAGGCCTGTCAAAAAACCCCACAACTGGGACAGGGCTGACAGACCCCTCCTCTGAACATCATGGGGCTAAAATTCAGGACTCAGAGAAATGAGTTCTATGGCAAGTCCAACCGAAAGTTCCCTGTTTCTGTTACCTCCCAAACTGGTTGCCCTACTGGAGTGATTTAACTCTGGGTACCAACTGGGCAGTTCCAGACACTGGTGTTGGGCGTTGGGCAGCGGATTCTGGGATGCTAGGAAGACTCAAACCTCTGCAGTATAAACTGGAGACAGCAGGCAGATCTAGGCTCTCCCACTGCATCTGAGCTACAAGCCTCCCATTCAACAAACATTTACTGAGCATCCACCATACACTAGGCACCATGCTAGGCTCCAGGGAAAAACCAAGCAGCAGTCCCCAGTCTCCAGAGGCCGAGGCAAAGACCGTTCGGAGGTTGCGCGGGCCCCGAAAACCTGCCACAGGTTGCTAAGCCAGAAAACTGCATGATCCCGGCGCCAGGTTCCGCACACCACCAAGTCCAGTAATGAAGGCGGGAGTGGACAGACAGGCCCGGGGACAGGTATGCAGGTAGATGGCACACCTGAGGCTACCAGGTTCAAGAGGGCAGGCTCTGGCTGAGGGCCAAAGGACGGGGGAAGGGACGGCGGCGCGGGAACCCTGCCAGAAAGAGGGTACGAGGAGCAGGGGGCTGTGGCCCCGGGACACGGCGGAGGCCGGCGGAGCCTGCGCCCCCGCAGCGGGAGTGGGAGTGGGGCGCGGGTAGGGAAGGCGCGGTAGGCCGCCCGCCCCGCACCTGGGGCCCCGCCCGGCACCTACCACTTGGGCGACCTTGAGGCGGCCGAGCGTGCCGCGCAGGTAGTCGGGGTCGCAGCGCAGGCCGGCCAGTCCGCGGCGCTGGCTCACCGGCTCGGTAGTGGGCTGGTACGGGCTGCTGGCGCCCGAGATCATGGAGGTGCTCGAGGCCTCGCCCTCGAAGCCGTCTAGCTCCTCGCCGCTCCGCATGCTGCAGCCCGGCCCCGGCCGCCTCGCGCGGCGGGCCCCTGGCGCCAGGAGCGGGCGGGCTCAGCTGGGACGCCGCATCGCCGCCGCCACCGCCCGACTGCCCGCCGCGGCCCGCCCCGCCGCCGCCGCCTCTGCGCCCGCCGCCCGCTGCGGCCGCGGCTCGGTCCGCTCGGGCTCGGCTCCCGCCGCCTCAGCAGCGGAAAGGGAGGGAGGCGGGAGCGGGCTCAGAGGGAAGGAGGCGGGAGCCGAGCGCCGGCCGGGAGGGGGCGGAGCGAGCGCCCGCCCAAAGGCCGCTCGGCGGCGCTCCGCGGCCAGGCGAGGTGCAGACGGAGGGGCCGCGCCTCGGCCTTGGGGGCGGGGCGCCGTCTTCTAGGTCCCGCCCCCGTCCCCGCCCTCACCTGCGCCGCACGCACCGCCCGAGCCACTGGTGGGCGCCGGCGGTCCAAGCTCTGGGGAACTGGGGTTCTGGAAAAGCGGTCGTGTGGACCTGGAGGAATCGAGGGAAGGTAGAAGCGGGCCGAGGAAGCATAGAACTGCTTTCCCAGGGCCTCAGTTTCTCCTTTGGAGAAAGTGGAATCCTCAACAGGTAACTGGAGGACTTACCGGTGAGGACCGAAATGAGCTGTGCCACCAGAATGCGGGGAAGAGACTTGGACTGTGTGACAGACAAGATGGCTAAGTGTGGGGCCTTCAGCACGAAGCGCTAAGCCAATTCAGAGGAACAGCAGACCGGAGTGAGGGGTCTGAATTAGTAGTCCCCAGGACCCACACAGGTCTCCTATGAATTCTGGACGCCCCCTCCACTCCCCCAAACCCCACCCCCGCCTACTGCTGGACACAGTAGGTTCTCCGTAACTAATGCTAGTTTCCTCTCCTGCCTGAAAAGGTTTTGCTACCTCTATCTCAGCATCAAGCCAGGTTAAACAGATTTTTGCCCTGAAGACATTAATTAGGGACCAATTTGCAATTCAAGTGTGAAGACTAATTTTAAGTTCAAGTAAAACGCCAGCTTTCTAAGAATTGTCACTTGTGTACTGAACCCTTCCACACCACATATATCTAGAGTTCCTCTGCTCTAGGCACTGAGCAAGGAACTTGGATAGGGTGTTATTATTACTGCTATTTTACAGAAAAGAAGACTAAAACTTCCAGAGTGGCAGTGGTTTGTCCAAGGTCACACAAGTAATTGGTAGGCAGAGCACAGATACCAACTTTTTTCAAAGATGGAAGGACAATGACTAATAATTTATTCAACCAACAAATATTTGGGGGGCACTTACTATGTGTTAGGCAATATGCTAAGAATTGAGGAGACATTGCCAGTTCAACAGGTTGAATAGGGCTGGATGTAGGCTCTGACATCTGCTGGTGCCAAATATGTCTAGATGTGTGGGATGAAGACAGAAACAAAAAATAAAATGATCATTTGCAAACTTTTTAAAGATGCATTTGGCTTTCTGGATCCCTTCCCATACCAATGCTCCAACCTGGAGTTGTGTTCTCTGAAGAAAGTATAAAACAGAAGGTCTCTTAGCCAGGGATCACTCACCACAATGATTACCCAACACGAACAGTTGAGAAATCTCACCTATAGGCACAGACCTTCCAATGACTTTTTAGGCCCCTACTTTGAAATATATATGACAGCTAAGAGTCACCAAACATTTGAGGTTAGCCTATACTATAGTAGAGATCAAACGCAAGGAAAAGCAAGGAGAAAATAAGATATATGTCATGAAATGTTTGTAATATATGTATACATATACAAACTATTTTATACATACATCATTGTGTGTACATATATATCTATATGTAGATACAGATAGATACGTGTATTTTCAGAGAAAATCAGAAGATGTTGTAACCATAAAAAGTTTAGAGTAAGCTGGGGCATGGTAGCACACAATTATAGTCCCAGCGTTGTGGAGGCTAAGGTGAAAGAATCACTTGAATCCAGGAGTTCTCAACTGGCCTGGGCAAAACGCAGGACCTTGTCGCAGAAAAAAAAAAAAAAAAAATTCTGTGTGTGAATGTGCATCCCTGTAATCCTTAGTCACTCAGGAGACTGAGGCAAGAGAATCCCAGGTTCAAGGCCAGCCTGGGCAATTCAGCAAGCTCTGTCTCAAATAATAAAAAGGGTTTGAGGACATAGCTTGGTGGTAGAGCTCTGTCTAGCATGCATGAGGCCTTGAGTTCAACCCCTAGCACTGCAAAAAAAATTTTTTAATGAGAGAAAAAATGAGAAAATTAGAGAAATAGTCCAAGAAAATAATAGAATAAGACTTCTATAAAGTTAGAATAGAGGAAATGGAGAGGAGAAAACATAAAATGATAATTCACTAACATTTCTTGAGGACAAAAAGAACAAGTTTTTTATTTAAGGATCCACTAGTACCTAGTGAATGAAAGTGGACACACCCAACCCTCTTAGACTACTGAGGCAAAGAGAAGATCCTTGAGTTCCTAAAAAAGAACAAAACAGAGCCGGGCGCGGTGGCTCAAGCCTGTAATCCCGGCACTTAGGGAGGCTGAGACAGGAGAATCGCGAGTTCAAAGCTAGCCTCAGCAACGGCGAGGCACTAAGCAACTCAGTGAGACCCTGTCTCTACATAAAACAAAAAATAGGGCTGGGGATGTGGCTCAGTGGTCGAGTACCCCTGAGTTCAATTCCCAGTACCAAAAAAAAAAAAAAAAAAAAAAGAACAAAACAGGTTTCATTATAAAGAATCAGGAATCAGGCACCAGACTTCCCCACAGCAACTTTGGAAATCACAAAGAGAGTAGAGCAAAGCAGGACACGGTGGCACACTCCTATAATCCCAGTGACTCGGGAGGGTGAAGCAGGAGGAGCACAAGTTCAAAGCCAGCCTCAGCAGTTTAGCAAGACCCTATTTCAAAATTTGAACAAAAGATAAAAGGGCTGGGGGTGTAGCTCCCTGGTTAAGCACTCCTGGCTTCAATCTCTGGTACCAAAGAGAGACAGAGAGAGAATGGAACAAACCCTTCCACATCCTGATGCCAAATGACCCCCACCTAGAAGTCTGGTTCAGCTGAGTATAGGCCAGGCATAGGGTTGATGAAAGACTCTTGGATGTGCAAAGACTCCTTCTTTCTCAGGAAGCTGCTGGAGGAGGACACCAAAACAAAGATTTAAACCAAGGTAGTGGAAGATAAACAGGAAAAAGTGGATGCAGCAAGAGGGAGGTGATAAGGGACCCTATGACGAAGCAGCAGGGGCCACTGTGCAGCAGGGCTGGAGGTCCAAAATGGAGGGCCAGAGTCTTTGAGAGAAAAGACAAAATTAAGAATGTATTTGACAGCTGGACTTCTGTAATTCTAGCTACTTGGAGGCTGAGGCCCAGGAGTTGAGGACAACCTGGGCTACATAGTTGAGACACTGTCTCAAAAAAAAAAAAAAATGCCTAGATGTGCAAGGCTCTGAATGTCTAATCCCCAGCACCTAAAAATAAACAATGTGTTTGAACACACAGAAAAGAAAAATACATAGTTTGGGGATAGTTTGAGATAAATTAATGATAAATGCTTTAAAAACTAAGCAAATGTCTATATTAACTTTTAGAAGAATAAAATGATGAACAGAAAAGGGAAAGTAAGAATGACAAATTCCATGGCTCCACTGTGAATAGCATTTGCACAATTACAATGACATAAATAATGAGTGCAGAAGTTACCTAAAAGATATACCCATATTAGGAAGAGAGGGATCAGATATATGTATGTGTGATAAAGAGAGGAGGATATGGGCAAGGGGCCTGAACACTCTTCATCCGCCTAGAGAGATCAGCAGATGCTTAAATTGAAAAATCCAGGGTAGCAGTATATGTGTGTTACTTAAACCTACAAATATAAGAATGATATGGTATGGCAGCCTCTAAACCAAGCAACTCAGGAGGCAGAGGCAGGAAGATTTTCATGTCTGAAGCCAGCCTCAGCAACTTAGCCAAACCCTGTCGCAAAAAGTAAAAAGGGCTGGGGACGTGGCTCAGTGGTAAAGTGCCTCTGGGTTCAATCCTCAGCACCACAAAAGAAAGGAAAAGAAAAAAAAGGAAAGAAATACAAAAACGGGTCAGTTAAAAGAGTTAAAAAATGTTGTCTCTGGGAGGCAGAAATGTCATGGGAGTGATGGACCTTGTAGAACGCTTTGATTCTCTCAACTGTGTGCCCGTGTTACTCTGATAAAAATAAAAGTTAAATTCAAGGGGCTGGGATTGTGGCTCAGTGGTAGAGCGCTTGCCTCGCATGTGTGAGGCACTGGGTTCGATCCTCAGCACCACATAAAAATATAGATATTGTGCCCATCTACAACTAAAAAAAATTTTTTTTAAAAGTTAAATTCAAAACAAATTTTTAGAAAAAGATCTCGGGAATTGGTGGCAAGCAAGGCAGGCAAAGTCCCCTGCAGGGACATGGAGAGCAAGTACCAAAACTGGTAAGGAGAGCAGAGTGTGTGCTGAGTTGTTGAGGGAGGGAGAGTATTCATCATGGTGTGTGAATTAACAGCAAAAGGATTTAATTGCATCTGTGGGTCAGAATTTGAGCTGAGATCAGAAACATGAGCACCAGGTAGCTAGACAAGAGGACAGTAAGGGTTGGTGGAAGAGTATGCTGGGCAGAGGGAATAATATGTGCAAAGGCCCAGAGATGAGCACATTCAGCAAAATAGAAGAACTCAAGTGTAGAGTTCAAAGAGAAGAGACAGACAAGACCTGAAACTGACATGGAGCCATGGACCAGTCTTTGCAGGGCCTTGTGGGCCATGTTAGAGGGTGGGCTCCAGCCGGAAGACTAGTTCAGCATGAGAGCAGTCCCAGGAGGCTTGCCTCAGTGAAATGCTCTCTCTGTCTTTGGTGCCAGAGGACATGGATGGAGCAGAGACAAGACTGGAGGCTCTTCTC
Organism: Geosciurus inauris; assembly: GCA_004024805.1. Lineage (NCBI taxonomy): Eukaryota > Metazoa > Chordata > Mammalia > Rodentia > Sciuridae > Geosciurus > Geosciurus inauris. The sequence goes on from PVHX01001699.1 coordinate 16,526, forward strand.
CAGGACTCATTAACTGCTCTCTGTTCCTGGACATGCGCCCAGGTTTATTTTTAGTTCCAGAAACAGGCTCAAAATTTTCTCTTCTGGTTTTTAACAGAAGTTCACAGACTTCCAAAGGGTGTTGTTGGGAATCCCACATGGATCCTTAAATAGTAGATAAAACTTGGCATTATGGTTCCTTCCTCTGTGTTAAATTGTAATACATCACAAGTCCCTGGCAAAGCTGTGCTTCTGGTGTCTACAAGTGCTAAAGACAAAATGAAGACAATAACTGACAAAGAAACAGATGGCCCTTGGACAGGTCCCCATTTCAGGATCTGGCCCACGTGTCCAGGGCTGACTCAAGGCACCCAGACAGAAGAGACTGATGAAGAAGCCAGATGCTACTTTATTCATTGTTACCAGAGTGGAAACTCTGCCAGGTCACAGACTCTTATCTCAGACCCTGAACATATCCCGGATACATCCTCAGAGCAGCTAGATTATGTGGAGGGATAGCTCATGCCTGCAGACATGCTTGGGCTTCAAGAGACTCTTACAACAGGGTCTTTTTCAGCCTGGGCAGTTCTTGGATGCTGACAAGTTCTTATCATTGACCCTTTCTCTGTATTTGCAGTTGTCTGTTCTTCAGACAATGCTCAACTTGTAGCATCTTTACTTATAGATACTTCAATTCACCTGGATCAGATTTAGCCTCCTCCCATTTAGCTCTGGGTTTCACTCTCTCCAAATCTGGGAATCTCCCACCGTACCCCCTCTGCACGCACACTCACACGCGCGTGCACGCACGCGCACGCGCGCGCATACACACACACATGCACTGTTTACTTTGAGCATCAGAACTCATGAAGACCTCTGATCTCAAAGCATTGGTTCTACAAGTTAGATTCTAATTCCACAAAGGGCTGTAAGCAAAACACCTTCTCAGACTCTAATCCCTGCGTGTTTTGTTCCTAGAGGCAGTGTGAAAATAATGAGAGGGGTTCCCATTTCATTTCTTATCTAGACCTCTCCTCGTTGTATCCCTGCCAGTATTGGGGTAGGGTAGCTTTTTCTGTAACTTCAATTAAGCAGTTCATCTACTCTACTTTTAATGAACTCAGTAATTAGCAGGAGCCCTGAGAGACTTCGACCTCAAACTGAAAATACAGGCAGTGGTAATAAGTGGATTTCAAGTGTAAAGTATATAATGGAAAGCCTGATAAGGTTTATATTAATGATTATCAACATTAAGCAAAAAAAATGCACAATAAATCTTATATTTAATGTTTCAAGACTAACAACTTGGTTTGAAATGATTCTACTTCCAAAGGCCTTTTAAATAAAGGTACCTTATGTCTGAAAGACTGGACTCAAAGATATAAAGATAAAACCCCTATTTTTGTGTTTAAAAGGAATCAATGTCCCATCCTTCTCCTCTGTGACAGTGCCAGACTCCTCCAGCAATGTTCCCAAGTGCCTAGGGCGAAGGTCCAGGGCCTGGGCAAATTCCAGGCAGGAATGGTTGAGGGGTTAGAGTTAACTGCTGCTTCTGCAATAACTTGTCTCTTCAGCCGGAAAAATGCTTTCCAAGTCTCCTCTAAAAATAGCGCTTGCTGGGATTTTCCAGTTTGGCATTCCTTCGGCTCCCATGAGCAAGGACAACCCAAACCAATCCATTCTGCACCCCTCGCTGTCGCCTCCAATGGCATCCTACCTTATAGGACCCCAATTTATGGTTCCTGACACCTCCAAGCCCTGCTGGTGCTTGGTGATACAAGGGAGAATTCATCTGTTCAGGAGCTGCAGAGCTTCACCCTAGCTGTCCCCTCTTCCTTCCACCAGAGAGGAAAGGCAGTGTTTTTCTGGGGGAGAAGTTGAAAAAAATGTGCCTAAGAAAATGTGGGAACTGCCTTCACTTAACCTCCAGTACTAGTTAGTGTCACTAGCCATGTGAACCTCAGGGAGCCACTGAGGTAACGAGGAGGCAAAAAGTACAAGCATCTACTGATGTCCCACTCCCATTAGCCAAGTATTGGACCATGTGCTGAGACAGCCAGGCTCTTGACAGAGCACTGGGGTTGGGAGAGTAATTCTGGAACTATAGCGGTCTGTTCAACATCTACCTGCTTCATGAGGCTGTAGTGCTCCTCCTGTTCCTGGACAGGTGGTGCTTACCCAGGGAGAGTGAACAGCTGACCCATGTTTCCCTTCCAGCCTAAGGATTAGTTTAGGGTGGGTACTGGACCCAAGTTGAGCCAGTAAGAATCCTATTCTGGGATTTTTCTCTCTAGAATGTAGGGATTCTCAAATTTAAGATGCACAGGAATTACTCAAGGGGTAGATTCTCAGTATCTCCTCCAGACACTCTAACGTGTAGTCCCAAGAGGGGGACAGGAATCTACAAATATTGATGGAACTACAAGGTCAGCACAACACATGGAGTGGGGAGAGCAAGGAAGAGTTCACTCAACAGTATGTGATCCTGCCAACTGCCTCTGCCTCCTCACTGCCTTTTTTTGTTTGCTTGTTTTGGTGCTGGGGATTAAACCCAGGGCCTCATACATGGCTCCTGCCCTCTTGAGAGAATCTCCTAGCTTGGTGTATAGACCCCAGGTAGGATTTTCCTCTCTCTCTGGTAGAACAGGACATGACATTTACATAGGGCCTTCTTCGTGCCAAACACTCCTCTACTTGGTTTTCATATATTAACTCATTTAACCCTCACAACCGTTCAGTGAGGAGGGCCAACTCCTGGACATCCTGTAGGTCTCAAGCTAGGTGGAAACACATTCCTGAGTCCCCACATTCAGTCAGGTGCTCATGTCCTGGCTTTCACAGTCCCTTGCATCAAAGAATTTATTACACTACATTGTGATTCATAGTTACCTTATTTATATGCTGTCCTTCCAGAACATGAGTTCCTAGAGGGCAATACTTCATTTATTTCTAGCTTGGTTCAGGGCCCAAAGCATGGCATGGCAGTATAACCTCAGAAAAAATGTTAACCTCTGTGGGTCTCAGTTTTCTAATATGCAGAATGTAAAGGGTTTAGATTCATGTCTGAGACCAAGTCAACACTCTGTAAATGTTCACTCGTTGTTGGTGTCATGGTTCTGACCAAGCAAGGCAGGGTAAGGCATTCTGGAAAGAGGAGCCTGTTTTTTGTTGTTGTTGTTGTTGTTGTTGTGTTGTTTTGTTTTTTATTTGTTTTTGTTTTCTTAATTTCAAGGAACTTCATTATCTAACTCCACCGTAGCTTTTTTAAAATTTATTTATTCTAATTAGGCATACTTGACAACAGAATGCATTTTGATTCATTGTACACAAATGGAGCACAGATTTTCATTTCTCTGTACGCAATGTAGGGTCACACCATATATGCAGTCATACATGTAACTAGGGCATTGATGTCCATCTCTTTCCACCATCTTTCCTGCCCCCATGTCCCCTCCCCTCCTCTCCCTTCCCTTTGACCAAAGTTCCTCCATTCTTCCCAAGCCCCCTACCCCATTATGGATGAGCATCCACTTATCAGACAGAACATTCAGCCTTTGGTTTGTTTTTGTTTTTATTTTGTACCAGGGATTGAAATCAGGGGTATTCGACCACTGAGCCACATCTCCAGCCCTATTTTGTGTTTTATTTAGAGACAGGGTCTCCCTGAGTTGCTTAGCACCTTGCCGTTGCTGAGACTGGATTTGAACTCGCAATTCTCCTGTGTCAGCCTCCCAAAGTGATGGGATTAGAGGTGTGCATCACCGTGCCTGGTTTGGCTGGAACTTTGCTTAGAATGATATTCTCCAACTCCATCCATTTACCTATAAATGCCATTTTATTCTCTTTTAAAGCTGAGTAATATTCCATTTTCTTTATCCATTCGTCTATCGAAGGGCATCTATGTTGGTTCCACAGTTTAGCTATTGTGAATTGAGCTGCTATAAACACTGAAGTGGCTGCGTCACTGTAGTATGTTGTTTTTAAGTCCTCTGGGTATAGATGGAGGAGTGGGATAGCTGGGTCAAATGGTGGTTTCATTCCAAGTTTTCTAAGGAATCTCCATGCAGCTTTCCAGACCAGCTGCACCAATTTGCAGTCCCACCAGCAATACATGAGTGTGCCTTTTCACCCACATCCTTGCCAACACTTACTGTTGTTTGTATTCTTGATAACTGCCATTCTGACTGGCGTGAGATAAAATCTTAGAGCAGTTTTGATATGCATTTCTCTAATTGCTAGAGATGTTGAACATTTTTTATATATTTGTTGAGCGATTGTATATCTTCTTCTGAGAAGTGTCTATTCAGCTCCTCAGTCCATTTATTGATTGGGTTGTTTAGTTTTTTGGCGTTAAGTTTTGTGTGTGTGTGTGTGTGTTGCTGGGGATTGAATTTAGGGCCTTATGCATGCAAGGCAAGCACTCTACCAACTGAGCTATATCCCCAGCCCCTGGTAGTAAGCTTTTGAGTTCTTGATATATCCTGGAGATTAGTGCTCTATCTGATGTGTATGTGGCAAAATTTGCTCCCAAAATGTAGGCTCTCTCTTCACCTCATTGATTGTTTCATTTGCTGAGAAGAAGCTTTTTAGTTTGAGTCTATCTCATGTATTGATTTTTTTTTTTTTTTTTTTTTTTTGGTACCAGGGGTTGAACTCAGGGGCGCTCAACCACTGAGCCACATCCCTAGTCCTATTTTGTGTTTTATTTAGAGACAGGGTCTCACTGAATTGCTTAGTGCCTCACCATTGCTGAAGCTGCCATTTATTGATTCTTGATTTTATTTCTTGCACTTTATGGAAGTCAGGGCCTAATTCGACATGATGAATATTTGGGTCTACTTTTTTCTTTATTAAGTGCAGGGTCTCTGGTCTAATTCCTTGGTCCTTGATCCACTTTGAGTTGAATTTTGTGCATGGTGAGAGATAGGGGTTTAGTTTCATTTTGCCACATATGAATTTCCAGTTTTCCCAGCACCATTTGTTGAAAAGGCTATCTTTCCTCCAATGTATGTTTTTGGTGCCTTTGTCTAGTATGAGATAAATATATTTATGTGGGTTTGTCTCTTTTTCTATTCTGTACTATTAGTCTACATGTCTGTTTTGGTGCCAATACATGCCATTTTTATTACTATAGCTTTGTAATATAGTTTAAGGTCTGGTATTGTGATGCCTCTTGCTTCATTCTTCTTGCTAAGGATTGCTTTGGCTATTCTGGGTCTCTTAGTTTTCCAAATGAATTTCATAATTACTTTTCCTATTTCTATAAGGAATAAAATTGGGATTTTAATTGGAATCACATTGAATCTCTACAGCGCTTTGGGTAGTATGACTATTTTGACAGTATTGATTCTGTCTATCCAAGAACATGGGAGATCTTTCCATCTTGTAAGATCTTCTTCAATTTCTTTCTTTAGTGTCCTGTAGTTTTCATGGTAGAGGTCTTTCGCCTCTTTTGTTAAATTGATTCCCAAGTATTTTATTTTATTTATCTTTTTGAGGCTATTGTGAATGGGGTAGTTTTCCTAATTTCTCTTTCAGAGAATTCATCACTGATGTATAGAAATATGTTTGATTTATGGGTATTGATTTTATATCCTGCTACTTTGCTGAATTCATTTATTAATTCTAGACATTTTCTGGTGGAATTTTTTGGATCCTCTAAGTATAGAATCATGTTGTTGGCAAATGGTGATAGTTTGAGTTCTTCGTTTCCTATTCATATCCCTTTAATTTCTTTTATCTGTTTAATTGCTCTGGCTAGAGTTTCAAGGACTATGTTGAGTATAAGTGATGAAAGAGGGCATCACTGTCTTGTTCCCATTTTTTAGAGGGAATGCTTCCAATTTTTCTACATTTAGGATGATGTTGGCCTTCTGTTTAGCATAGATAGCTTTTACAATGTTGAGATATGTTCCTACCATCCATAGTTTTTCTAGTGTTTTGGTTTTTTTTAGTTGTCAGTGGACCTTTATTTTACTTATTTATTTTTATGTGGTACTGAGAATTGAACCCAGGGCCTCACACATGCCTGGCAAGCGCTCTACCACTGAGCCACAACCCCAGCCCCACTGAGCCACAATCCCAGCCCCTTTTCTAGTGTTTTGAACATGAAGAGGTGCTGTATTTTGTCATATGTTTTCTCAGCATCTATTGAGATAATCATATGATTTTTGTCTTTAAGTCTATTGATGTGATGAATTGCGTTAATTGATTTCCATATGTTAAACCCACCTTGCATACCTGGGATGAAACCCACTTGATTGTGGTCATTTTTAAATATGTTTTTGTATGCAATTTGCCAGAATTTATTGAGAATTTTTGCATCTATGTTCATCAGCAATATTGTTCTTAAATTGTCTTTCTTTGATGTGTCTCTGTCTGGTTTTGGAATCAGGGTGATATTAGCCTCATAGAATGAGTTTGGTAGGGTTCTCTCCTTTTCTATTTCATGGAATAATTTGAGGAGTATTGGTATTAATTCTTCTTTGAAGAGCTTGTAGAATTCAGCTGAGAATCCATCTGGTCCTAGGCTTTTTTTGGTTGGTAGGCTTTTGATGGCATCTTCTATTTCCTTGCTTGAAATTGATCTGTTTAAGTTGTGTGTGTCCTCCTGATTCAGTCTGGGCAGATCATATGCCTCTAGAAATTTGTTGATGTCTTTGGGATTTTCTATTTTACTGGAGTATAAATTTTCAAAATAGTTTCTAATTATCTTCTGAATTTCAATAGTGTCTGTTGTGATATTTCCTTTTTCATTACAAATTTTATTAATTTGAGTTTTCTCTCTCCTTTTCATTAGGGTGGCTAAGAATTTATCAATTTTATTTATTTTTTCGAAGAACCAGCTATTTGTTTTGTCAGTTTTTTGAATTGTTTCCTTTGTTTCAATTTCATTGATTTCAGCCCTGATTTTAATTGTTTCCTGTCTTCTACTTCTTTTGGTATTGATTTGCTCTTCTTTTTCTAGAGCTTTGAAATGTAATATCAGGTCATTTATTTGTTGACTTTTTCTTCTTTTAATGAATAAGCTCAATGCAATGAACTTTCCTCTTAATACAACCTTCATAGTGTCCCAGAGATTTTGATATGTTGTATCAGAGTTAAGAGGAGCCTGTTTTAAGCTCAGGCCCTGGTGGACAGGCCTAGAGGTTCAAAGGGAAGTAAGTAGTCTGGGTTCTTGTTGACACATGAGGAGGGCTCAAAGATGTGTGAAAGGAAAGGAACAAATGGGCAGAAAGAGTAAGTTGGGAACAGATTCTGAAAGACTACTGTGGTCCCTCCAAGGTCTATGTGTGCTGGGCATGATGGCACACATCTATAGTCCCGGTTACTAGGGAGGCTGAGGCAGGAGGATCACAAGTTCAAGGCCAGTCTTGGGAACTTAGTAAGAACTTGTCTCAAAATAAAAAAGAAACAAAAGGGCTGGAGGATGTAGCTCAGTGGTAGAGCACCCCGGGGTTCAAATCTCTAGTACTGCCAAAGTAAAAAGTCCATGTGTAAAAGGTTTGGTCCCCAGAGTTGTGCTCTTAGGAGGTGGTTGAACTTGTAGACGGTGGGACCTTGCAGGAGGTCCTTAGCTCATTGAAGGAGTGCCCCCAAAGAGGAATTTGGGTCCCAACCCTGTCAATTTTCCACTCTTGCTTCCTGGCATGAGCTGAGTAGTCTGTTCTGCCATGTTCTCCCTGTATGTCCTTGCTCTCTGAGGCCCAAAGCAATGGGTCCACTCAATGTTGGACTGGAACCTTCAGAACTATGACCTTAATACACCTTTTCTAAGTTAATTGTATAAGTATTTTGTAGTGATTTAAAAAACTGATTAACAGGGGCTAGGGTTATGGCTCAGTGGCAGAGCACTTGCCTCACACATGTGAGGCATTGGGTTCACTCCTCAGCACCACATAAAAATAAATAAAATAAAGATGTGTCTATGTATACCTTAAAAAATTTAAAAAAAGAAATTTATTTTTTTTAAAAAACTGATGAACACAAAGCCCTTGCAGTCAGGCGAGCCACTGGAGCTGCACTTTGTTCTATAGGCAAGGGACTGAAATGATCAGATTTGGGTGAAAACAGTGAGTACAGATGAATAATTCAAAGTCTTATCTCTTTAGTATCAAATAGATAGAGACACTGTTACCCTGAATAATTTATAGAGTCCTTCTAAAAGGAAAAAAGGCTCAGGGACCCCAAGAGTACAGCTGTGGATGCTTAGGGGTCCTTAGACATATTGGTGGAAAACCTGGAGCAGCTAGAAATGCCCCAAGAGTTCAGGAAGCCAGATCCATGAACAGCTGAACTAAACCTTTTTGGGGGGGATTAATTTTTTTCTTTTTTTTTTTAAAGAAGGTAGAGTATATTTTGACATATCATATGTACATGGAGCATAACTTCCCATTCTTGTGGTTGTCTATGATATGGAGTTACACTGAACTTACATAACTTAAATAACTTACATAAGTTATTTTTAACGTATATAGGAACCATGTTCATACATTCATATATGAACATAGAAAAGTTATATCCAATTCATTCTACTATTTTTCCTGTTCCCATTCCCCCTTCCCTCCCCTCACTCCCCTCTGCCCCATCTTCCCTAGCCAAAATGCCCTCCATTATGGATCAGCATTCACATATCAGAGAAAACATTTGGCCTTTGTTTTTTGGGATTGGCTTATTTCACTTAGCATGATATTCTCTACTTCCACCCATTTACCAGCAAATGCCATAATTTCATTCTTCTTTATAGCTGAGTTATATTCCATTCTGTATATATACCACATGTTCTTTATCCATTCATCTGTTGAAAGGCACCACCTAAGTTGGTTCCATAGCTTTGCTATTGTGAATTGAGCTACTACAAACACTGCAGGATGCTGATTTTAAGTCCTTTGGGTATATGCTGAGGAGTGGGATAACTGGGTCAAATGGTGGTTCCATTCCAAGTTTTCTGAAGCTGAAATAAACCTTGAAGGAAGGATGAACCTTGGGCAAATCGTCACAGCGGGCAAAGAACACACAGTAGTAAGACATAGAAAGGGCAGAGTCTGGGAGACCAAGAGATTAGGGGAGAAGTTGAAGCATATATTTATTAAAGAAGCAGTGGCGCTGGGGAGGTTAAGGGGCCCTTGTGAAAGGCCTGTCACACCACATACATGGGCAGACCTGAATGTTGGTTATTTTAACTTATTTGGAAACAATCTCAAAATTACAAAAAAAAGTAAGTAAAACACAAAGACCACCATTTTTACCCTGAATTATCTGAGAGTAAGTTGCCAAACTAATACTCCATCACCCTCAAATACTTTAGTGTATTTTTACAACCAAGAATACACAAAATACGAGGAAATTATTGCTGATACATTATCATCATCTAAACCCTCAGATCCAATTCAAGTTTGGCCACGTGTCATGTTTTTTGTAGCAAAATGATGCCACCAGGAATCATAATTTTCCCTTCACTGCGTTTCTAGTCTCTTTCAGTCTAAAACAGTTCCTCAGACCCTCCTTGACTTTCATGACCTTAACATTTTGGAAGATGACAACTATTTTCTAGGATTTTCCTCAATTAGAATTTGTCTGATATTTCTTCACAATTTGATTCTGATTATAATTTTTTGCAGAAATAACCTCAAAGTGATATGCTCTTTTAGGTGCATCCTATCAAGAGGCTTCTGATTACCTTTTGTCCGATTACTAATGATGTTCACTTTGTTCAGTTCATTAGACTTGTGTCTAACCAGCTTTCTCCACCATAATATACTCCGTAATAAATACACTTGGGAAATTTGAACATCAAAATAAATATTGATTGTAATGAATTTCAATAAATCTTATAACTTTGATGTTATTTTTGTTGTTTGTTTTAGAGACAGGATCTCATTATGGTACCCAGGCTAGCCTTGAACTCTTGATCCTCCTGCATCAGCCTTCCAAGTACTGAGATTACTGGTGTGCACCACTGTGCATGGCTTATTTATTTATTATTTTTAAATTTTTGGTATCATGGATGGAACTCAGGGGTACTCGACCACTGAGCCACATTCCCAGCCCTGTTTTGTGCTTTATATGGAGACAGGGTCTCACTGAGTTGCTTAGCACCTCACTGTTGCTGAGGCTGGCTTTGAACTCACGATTCTCTTGTCTCAGCCTCTCAAAGTGCTGGGATTACAGGCATGTGCCACTGCGCCTGGCTTATTTATTTATTTTTTAATTGTCCCTGGTTTGGCCAGGTTTGTTTTTTGCTATGTCTTGGTCTCCATATTTCTCTGTGCTCTTACTTTCTGGCACAGATGTTCTGGATTCATCTTGTGCTTTTCCTATTTCAGCTCTCGCATCTTTCATTTCTTCAAAGAGCTCTAGATTCTTTTTGAGGTACTGAGGATTAAACCCACAGCTCTCATGCATACTAAGCACATGCTCCATCACTGAGCTACACCCCAGCCCCTCAGTTTATTTTACTGGAGAATGGTATTTAGAAACCAAGATCTTGGCACAAGATGTGCTCATTGCTCTTGGACTGCTGCTGTTCCCTGGCACTCTCAGTGAAAAAAGCTCAGGGATACATGTATACACATGAACACATGCATACATGTGCACATATTTACATCTAATTGTTTTTATGTCCTATGTGTGTATTGAAAACCATTAGTTCAACTGACACCTCAAATTCCAATCCAACATCATAGGGTTCATTCTAGTTTTCCCTCTTTTCAGTATTTGTACCTCCCTTCTTTGGCAGTGGAAACTCCCTATTATCCTTCCTTCATTAACTTATTGGACCATTGTCCATGTATTTAACTGATCCCCCATCCCCACTGCCACACCCATCCCTGCACAGATGCCCTGCCCACTCATGATGGGTTCTCACACTTGGGTTCTCACACCCATGCCTGGCTGCTCTACTCCATGTGGATATTCTCACTTAACCTGGGCTCTAACAGTCTGCACCTGTCCCATTCTGCAGGAAGCATCCCCACCCTGCTTTGACGAACACTACATGCCAGGCCATTCTCCCAAATCCACTCATAGGGACATTCTTCATCCTGCTTAGGTTCCAGAAATCTGCTCTGGGTCTTCAGAGATCCCCACTCCACCCCAAAACACATATATCATGCCATGCCCACCTAAAGGCTTTAGGGCCAAACTGTTCAGGAAGAAGAGCCTTACAGAGATTTTGGCTTTTTAGTGGGGAAAAGCTGATTGTGGTGTCAGAGATATCATTTGGGTTGTCTGTTATTCCTAGGAGACTACCAGCTCTGTAGGGGCAGGGCACACCTTTTTCACCTCCCCATTACCAGCACCTAGTGTGTCACCAACCCATGCCCACAACTCCTTGCAAGTAGAGATAAGGAAGAAGCTCCAGGAGGCCACATACCTCAACCACATACTCAGATGCTCATGCATTCAGATGGCAGAGAGCTGCCTTGCCCAAGAAATCAGGCAGTTGCCCAGGTGATGGAATTTATGGTGTTGAGAGATTGTCTGCCTTAAAATAGCTTTCCTGCTCAGTCTAAAGTAGCAATTTATTTCTTCAGCTTTAAGACTGAGGTTTGCACTGTCTGGCCTGGGAAAGAAAGGCAACAGTGGTAACACCAGGATTCTCAATCCAACTCTAATCCTGCTTTCTGTGGATCTTGGCAATAAGACCCCTCCCTGGACCTGCTTTCCCATCTCTAAGATCACAATTTTTAAGGCCCTTCCAAGAACTATGGTCTCTCCATCACACAATTAGTTCAGGGCTGGTCCTGCTTCAGGACCCTGTCTGCAAGGGAGGCACTGCACTAAGCACTCATCTCAACCAGTTCATCCTGTCTCGGGAAGTAGGTGAGAGTTTCCTTGTCACGTCAGAGGAGGATGTTGAGATCTGAAGGGGCAAAGGGATTTCTCCCCAGTCACAACTGTTAAATCCTAGGGCCAGAATTCAAACCAATCTACCTGACTTTGGGTTCCCAGCTGAGATTGCCCAGGTGTCCGAACTGTGACTGAGGGCTAATTTTCCTTTTATATCAGAACAGTTCTGGTTCACTTGAGTGGCAGAAATACTGATGGTCCCAAGTACTGGGAGAACCATCTGGCAGGCAGAGTGGCTGGCCTGAGGCTGTTTGGTGATGCTTCCCACAAGGACCCAGCAGCACCTGCAGGGAGATGTTTGCTTAACTTCCCTCTGTGCCTAGGACAGTAGTACCCATGGATACAACAGGAGAAACCTGCTCTTGGGGGCAAAAACTGCCAGAGGTGTCATAGGCATAGCAAACCCACCAGTTTACAAATACTGGTTTCCTCTAAGGTAACAGAAAGAGGGGCAGGAGAGATTGAGAGAGTACTGAAAAGCTTCAAGATACCATCTTTTGACTCGAGTCCAAATTCCAAGGATCATAGAAACATGGACCTTTACAGAGCCTCAGAACCTTGCATGTGAATGTTCTCAAGGACATTCTGTGGAACCTGGATGCTCTCCACAGTCAAAGCCAGGTGAGAAACCCCAAATTCATGCCTTTCTGAAGAGTCACATAAATCACCCATAAAATAAATCAAGAATCTGTTTAGTTTTGAGTGTTCTAAAACTACTCAACCACATGCTAGATGATGTCCTCAGAACACCTTTCAGGACACCTAGACTTCAGCTTTTACAAATCAGACTAGGATTGTCAAGAAGGAGGCAACCAGGTAGGGGCAGAGCCTGTGCCAGAACTGTGTGTGCTCCTGCACTGTGGTCTGTTTGCCTCCTCTGGTCCTGTTGTGAGAATGAATACATCCTCTCAAGGTGCAAAACCATCTGACATGAACTAGGACCTCTGAAATACCATCTCAACATGCATACATTTTCTGTATGCAAAATTTAAATAATTTTAGTTGTTTAGTTTCCTATATACACCCAAGCTTAATTCCAGGCTAGCATTTGTTAGACAAGTCTGTATAGGTCAGAAATGGATTCATAGTCAAATGGTGCCAAATATTTTAAATATCAAGGACAGATGTAATGTGACACAGGCTGCTGACAGATGTACCAAGGCACCCTTACTCTTTAAAATAAATTACTGCCTTAAAAAGGAACATAGTTTTAAAATTGTTGAATTCTTCCCAAAAGTGCTTCACATTGTGTTTCTAGTAGGATTTTAGTTCTTTGCAGATCTGATGGGATGAGCAGGTTGAGGGGTAGAGGAAGGTCAGTGGGGAAGATGGAAGAAGCTAATGATCACTTAAGAATGTTGATTCAGTTCTATGCAAAAAAAAAAAAAGGCTTCCATTAAATGTCACAGAGAAACACTGCACATGAAAATATCTGACTGCATTTATCTTTAGTTATTTGATAAAAACAAGATGAAACACTTAAGTACTGTTGAGAGGTCTGGAAAAATTTGTAATTCTATCCCACACAGGAATTTCTTAACAGGGTTAGAAATACTTGGAAGGGCTGGGTATGGTGGCACATGCCTGTAATCCCGGTGACTCAGGAGGCTGAGGCAGGATAGCAAGTTTGAGGCCAGACTGGGCATTTGGCTGCAACTTATCAAGACCCTGTCTCAAAATAAAAAGTAAAAAGGGCTGGAAAGTAGCTCAAGGTTAGAGGGCCCCTGGGTTCAACCCTCAGTACCAAAAAACACTGCCCAAGGGTGAAGGGACTTCCTGACCCACATCCAGCCCTGATCCCTACTGTTCCAGAACCCTATCCCCACCAATTCCTGGCCTTGCAACCTTTGGCTGTCAATACAGGCTTCTGTCCCTTCAGGCCATGAGATGCTATGGACTGGCTTGCTGTGAGGCAGCAGGGCACACTGCTTATCTTTAGTGGGAGTTTTCATTTCTTCTTTTCTCATGCTCTCTAGACCACTGCTGCTGGACTGTCATCTCAGTCTCCCATTAGAAAACACCATCCGTGCCTTCCCCAGCAGTCAGTGAGCATCAAGACAAAACTTGGCATCCTGTTGACTATCTGCAGGCCTTGCAGGGTAAAGAAAGCAACACCAAATACCACTGTCCTTACTTCCAGAATTCAGCGCTCAGGCGTGGCATCTTGTAGGTACTGCGCCAGGAATTATGAACAGTCACAGGGTATCATTCCCTCTATCTCCATTTCCCTAAGACATGAGATTAAACTACAAACTGAGATGCCACAAACAAAATGGATGGGGGCAAAAGATGGAGTTGCTAGAACAATGTTAATTATGGATTGCTTTCAATCAGCAACCACACTGAAGACCTACCATATGACAAGCATATGTGCACCTTCTGTGTTCATGACTGGAATAAAATTTCATGCCCATTTTACAAAGTCAGGGAAAGAAGTCCTCAGCGGGGAGAAATTTCCAATTTTGTTTGTGTTGTTTTGTTTCTTTATCAATTTTCTAGTCTGTCTAAACTGTGCTTGTTTGGTTCAATGAGAGAATGCCCAGGATTGGAACCCACTTGAGCTCACACCCTCCAACATTTCAGTTGCCTCCCTTCATGTGCTGCTCCTAATTTACAGAAGGCAGGACAGGGAATCCAGAGGGGGTTATCAGTGTGTGCAAGGGTCCCTAAGGTACATGAATAGGAAGACCAGCCCCCTGGCCTAGCATGCATTCACACAGGTAAAGCTCAGGGCCTGCCAAGAGCACTTACCAATGGTGAGCCCTAAAATTCTTACCTTAAGAGGGAAGTCCTTTCTAGATTAGAGTGGCAGGCACCTCACTCTGACTTTCCCAGTAAGAAAATGTCACTGCAGCCCCTTTTCCCTTTGCACAAGTGCACTGGATATTTTCTCTTTGGATACATTGTCATTTTTGTCCACCTAGTAAGAGCAACTTTTCCATCCACGACAGCAAGGCAGAGGTGGAATCAAGCAGCACATAGCTGCACAGGACCTCAGATGAGAATACTTTTTCTTTGGCAGTATTGGGGATCAAACCCAGAGCCTCACACAGGCTAAGGAAGTACTCTCCCACTGAGCTACTTCTACAGTCTTTTCATTTTAAGTCAGGTCACACTATGTTGTGTGGCCTCAAATTGTGATTTATCCTCCTGCCTCAGTCTCCCAAGTAGCTAGGATTACAGGTGTGCACCACCATACCAGAGAAAACTTTCAATTGCTGTATTTCACAATATGCTTTGAGGGAGCAACACAAGTGCCGGCAGAACACACTGCCAGGGTTGAATTCTGGCCCTAACCTCAGTAGCTGCTTAGCCTGTCCCTGGCCTTAGGGTCCTCATCTGGAAACTAAGATGGGAAGAGTTGTATTTGCCTCAGAGATGTGAAGATTAAATCCATTTGTATAAAACATCCAGAAGCGTGACTGGTAATATAGAAACCTCTAATATAAGTATTTGCTATTACAATGTTACTGCTAGTATCATAAAATGAAATGATCCCTCAAACCACCCCACAGATTGGTTGAGAGACATGAAGGACACCACCTTAAGCAAGGAATCAAACCAGCATCACCAATACAGGGAAAACCCAATGTGAAAATGGAACATGTGCAACCTCGCCTGTGCAGAGTGTAGTATTCTTATAAAAATGTCAAGCCTGAATCAAATCACGAGGGAAACACTAAGACAAATCCAGAACATGGAACTTTCTATAAGACAACTGGCCTGACCTCATCTGATATATTTAGGGGTAAAATATCTCGATGTTAAAAATGGATCAATCTGAAAAATACGGTGATTCAATATATTCTTTTTCAACTTTTCTGTAGGTTTGCAATTTTTCAAATTAAGTTGAGATAATCTGTATGAGTACAACAGTCAGATATGCAATTCATGTATTTGAACATAAAAGCTTCCAATTTTCTTGAGCAAATTTCACTATGTAAGTGGAAAGCATTACAATGTAGTTACTCTGAAATTCCTCTATGAATTCTTAATGTTTCTAAATTGGCTAAGTGCAAGTTGTTCAAACTGAAAAATTTATACAAGTGGCCAGAAACACAGACAACTCACAAACCCTCCTGCATTCTACACACAGCTTTGAACTCCACAACTTGCAAACTATGGCTTTAAAATGTTTTTATCAGAATTCCTAAATTTTCAAGTGAGAGTGGTATCTTTAGCTACATGATCAGATACCCCATATGATGAGCAAACAATGGTTCTCCAGTGGGATGCTTTATCAAAAAGAAAAGTCACCAAAATTGTAAGCAGTCTGGATTCGTGTTTATTGAAGCCAGTAATTAGAGACATCTTTTTTTTTTCCAGCACTAGAGAGTAAGGTTCCACATGACTGCATACTGCACCCGGATAGAGCCACACCCCTGGACTAAGTCTGGTGGGGGATAATCTGCAGTCCTATTTTAAGTTAAAAATATCAATGAACTTAGCATAGAGATGACAGTGAACTTTCACTTACAGTATCAACATTGTTAAGATCATGATGTACAGAGCAGTCACTTTCGAATTCATTAAATTAACAAAACATGACAACGTCTTCAGTTTAAATACTGATTTTAAAATGCCAATCAAAAAAAAAAAAGTGCAAACAAAATAAAGTAATCTAGCAGCATACCTGTTATATTTTTAGGTAAGACCAATTCATGGCCTTTATTTGGGCCACATCTTCTAGGTTGGGCTTATTTTCTTTGATTTTTCGATTTTAAAGACAAACAGATGTAACCACTATAATAATGTGTATAAATAAGTCATAAAATTGTCTGTAACAGTCTACCATACATGTATTCTGCAAATAAAATGGATTTTATTTTAAAAAGTAAAGGCTGCTTATTATTTGGCCTTTGGTTCCAATGCTTGCAAACCCCCAAAATAACAGAAATCAACTCCCCTCCACCTCCTAAAAAGAACCCTGAAGTTCCCCAAAGTTGGTAGACTTTGGCAACCACTGAGCACATGACACTACGCATCAGTTTCTTCTGATACTAGGAACATCCATTTGTCATGAGAATAAAAGTGGTCTCCAAGAAAACTTCCTTCACAAGACCGGCACCTTAGTATTTCATAGGTTTTACTACATTTTACACTGACACAAAAAGTGCTTATCAGTTCAAATGAAAAAAAAATTTAAATTTTGCATTACTATTTATAATCACACTATATCTCTCTTAGGCATGTGCCTTTCCAAGAAGTTTTTCTTGTTTCTGAGGTTATTCATTTTGCCCCCAGCTACTACAGAGGGATTAAGTGACCCCCACCTTTAGTGTGGCCATGAACTGTTTGGCATCTACTGGTTGCTACACCACAACTACCACTCCACAGTCAGTTTACTGCCATCACCTAGACAACCTGGTAAATGGAAGTCACGATACATGTTTAAAAAAAAAAAAACAATTAAAAAAGGAAAAAATAGTATATTTCAACAATAAAACTGACACAAGAAACATTTTTTCATTTGTCAGAAAGGCAAGTGAATACGCAGCTTTCTCCTTAACAGTGTTCAGACCTTTACAAAAGCAATTCAAGACAATTTTTTAAGAGTTTTGTTATATAACATAGGATATTAAGTTATGCCCAGTACTACATTAGTGGTCAATCAAATCTGGTATGTAAAAGTAATGACATTAGGGAAGTTATGCTGAGACACAGTACAACAAACATTATAAAAAAAGTAAACGCCACATAAGTGAATTGTGGTATTTCCCTTGGTTTGACAACAAATGTTTTATACATTAAATTCATGGTAGTGTTTGCATTTAAATGCTGTGTCATATATAAAATTAAAAAGTGCCATTTTAAATCCACAGAATTCATTCCCAGAATGGTGATGTGCCATGACACTGTGCATGAATCTGCCCTAAATGGGGAGACACCTAAAACTCTCACTTCCATAAGAAAAAAAATTGCTACATTTTATGAAAAACACAAAAGAAATTATATCATTTTTGTTTTTACTATAAAACATTCACACATATTTGTCCATCTGATAGCAATGATCAGAGCAGGGAGCCTGGACAAGACCTTTTGCATCAGTGGAACTCCATGAAAGTTTCCACAGACTCTAAGGCAGGGATTGGTGCAAGCCAATTAACCAGAGTGCAATTACATTAAAAACCTCCCCTGAACTTTCTGTAGCACATTGCATTATGGAAGAATAGAGGTTAATTACCCATTTTCTACTAATAGGCCAGCCTGTGGTAGTTAAAAAAAAAAAAAAAAAAAAGCAGGAGCTATTTAGAAAACATAACTCAAAGTAAACTAACTTTGCTGACTTTGATCACAGCCCACAGTGACTGCCTGCCCCATGATGCACGTGCATGGAGCCAAACATCTCCCCAAGGACAAGGCTTGAGCCAGGCATGTGGGTCCTGGGCAACTGACATCTTCCCAACCTTCTGTCAGCTCCACCTGACTCAGGGCCCACATACTTAATGTATCTTCCATAAGCTAAAGATGCATTCAGAACAAGTCTAATTCCCATTTTGCTTAGTGTTTAGTTTGGAAATGCTTCTAATTTTAAGTCTTAAACAATGATTATTCAACTTCTACTGAACAAATAGTGTTTACTAACACTGCTCATCTCCTCCTTCCTCCACCTCCCTCAACGTCCGGCTTCCCCACCATCACATCTCTCGTTTCTCCTTTCAATCCTTCTCTTTTCTGGACTTTCTGCTACTTAATCTGCTTCCCAAGAACAAGTGAATTTGCTAACAAGCATCTGGTCAGACTAACCACCATCTGATCAATGATTTCCTGGTCTCGTTTGCTCCACCCCAACAGAAAGTGGGCCCCTTTTCTCCACACTACAAGAAGCCCAGCTATGCTAGCTTCCCATGAGAGCCACATGCCCGAGAGTCCAAGGGTTATCCTTAACAAGGGGTCTGCCACATAATCTTCCTAAATGTGCATTTCACACTCGGACAAGCCAATGAAGTTTTTTTTTTTTTGTAAGTTCATCTCCCCTTCCCCAAAAAACTGATAGCATGTGCCATATCAGAAAAATCCTGGTCTTAGCAGATCAATATACATAGTTATTTGGTCATTTGACATGTGCACTTTTTCAGGAGGATCAGGCTTCATTTTCTGTTGAAGAGTTTGTTACCATGGAGTCTGGTTTTCGAGTCATTCTATCCAGTTCTTCCTGAACATTTGACAACACAGTCTTTTGTCCTTAAAAAAGGCAAAAAAAAAAAAAAGAAAAGAAAAGAAAAAAGAAAAGCAGCAATGTGAGAACAGAAATTTTAAAAAGAAACATTTAAAATTATACAGACTTCTCTAGTCATTTGTGGTGAAACAAAAATGGGAAAGCCCTTTTTTCAAGGATCGTGAAACAGACTCTAACTCAGTCCCTCTTAATTCTAAATGTCACAAGTGTGTGCTCCCCCAACTATGTGGTTGCCCCTGGCAGGGGGTACCTTTGTGCCAAATGCAAGGGCCTTTCTAAAAACCCTCTCACCCTCCAAACACAACCCCTGTGCACTCCCACTGCCATCTTCCTAGAAATGGTCACCTGAGTTTCAGGCATAGAGCAAACTGCTTTCTTTGCCCCAGACAGGTATTCAGTTTTCCCTAATCACAGCACTATGGACTACCTCATATGCACAGCTGAAAACACCATGTCAATAATGAGATGAGACCCAGGCCAGGCAGCTCAATCCTGCACAAAGTTAGTGTTCACATTTTTCTGTTTCAAATGCTAACAGGGAAAAATGGCCATGGCCAAGGCCACCAGACCAGACTCTAAGAACTTTGGAGCTGCTGGAGGTCCAGGCTGTCCAGGAAATGGAGTGATCTCCTAAGGGTTTCACAGGCTCTGGAAACATTAATTAGGAAAAACACTATATTAATATACCTTATAGTCAGTGGAAAATTAAATGCAAAGACCCTTTTTTCTCTTATTTTTGAGTACTGGGGAATAAACTCAGGGATATTATTACTGAGCTACATCTTCAATCCATTCTATTTTTTATTTTTAGACAGGGTCTCATAAAGTTGCCCAGGCTGGCACTGAACTTGTAATCCTCTAGCCTCAGCCTCCTGAGACTCTGGGGTTATAGGCATGTGCCACAGCAACTGCTGTAAAGCAAAGACCCTTTTAAAATATCCTTTTAGCATGAGAAAGACACCAAGTTCAATCTCTAGTATTACAAATAAAATGAAATGTCCTCCAGCTTTCTGAGAAAATGTGTGATTCTCAAGGAACTTGGTTCTTCTGTTTCAGAGACCTCCAAGAAAAATTTGGCCCACTAGCCCACATGGAAGGATTGGTGGGTGGGCCACCACAGAGTTCAGGGAGGAAGAGATGATGACCCTCCACAGTGAGACTGAGGGTTCACAGGCCCATGGCAAGACTAATAGCAGAGGAGTGAACAAAATCCTTTTAAAGCATTACAGAAAAATAAACAGAATAAATAAAATGTCAATAGTTTACCCTAGACTACGATCACAATTTCCAATGAAGAGAGCTTCTGTAACAGGGTCACATGTACAATTCAGGCTGTGCCTTCACTCACCTAAGAGCCTAAATATATATACATCCCACTTTAATTTTTTGGTACCACGAATTGAATCCAGGGGTGCTTAACCACTCACTGAGCCACATCCCCAACCCCTTTTGTATTTTATTTAGAGACAGGGTCTCACTGAGTTGCTCAGGGCCTTGATAATTTGCTGAGGCTGGCTTTGAATTTGTGATCCTCCTGCTTCAGCCTTCCGAGTCACTGGGATTACAGATGTGTGCCACCACGCCTGGCTACATTCCACTTTAAATGTGCTCGGCAAACCTGCATGGTAATAAGGCAACCCCACTGAAAGCATCCTGCTCAATATAAAACGCAGATCTACTTCCACATGTGGCTCAGAACACCATGAGCCTGCAGGCCAGGTGAAGGTACACAGTGCTATCTGCATTCCCATCCTTCTAGCACAGCTTGGACACAAGGGCCGTGAGTCTCCACGGGTCCCTTTATACCTGACTTCTTGGATGTGCTCTGCACTCCACCAGCACCAGGACTTCCAGGAGAGCCTGTTTTTTTACTCAGAAGACTATTGAAGAAGCTGGCCAGCACCCCTTCACTTGCTGCATTATCTAAGGAAACAGTAAGCAAAGAAAGCATCACATGAACTGGATGACTTAAAACAAAAAAGTAGTTCCCAACTTGGAATTAGCTATTTATGGCTATCACAACATTCATTTACTCTGAGTTCTTACAACACCAATGCTGAGGCTAATTATGTGCTGCCATGATTACTAAGTGAAAACATGTTTATAATTCCTACCTAAGCATAAGAATAATGTGTTCCACACCATCTCCCTATCCTCAAGGCAGTGTTTTTCAAAGTTTTAAAAGCCCTTAACACTCCCAGCCTGCCATAAAAAGTTCATATCCTAAGTAGAAGATACCCAGCAAACATTTGAGAATTAGAAAGAATTTTGTTTTGATGGTTTTACTGCAACCAATATCTCTGGTATCAGTAAACTGCTGGAGTAACAGCTACTTAAACTAATAAGTAATTTAGCTTGATGAAAGCAGTGAAGGAGAAAAAAACTCATAATTCGTAAGTAGTAATAATATAAACATGAGATATAAAACTCAAAATACACATTTTAAAGTAACTATTTTGCATTCTTTTTTTTTTTTAGTTGTTGATGGACCTTTATTTCTTATTTATTTATATGTGGTGCTGAGGATCAAACCCAGTGCCTCACGCATGCTAGGCAAGCGCACTACCACTGAGCCACCACCCCAGCCCTTTGCATTCTTTTTTGAACACATCTGCAGGACCTGAAGTCTTCTCCCACAAAAAACAAAACAAAACAAAGAAACAGGTTCATGGGTCACCAATTTCAACAAAGGAACAGGTCCTGGTTGCTGCCATCCATAAATCCCTTGCTCTGGGAAGTGGAAAGCAGCCCTTCTTCGGGGAGAGAACAACTCCAAGCTTTCCAGATCTTCACTTAAGAGAACTTGACCACTCGTGCAAACCTAGAACTAAACAATTCTCCATAAACAGTATACTTACTTTTGATGTTTGGGTCCGGCTTCTTTACTGATGTTCCTGGGGAGGCGCTCGGTACACTGGTTGGCCCTCCCCGGCCCTGGGTCCTTGGAGAGCCAGAAGGTCCTCTTGCAGGGGATTCCTACGTCCAAAATCAGCCCAGGTGACACACATAAAAATAACAGAAAAATACAAAGTTCAAAAATGAAGACATGCTTCTGCCAGATATTTTCTAAGAACTGGGAGTTTGTTCCTAGTTCAGCCCCTTCCTAGGCCTCAGTTTCTCCTAAAAGGCCTTTAGAGAGACCAAATTCCCACTGAAAACATGAAAATCATAAACATAAGCTCTCATAAATTTTGAAGACACCCATGACACTAGGCCATGACCCTTTGTGTGGAATAAGTTACTTACGGAGGCTCTCGTGGGCGTGGCCGGCTGCTTGGCAAGAAGTGACTGCAAAGAGAGGGACAAACTGGCTATTAACCAAGGTGGGCAGAGCGCACTGAAGTTGGGAGAAAAACTTATTCCTAGTATTCCACTAGAGGGCGCCATTAACAACAACCAAGTCGTATTTTATACTCTAAAGGCAAAAAACCTATTTGATATATAGCGAAAAAGATTATTCAAGTAACCAGGTTTCAGGTTTTTGTTTTGTTTTGTTTTGTTTTGTTTTTGTGATCCTGGAGATTGAACCTGAAGACAGGGGTGCTCCACCATTGAGCTACATCCCCAGCTCTTTATTTCTGAGACAGGGTTTCACCAAGTTGCCCAGGTTGGCATTAACATTGTGATCCTCCAGCCTCAGCCTCCTGAGTGGCTGGGATTACAGGTGTACACCACCATGCCTGCCTTCAACTAACCGATTCTGAAGCTAAGGAAGCAAGCAGGGCACAGAAAAGAGGAAGAGTTGGAAAAAAATTATCAAAACCTCCCTGGACCTGCCTGTATCCTCAGGCAGACACATGCTAATAATAATCTAGGTGAGAGAAATGTGAGACTAGGTTGCATTCTAAACTGTCAGCTTGATAAAGTTACTCTCCACACCTACAAGTTGGGCATTAACTGCCTTTATGCATGATTATGTGTGCTATGTGAAATAATGGAAGTGAGGCCAGGCCACTTAGTATAACTTTCAACACAGACAGTACACCAGAAAACCTAAACTTCCAGAGAAATATGGCACTTAAAAAGATACTAAACCTATTTCTCTAAGAATCTGCAAGGCAGGCTGGCAGATATCCTGAGGCAGGTGGTCCAACCCCAACTACTCCTAGAAAGGGGGGGTGAAAAGGAGACCCGGTCTCAACCCCTGGAATGTTGAAAGTTCTCTGTGATTCTCACATGCAGATAGCCCCAGCCCCACCCTAAGGAACTGGCATTCCAGGCATGAGAAGTCCTTTGTTCAAATCTCCCTGTCTTCTTACCTGTTGCTTCATTAGGAACACTTGCTCATCCTCAGCTGCCAACTCTTTGTCGTGGACCAGCTGTGAAGAGACACACACATTTGTGGCTATGGGTCCAGAACACTCCCAAACAACTGAAAATTCATGCTGTAAGGAGAATCTTGGGCTTGGGCCTCCACATGGGCCTGGAGGATCATTCCTGAGACGACAGTTACGTTTTTCTTGCCTGGCACAGTCAGGCTCCCCAACATTAGCCACAGCACTGGAACAACTGACATTTTTAAAATCTGATAGATCAGGGTCTTCAGGTCCCAGTAGAGAGGGGATCTAGCAACAATAATCCAGAGGTGGCAGCAGCACTACCAGGAGTTACTGGGACATGCCAGCTAGCTCTATGTGGGTGCACCATTACTCATGCTCCACCATACTGAGCCATCCACATAACACCAGATCTCATTTAAGGACTAACAAAAAGGTCCCTGGATTACTTGTTTCTTCAAAGTGATACAATGTAAGACCCATTTCTTCTTTTCTCCCTGTAGTGCTAGGGGTGAAATCGAGGGCCTTATGCATGCTAGGCAAGCACTCCACCAATGAGCTACACCCCAGTCCAAGACCTGATTCTTTTTTTTTTATTTTTTAGTTGTAGGTGGACAGAATATCTTTATTTTTATATGGTGCTGAGGATCAAACCCAGTGCCTCACGCATGCTAGCGAAGCATGCTACCACTGCGCTACAACCCCAGCCCAAGACCTGATTCTTTTTTTTTTTTTTTTTTTGGTACTGGAGATTCAACTCAGGGGCACTCGACCACTGAGCCACATCCCCAGCCCTATTTTGTGTTTTATGTAGAGACAGGGTCTCACTGAGTTGCTTAGTGCCTCGCCTTTGCTGAGGCTGGCTTTGAACTCACGATTCTCCCGTCTCAGCCTCTGTAAGTGCTGGGATAGACCTGATTCTTTATAGGTTTCTTTCCTCATTAAAAGTGATTGCTGGGGGCTGGGATTGTAGCTCAGCAGTAGAGTGCTTGCCTCACATGCATGAGGCCCTGGGTTCGATCCTCAGCACCACATACAAAGCAATAAAATAAAGACATTGTGTCCATCTACAACTAAAAAAAAAAAAAAGTGATTGCTGGGGCTGGGGCTGGGGCTGTAGCTCAGTGGTAGAGTACTTGCCTAGCATGCGCAAGGCACTGGGTTTGATCCTTAGCACCACATAAAAATAAACAAAATAAAGACATTCTGTCCATCCACAACTACAAAAAATAAATAAGTAAAAAAGTGATTGCTATGGGTACCTTTCTCACAGGAGGTTTCACAATGAAGTCTTCGTATGCATCTTCTGGCTTCACGGTTGTGAAATTTTCATGTAAAATAGCTATTTTCTTTTCATTGTCCCAACCTGCAGGTCTAAAGGCAAAGAGGGATTGGCTTGTTTTTCCTGGGACTGCCTTACAGCATACTCAGAGCACATAGGTTAGACAGCATTCCTGGGCGAGATCCTTTCCCATAAGATCTGGTTTGCAGCTTCCACAGCAGGTATGCCCTCATCAGAATGGCGTGGCATGTCCTGCTTCACACAGAGCTCACAGGCCCCAGGTCTAAAAGGTCAGTGTGAGATCCGACTAACCACATGTGGTCCCACTGGAAGCATTCAGAGCTCTCCCCCAACTCCCCATATAAGTAAGGGTACAGTGGGACCCACTTTTGACAGAGAAGAATGTAGAGAGCAAAAGAGAGAACAAAGCTCAGGTAGGGACTGTTCTCTTAGGTGTTAGCATGGAGTCTTCCCTCCTATGGGTTGTCTTTTTCTGAGGACTGTCTTTTCTTTCTTTTTTTTTTTTGGTGCTGGTTATTAAACCAGACACTTCACCACTGGGTTACATCCCCACTAGCCCTTTTTCTTGAGACAGGTCCTTGCTAAGTTGATAAGGCCGACTTTGAACTTGAGAACCTCCTGCCTCAGCCTCCTGAGTCACTGGGATTTTTTATATTTGAGACCTTGTCTCAAAATAAAAAATACAAAGTAGCTCAGTGATAAAGCCTCCCTGGGTTAATTCCCCAGTACCAAAAAAAAAAAAGTCACAAGATGTTTCTCCATTCCAGACCAGCCCCAAGTCCAAACGGGCTCCTAGTTTCTCCTGCTCCTCAGGATCATATGTGGTTTGGGTATTGAAGGATTCCAAAAAATCCCACTCATAGAGTTTGTGCCTTTGGTACCTGCCTGACTGCTCTGGATGATTCTCCAAAAGTATACATGTTGTCTAGGCTAAATGAGGCTCTCCTCAAATGTGTAGGAGTTACCTATTCAGTTTCCTGGGGGCACTTGGCTCTCTAGCCTCTCATGGCTGCCCCTGTCCTGCTCTGTCAGGGATACACATCTTCCAGCATCAGCCCCTGTGCCCTTTTCTGTTGCCCTTCCCTTCTTTGGCTGTGCCTGTGTCTTTTTCAGTCCCATAGCAGGGAGCACATTCATACATGTGTTTCCCCAGCAAAGAACCTGGGCACCTAGGAGATGCTAAGTAAGAACTGCTGAATGAACAAATGTAACTGTTAAGTCAAAAGGCCATCTACTAGTCCAAGTCCTCTCAGAAACTACAGCTTCATCATTATTTATGCATTCAGAAAAAGTTATCCAGTGAAAGACACAAACTCAGGAAAACAGGTATCCAAGTTGCTGGCATGATAATCAATCCCAGTGGCTCCCAAAATGTGAAATGCTGGAAATTAAATAAGCCTTGAGTGTGGCCAAAACCCACACTGCTAAGGATGTGAGAGGACCACTCGTCAGCAGGCAGAGGAACCAGATGCCTTAACAGAAGACATTCAGGATCCTTAAATGAAATCCCCTATATTTCAACTATCTCCCCTAGTCAGTACTTCATCAGTTGATAAGTGCCCAAAATGGCTTGCTTATGTTTTGACAACTTGGTCTCAATAAAGAAAGGCAGCACCCTTGGCTACACCACTCACTTCCCTCAGGCAGACTGTCTCATAGTCCAGAAAGAGCAGAGGGAAAGATGAGTGTATCTATCACCTCCGAGACCCAGCCCAAGCACTTTCCCCAAGGCAGCAATAGAGCTGCCTGCACAAAACGTGGATAAAAGACACTGTACTTAAAAGGGTAAAACGTAAATAGCAAATGTACTATAAGAAGAGAAGGGGTTAAAAGCATCACCTTTAAAGAACTCACATAAAAACTGCATCCTTTTCCACAACTAAGGCAGGTGTGGTAAAGTGGAAACCGTATGTTTTATGAACAATGTACTTGTACAACAAATCAAGATTTTTCTCTTCCTTCACTGACGTGTAAATCAAGGCAGCTCCATCTAATCAATCTGCTTAAGGAAAATCAATTCACTGTAGGAGACAAATCACACACAAGCACAATTCTTACAGTACTACTCACAAGTCTGTTTTTGTTCAGTATACGAATATCAAAAGTATTACAATTTTAAAAACTAAAAAGGGAATTGCAACAGATGAACCAAATCAAAAGCATTAAGTATACGAATACCAGCAGGCTGTACAGTTGTTTTTTTAACACCTCATTGTTGTCCTGCTCCCTCAGGTTGTTTCCCAAGAAGCGAAGTATTAATGGCTCTGGGGCCGGCCTAAGAGAACACCTCAACAAGTTAAGGTGTGTGGATTCTGTCTTAGGCAGAAGCTCACAAGTGAGCAAGTTTATCATTAAGCATACCTTTCCAAGAATGGGTGTCAACAAGTGAATGGATTCAAAAGAGACAGTTAGAACCCAACTGTGCCCTCATATTCTAGGATGTGATAGTAGGGCACCAACAACTATTGGCTCTTCACAAAAAGAAGACTTAAGAGACTGGTGACACAGCATCTCTTTCATGGGTAACACAAAAAAACACAAACATACAAGAAACACTTGTAGCACCTCAAAGAGCAGATTAGTAACTATCCCTTCTTGAACAAAAGCAAAGTTTAAAAAGATTTCTAAGCATAGTATGATTATTTTGGTAATAAAATCATCATGTATCAGTCCTTCTTAATATGAAAGCCTATCAAATGTACAGCCTTAAAAATAAAAAGTAACTAAAGATAGGCACAAGTTAATAAGGCTCCAATCCCAACACAGTAAAATATAAAACTAGTAAAAAGATATATATAACTTCTCCCAGAAGACTACTCTGAGTTTAGGAGGGACTTCTTTTTTTTTTTAAATTTTTTTTTAGTTGTAGATGGACACAATGTCTTTATTTTATTGCTTTGTATGTGGTGCTGAGGATCGAACCCAGGGCCTCACACCTGCAAGGCAAGCGCTCTACCACTGAGCTACAATCCCAGCCCCTAGGAGGGACTTCTAAGATGCCTCATTTAGAGGGAATCCATGTCCCTGAGCCCCAAGGATACACTGGAGGCAGAACCTCCGCAGGTGCGACTGGATGAAGTCCAAGTGCTCGTCCCTGTAATCATGCTCCTTCTCCAGGATGCTCACTGCATCACACTGCAGGGGAGACAAAAGAAAAAGAGTCATCTTTCTGCTTCTCTGTCTATGGAGAATAGGAAAAGCACCTTTTGCAGAAATATATTATCATAGCTCCAAAGAAGAAAGCCATTACCAAGGGTCCAAGTATTAATCAGTGTAGAGTAAAAAGGAACAGAGTTCTCTTTCACCTTGAGTCTCAGCTTCTTCCTCTATAAAGTGCATATACAATATGCCTGATCTCCTCACAGCTGTTCTAAACATTAAACAAGGTCACATCAGGAGAAAGGTCCACTGTACATCACTGTGCACCACACTCCACAGGGTTTCACTCTCAACAGGATAAGACTGGCAAACCCTGCTGTTGGGCAACCACAGTGGCTCTGACTGGGAATAAAGTACTTTTGATACCCTAAACATTTTTAAAGCTACTCTTTTTATTCTTATGTAAGAGACACTTTATTTCTCTATAATTGAACTCAATTTCTACTCCAACCTCATCATTCTATTTTTTTCACCATCAGTTTGGACCAGATGAACTGGTTAACACAGCCTTAGGAAAACTGTTTTTAGTTGAGTTTACCCATATAGTCTACTATGCTTCATGGAAATTAACTGAGTAAAAGTAAACCAAGTGATGTCATGTTTCCAGCAGCAATGTTAAATGACAATTTGTTCTATCCTGACACATTCAATGTACCTTAATGGATCCTGAATAAGCCCAACTCTCCCTTGGGAAGAAACTTCATCAAAGCTTCTCAAACCTTCTTTCAGATGGTGATTGTTCACTGGCCAAACCCAGCCAAGCTTACAATTCCCTGGACGCACCTTTGTGCACACCACCAACACTGGGATCCCCAGGTTATGAGTCAGCACGTTGTCACCCAGAGGCAGGGCAACATTTTCTTCATCTGAGCCTGAGGTCAGAGGCCCTCTTCTCTGTGGGGAACCCTGACAACCTTCTTCAGGCTCAATATAGTCTTGAAAATCTTTCACAACTACAGGAAAAAAGGAAAAAAAAATTATATACACACAAATAAAAACACACATTAACTTTAGAAAACTGAAAAAGGTAGTAATAAGCAGAAAATAAGCAGCTGTGTGCATCAACCTTCCAAGTTACATCTGACTGCAGAATCAGAGACTTGGGAATGGTGATGCAAAATGCCAATTCTGACACATTTAGTCTGAGCTTCATAACTTCAGAGCAGCAGAGACATTTCTCTGGTATCTTCAATTGCATCCAACTCCAAAAGTTTATAAAAAAATTTTAGGCTTTACTAGTTCCTACTATGAAAAGAACCACTTTTCAAAACACCAGATTAGTTGAATAATAGGTGACTACTGGAAATCATTATAACTAATAAACTTCAACATAGGTGACTACTGGAAATCATTATAATTAATAAAACTCAAGAGTCCTCATTAGAAATGCTTACTCAATCACTGAATTCCACAAGAGCATGCTGTTTACACATGGCTGAAGGATGTCAGCACTAAGTAACAAGACTGCGCCTGCTCAGCACCAGTCACATTTCCTCCTTGCCCTCACTCATGTGAACTCAGTCTCATTTTAGAGATCTTGAGTGTCACATGTTGTGTGCATGGCCTCTCTCTGCCTAACACAACAAAGGGTCAAGGCACAACAGTTGCTTCTTGGCACACACACTGACTACCCTAGCTAAGGAAGGCCTTTAAGCTGAGTGCTCGATGGCCAGTCAAGCCAAGTGATCAAAAGACTCACAGACTTGCACCTGTACATGGACACTTCAAGGCTCACGTCAGGCCAGAGAACAAAGACATGATGGTTAAAGCTACTTTGAGCCAGAGGAGCCAAGAGGCAGCTCTATCCTTCTAATAAGCCCAACAGGACTTAAGAACCACGAGGCCTTTTATTATTATGAACATGCTTGCCAAGTAAATGCAAATAACAGCACTACAGAGGGCCCTAGAGAAAGGTGCAGTCTCCTCTTTTCCCACAGAACAGGTTTCAAACATTTTAAAACAATAAGTTTTTATTTTTTAAAATATTTCTTAGTTGTCAATGGACTTTATTTATACGCGGTGCTGAGGATCGAACCCAGTGCCTCACATGCTAGGCAAGCGTTCTACCACTGAGCCACAACCCCAGCCCTAAAAGTTTTTTTTTTTTTTTGGGTATAGGGATTGAACTCAGGGGTACTCGACCACTAAGCCACATCCCCAGCCCTATTTTGTGTTTTATGTAGAGACAGGGTCTCACTGAGTTGCCTCGCTGCTGAGGCTGGCTTTGAACTCACGATTCTCCTGTTTCAGCCTCCCTAAGTGCTGGGATTACAGGCTTGCGCCACTGTGCCTGGCTCAGTTTTTATTTACAGAAATTTTAGGTTATCATTGCATGAGTTTCTAAAATTATCTGCAAGCTCATCATATTTCAAATAATACTAGGCAAACTGGAAGCTAACTGCTTAAGTTCTCAAGTATAGATGTGATAATATTTTATCTCAACTTTTGCTTTAATTAAGCTCATGCATACAATTGATTATCAATGTAAATAACCTAGTTGAGTGAACTTCAGTCCACTTTATACAACAAAGAAAAACTTGAGGTGGTTATTGAAAGACATTAGAAGGAAATCAAAGATTCTCATATTTTCTCTTTAAAAAAATTTTAATAAACTTTCAAATAAATGAAAAATACAGTGATTTAACAGTCTGGGTAAGATTATCATTGAAGGCACTTGGCCAGGGTTTCCCTGATAGTGAGCCCCAGGGCAGTGCCTGCAGTGGGGGATACAGGTGAACTAGGTTACAATGGGAAGTGAGGCGAGGCAGAGCTCATGTGCCCCCATTACCCAGGGTGTTGCTATATTATACAAGAAGCCACGATGTTAAAACAGCCTGGAATCCCTTGGTAAAGACCTAATCATACTATAAAGGAAAGACTTAAATTGTGGTTGTTCAACAAGAGTAGGAAATTGACATCTTTTAAAATAACTCAGCATTTTAGAAAGCATGCTGGAAGGCAGAGCAAATACGCACAACATATAGGTAAATGAAAAGGGAAGATTAAAATAGTGAGGACTGTGTAATTCAAAACATTATATGTGCATTTTTCTTAGGGGATATACACAGTGCAGTGTTAATAATTCTCTCTGCATGATGGGATGGCCAGTAATTTTACAGCAGGAGTCATCCCACTGGGATGCTTTAGCATCAAGACGAGGGGGTTCAAGAAGAAGTCTCAAAGTACTCTACCTTCCCTACTCTTACCATTTCCCTAATACCTCACTGACCACCCACTGGATCCACAGACCTGAGACTCAACAGGCCTACAGAAGCAACAGAGTAAACTACAAACAAGCACCACCTTCTGGCGGCTCTGAAAGCTGCTTTCCCTTTAGTTCTGGTTCCTATAGCCAGTTAGCACAGACCCTGAATCACTGGAGACCCTAACCCTGAAAGAGAGTGGCTGGCCATACAGCAGCTCTCCAAAATCAGAAGACTGAAAGCTGGTAAGATTAGAAACTGGGTTGGACATGGCCCTTCACTTGTTCAATACAATTCAGAGTCCAAATAATCTGGAAATCAAGTGTCCTCTGCACAAGAATATGACCAACTACTTTATTAAAATGATTATCTAAACTCAGCACTAACAAAGGCACCCATTCAACCTGCAGCACAAAGGCATGGCTACTATTCCAAACACCTCAGGCATAGGTGGTGAAAGCAGAGACCTTCAGAAGGTGAACCAGAGTCAAGATACACAGACTTGATTCCAGCAATTGCTAGTTGCTCTCCAGTGTCCTTTCTCCTCTTCCTTCTTACACCCAAACAAAACCCTGATTTTCAGAATACAAAGCCATACAGAATAAAGACATTTCCCTTTCCTTAAAAGACAGCGGAGCTGGGCACCAAGGTGCATGCCTGTAATCCCAGCAACTCAGAAGGCTGAGGCAGGAAGGTAGCTAGTTCAAGGCCAGCAAGGCCCTAAGCACTTAGTGAGGTCTTGTCTCAAAAACAAACACACACACGGCCTGTAATCCCAGTGCTGGTGAGGCTGAGACAGGAGGATCATGAGTTCAAAGCCAGCCTCAGTGATGGAGAGGCACTAAGCAACTGAGTGAGACTCTGTCTCTAAATGTGGCTCAGTGATCAAGTGCCCCTGAGTTCAATCCAGCTGGAGCTATCGCTCAGTGTTACATAAACGCCCCGGTGTTCAGTCCCCACTAGGGGGTGGGGGGATGGAGGGGGGGGGAGAGAAAGCAGGCATATGCCCGTCGGCCCTTCCTCTTTCTCTATCCTGCTGTCTGGAATACAGATGTGAAGGCTGGAGTTCTGGTTGTCAGGAGGAAATGAACCACACCCTAGAAATGACAAAGCAGTAACCACAATGGAGCCAGGGTCCTTGAACCATCTTCAAAGTGCTGTTCCCCAGTTCTAAATTGCCTACCTTTAGATTTCATTTCCAGGAGAAAAATATAAACCTCAGTCTTGCTTACACCACCACCATTCCAGGTTCTGTGTCACATGCAGCTAAATCTAACACTGACACAAACATCAATGACTAAGCCTGCAAAATAAATTCAGTGTCTGATGCAATAAGCTCCCCAAGAATAGATAGCTTGTCTGCTAAGTCCCCAGAACCTAGAATAGTACCTGATATTGAGCAGATACTTTCCCTATATGGGAAAGAGCAGTGTCCTTGGCCAATCTCTCTTTTCTTTTGTTTTAAAAAATCTTTACAAGGTTATCACTCAAGTAAAACGGGTTCAGAAAACTGGTACAAAGCTGTATGGACAGCTGACCGAAAACAGTTCTTCAGCCTCAGAACTATTCTAAGAAGTTGTCTTTGGGGTCTCTATTTCAGAGGAAAAAGATGCATTATCCAGAAAGGTCAGTGGCTGAAGACAGACAAGCTGAGCTGCATAGCAATCACTAGAACACACATGTGGATGACCCAGGAAATACAGGCAACCAATCAAAGAAGAAAAGTTAAACTCCTTGTTTTAGCTAATGTGGGACAGGGCAAGATGAAGTGTGGGACAGGAAGACACATCCAGATATTTAATTTGAATAGCACATCAAAATTTCTGAACCCTTTTGCCAATAAGTGACGATTCCGTGTGCCATGCTCCAGAACTCTCATCTATTCACTAAAGGACTGAAGTCATCCTGTGGAACCAAGCCAGACTGGGCCAATCCTGCCCTGACTAAGACAGTCGCTACTGCCACAATTCCAGTCCCTGCCCCTCCCATTTCCCTGGCAAGAGGACAGAAGCTGATGTAACTGCACAGAAGCAAGGGAAAGGAAAAACAAGCTTCCGAACCACATTAAGGAAAACACAAAAAAACTCCCTTTAATTTGAAAGTTCTTTATTCTCAAAAGAACTTTGACATCCTAAGTCTTAAAATAGATTTTCATTTTAGTACCCCCTCAAATAACCTTTTTATTCCTAACTAAAGTCACATTTGCTGGGTTCGAACATGAAGTAAGTTAGGAGCTGAAAGATTTGTCAGGGCTCCCACTAAAATTGCCAACAAGAAGGTACACAGGGCTGTCATGGAATTCCAGGGCTGTTGATTCAAGCTGCAGAGACCACAGCAAACCCTACATCCTGATGCAAATGCAGCAGACAAAGTGACACAAAACCCTGGAGGTCTACAAAACTGATAGTTTTAGGAGGTGAGGGAAGAGGTCTCATATTAAAACAGAATCAATGAAGACAATAATAAATATTGATTCCTCTTATTCAACAATGACACTTAAAGATTACTTTGAATGCTTTTTTCAAAGTATTCTTGATACTGATATTTACGAAAACAACTCTGAAATCAATGGTGCAGAACAAAACATAAATACTGCAAGGGAAACTTCTCAACTGAAAAGGCGATTCCAACCATCCCAAAAGACTAAGGAATTTTCTGAGAACACGCTAATTTACTTACACTTCCGCTCCAGCTCCCTCATTTCTTCTGGTGGGATTTTCATTTTATCAATGTGCTCACGTAAAACACTAGCCCACTTCTGTAAAGATTCCATCACAGTCCAAGGTCTAGACATGTCTGCAACAAAAATAACCAGGGTCTCTGGCAAGGATTCAGCAGAAACTGCAAACTTCAACAGGCCTTTGTGGTACAGGTCTCCATCCAGAATCCATACATTGCAACGCGTGTGATCTGAAAAAAGAAATGAAGCTAAGTTACCACCCAACAATAGTCCAGAGCAAGCTAGCAGAAGAGCAGAATTAGGAACATCATGAATTCCATCCACACAGAATGCAAACCTAACTGAAAAGGGTCCAAATGTTCAGTGGACAGCAATCCTAAGTCCTTGTGCTTAATGAACTGTTTAGACTTTAAAAATTTAAGACTATCATATATCCAAGTATCCACAACTACAAAGCTTTCAGAAATATGTGAGGTGCAGAGTAAAGGTAAACAGCTTTCAGTAAGAACCAAAAAATCTAATGTTCAGTGGTCAACTGTGACATAGTCTAAATAATCCATTGTCCTAAGATATTGGCAATCTTGTGAGGTGGCAAGTAATGCTGAGAACTTGCGGTTAAACAAGCCCTTGTTATATCAGTCACATTAAGCAGTGCATTCATATACCACAAAGGGTACCAAAGAGACAGGTCCTTTGTATTTAAATGCCAAGATAAAATCATTACTGATATAAACTGAGACATGAATTGCTGGATGCCTGATGATATTAAGGAATTACAGATATTCTTGTGATAATAACATGGTTATGTTTTCTAAAACTCCTTATCTTTTAGATTTATGTTTGGAAGTATTCATAGATGAAATGATACAATGTCTAAAATATGCTTCAATATAATCCATTATGGAGTGAAGAGAAAAAAGAGTTGTAATTGAAGTAAAACTGACCAAGAATGGTAATTATTAAAGACAAGTGATATTTACATTGTGGTTCATGATACTAGTCTACTTCATATATATATATACTTTTTGATTTTTATAATAAATTTTAAAACTTATATGCATAAATGCAGACATTTAAAAGCACATAGTAGTTCCAAAATCATACCTAGATGATCAAACTATACATGATTCTCCAGACTGATATTATATTTAAAAAAAATTTTTGTGTACCTTTTCTGGTAACTTTTTTTTGTTTGTTTTTTGTTTTGATACTAAGGACTGAACCCAGGGGCACTTAACCACTGAGCTACATTCCCCAGCCCTTTTTATTTTTTGAGACAGAGCCCCACTAAGTTGCTTAGGACCTCACTAACCTGTGGAGGCTAGCCTTGAACTTGTGATCTTCTTGCCTCAGCTTCCTGAACTGTTGGGATTATAGGTGTGTGCCACCACGCTCAGTGGTAACTTTTTTTTTAATAAAAGTAACTTGAGAGACACTTCTACTATCAAAAATAACTTAATTTCCCATCAGTTCCAACATAAACTTTTTTTTTTTTTTAAATATTTATTTATTTATTTTTTAGTTTTAGGTGGACAGAATATCTTTGTTTTTATGTGGTGCTGAGGATCGAACCCAGTGCCTCACGCGTGCTAGGCGAGCACGCTACCACTGCGCCACAATCCCAGCCCCTCCAACATAAACTTTTAAAATATATCTTCCACTAACTACCTTTTTGGTATAATCAATATATTAATATGCTATAAAAATGTATATTTATGACTTTATTTCAACAGTATAAGGTACCTAACTCTAGCTCTACTTTCAAACTCTAATATATATTTACTTATGCTGAGGATTGAACCCACGGCCATGAGCTTGCTATGCAAGTATTCTACCACTGAGCTATACCCCCAGCCAAACTCTAAATACATTTTAGCTAGTGGTTTTAGTTTAGATTCTGTGAATGCCTTAAAAAAATACTGCTCTGTACCCAAAGTTCACAGGTTTGAATGCCTATCCACCAGCTGGCACAATTCCATTTTTTCAGCCTCTCTTGCTACTGTCCACTATATATAACTCACCCATGTGCATGAAGGTCACACAAACCCCACATAGCATTAGATGGATCTCCCAATCCTGGATGCAGAGATCCTTTGACATGTCATATCCCACCACAAACCAGGTACAAGTCAGAAACTATTTTCTCTATCTGGGTGATTGCCTGCAAAATGTATATTTATAATCCAGTCACACCACATAATAAAAAAGATCAGGGCTGAAAGATATATAATTAACCACAAGTAAGGGCAACTGTTTCATCAAATAGGAACTCACAGGTAGTCAGTCTACAAAAAGGTTTTAAAGTAACTATAATCCATGAAGTCCCCAGTTTTCAATTTTACAAATATTTCAGTGAAAATAGTATAGGTACATTAAAATAGGTTTTATTTTCAAAAGCTCTCATCATTTACCTATTACTTTTCTCAAAAAATACAAACAGACTTCTTTTGAAATATATTACTTTTCAAACATATTATTTTGAAGTTACCCTAAGAGGTATATTTGTTGCTCAATTTACATTTTAATAGATGTTCCACATCTGGGATGATAGGACAACATGGGCGAAAGGATCTGAAACAGAAGTTACCATGTATGTAAAGTCAAAGGCAAGTAAATATGGCTTATGTGATGCTTTGGCCTGAAATGTGCTCATTCTATCTGGAATAAGAGGCTATGGAGATATACAGAATATCTACCCACATTTTGTCCTTTTAAAAGGAGTAAGAGTATCAGAGCTATTACCATGTCTACAGCATTTCATTATACCCAACCTACACAATCTTTCATTCTGTCAACCTGCAAAATAGGCACTGTAATCCCATTCTATACATGAGGAAACTGAAGTATAGTGTGGTTAAGTCAGTTACCCAAGGTTACTGTACTACTGACTACAGGAGAGGCATTTGGAACCAGTTCTATCTGACTCCAAAACCCAAGATCACTCTACAATAACCAGGGTGACCTACAAAGACAGGAAGCAAAACACACACACAGGCAACACAGATGTGTGAGGTCCTCTAGGCCTGGTTCAATGGGCCCCAAAGTCCCAACTCTACAACCACCAATTCCAGTGGGCCTAGATGGACAAGTGATGGCTGTTCGTCTGACAACAAAGACTTTGGCACCAGGC
The DNA here is from genome assembly GCA_004024805.1 of Geosciurus inauris. Classification (NCBI taxonomy): domain Eukaryota; kingdom Metazoa; phylum Chordata; class Mammalia; order Rodentia; family Sciuridae; genus Geosciurus; species Geosciurus inauris. The sequence continues at coordinate 53,287 of PVHX01001699.1, forward strand.
TTTCCTTTCAAGACATTCAGGGAATATTCAGCAAGAGAAAAGAAGTCAGGGAAGGGGAGCAGGAATAAAAATTCCTAGGATTCTAAAATTACCACTAAAGTTAGTTTATACAAAGTAGGGTTCTGTTACGGTTTGATCTGAAACTCCCCCCTCAAAGGCCAGATACTAAAGGCTTGGTTGTTAGCCTGTGGAACTATTAGTAGTTGGTGCAACCTTTAAGAGGTGGAGCTTAGTTCAAGAAGTAGGTCACTGGGGGAATGCCCCTGAAAGGTATATTTTGTCTCTCACCACCTATTCCTCTCTCTCTGTGCTTCCTGGCCTCCTTGAGCTGAGAAGGCATAGTGCCTGCCATGATGTGCTGCCTCACCACAGGCTCTAGGAGCAACCTAAAAGCAACTGTGTGAAGTGACCATGGACTGAAAACTCTGACACTATGCACTTTGTTCCTTTATGTTGATTTTCTTATATATTTTGTCACAGTGTCTTGGTCTGGATCTCAGACTAATTTTTACGAATCTGCCATATATAAATTAGTCTGAGATCCAGACCAAGACACACAGTAACAGAAAGTTGACTAACACAGTTTCCAAGCTGAGATGTCAGAATTATAGTACTGGAAAGAACCTTGGTTCAGATTTCCATTTAGCAATAAGGAAGTGGGGGATCAGAGGTGGTAGGATTAGTTCTCCCTTATATAATCACCTTTACATCATGATCCTTCCTGTTTAAATGGTAAAGTCAAATATATAGAACTTTATTTATTTGGTACTGGGGACTGAATCCAGGGGCACTCTACCACTGAGCTACTTTCCCAGCCCTCTATTTTATTTTGAGACAAGATCTCACTAAAAGTTGCCAATGTTGGCCTCAAACTTTCAATACTCCTGGCCTCAGCCTCCTGAGTCTATGGGATTATAGGTGCGTGCCACAGAACCTAGGAAAGAATGTATTTCATCTTTAGACTACAAAAGTAACTTTCCTATATACACAAAAAAGACCTAGGGACCAATAATCACTTATTTTACAGTTATTAAAAAAACAACTAAGCTGGGCACGGTGGCACATGCCTGTAACCCCAGCACTTTGGGAGGCCGAGACAGGAGGATTGCGAGTTCAAAGCCAGTCTCAGCAACAGGTTGGCACTGAGCAACTCAGTGAGACTCTGTCTCTACATAAAACACAAAATAGGGTCAGGGATGTGGTTTAGTGGTCGAGTGCCCCTGAGTTCAATCCCTGGTACCCTCCCCGTAAAAAAAACAACTAACATTGCCAAGCACAATGGTGCAGCACAACTGTTATCCCAGTGGCTCAGGAGGCTGAGGCAGGAGAATCCTAAGTTTGAGGCCAACCTCAGCAACTTAGTGAAATACTGTCTTAAAATAAAAAATAAAAAGGGCTGGGGATATAGCTCAGTAATAAAGCACCTCTGGGTTCAATCATCAGAAATCCCCACCCCCCGCCAAAAAACCCTAAAATAAAATTTAAATGATTATAAAGGAAGTATTACTGAGTAGTTGTAACCAAAATCATTAGTCCACCCATCTCACAATTAAATGAAAGAATTTTAAAATGATATCTAATCCTTGTAAGAATGTTTACCACATGCTTTTAAACATCCTATTGTGTAGGTAAAAACCATTATGCTCTGCATTTTAGACATTATGAATTAAAGAAAATTATCAACCCAGAGACTTTATTCCCTCACCAAAAAAATGCAAATTAGCATAGTCACATAGACTCAGAAAACCCTCCTGAGTGAATATATGTTAAATTTATTATACCATGAACCACACCAATTACACATTCTCTACTAGAACCAAGCAGAGAAACAACAGTGCCAGATTAGTATGTCAAGTAATTCTCTTGGCATTCTTTAAAAAAATCTTTCTTACTACCTTTGTATGCATGTGAAACTTTATCTTCAGTATCTCCTGTTAAGTAGAGGATGGAGAGAACAACAATGAATAGCCCCATTCCTCATTTTTGCTACATGCTCTATAAAATAGACAAAATCCTGCAAATGACACATTTCATTTATTCCCTTATGACTAATTCTCTTAGAACCAAAAAGAAAAGTTGAGAACACCTGACATGTTATAGGAGTCAGAGTCCTGCATGTATCCCTTACCATGGATGAACGCTTCACTCACCATCTCGGTCCTCATCATGGACACTGAGGTAGAGATACTCTAGGCCTCTTCCTTTCTTGCCATGCTCTGCTCCTTGGAGTTTAGTCATAAGAGTTGTTTTACCAGAACCATCTTCACCTACAAATAATGTTTGCAAGAAGACAAAGATGCACTGTTCATTTTGGAGAAGAATGGCAAGTTATATCAAAGTCATGACATTCACACAACAAGGAACAACTAAGAATGCAGAGCCCACTGCTGAGGTCTCATTTGCTTTCATAAACAAAGGAGATTTTGCTCTAAGAATGGTGACAGGGGCAGGTAAAAGCAAATTTCAGGATCTACATTGACATTCTACTGCAGTTTTCCTTACTTCACAGGGAAGGAATAAGGCAAGTCCATCAGCCTTATCTACATTTTCTAAGACATGCATTTGGAGAAGTTAAAGGAAAAGGTGGGGATAGTTTCTCACAAAATAAATTTCTACCACAAGAAATGCAAGAAATCTTCAAAACACAACTAACCTCAAAGTCTAGGAACTCTGAATGTTTTTTTAGTCTGATCCTGCCTCACCATCATGAAGAATGGATGTTATTTTTCTCATCTGATTTTAGTACATATCCTTTATAAGCATTCTGAAGGCTGAGAAACTAAAGAAAATAATTACAGACCTAAGCAATCAGTACAATCTCAGTAATTACCACTTTTTCATCTCCAACAAACTAACATCTCCTTCCCACACCAAAAAAAAAAAAAAACAAACACCATCTCTTTAAACATCAGGTAGAACCACCAGCAACAATCATCACTAGGCATTCCTGGGACTTAATAATATAGAATTATAAAAGAAGTGAAAGGCATCCACAATTGCATTAGCTTTTTGTCCTCCACATCCCAGTTGGACCATGGTAAAAGTCAGCCTGACTTCAGTACCTGCTCATCCCTGAAGCCAGAGTTATCTTTCTAAAACACAGATCAAGTGCTCTTAACCTTAGGTTTTTGAAGATCTCTAAGAGTCCGCTGAAACCTACCACAGTGGATATCACCTGAAACCCATTCAGTCCTCTCAGAAACTATAGGGAAACCACCAAGACAGTGATGCCCAAAGAGTTTGGATGGAGGTAAGACAAAAGGGTTATGAAAATCAGAAGCCTTCAAGAAGCATTATTAACTCTTCCAGCTTTTCACAATCTGCCCCCAACTTACTTTAGTGCATTTATCACAAGAAATTTGTAACAGTTTCCAAACCCAAAACCCTCCTGTCACTTTTGTGCCCTGCATACTAACACTTATCCTTCAAAACACGCCCAAAGTTCATGACAGGCATGGTGTCAACACATCTTTTTCTGCTAGACTGAGGTTCTCGTGTGGAGCGTCAGGCTGTCTGTGCTGTCCCAGCCCGCAGGTTCCACTACACAAATGGGTTTGTTGTGGGACGGCAAATCAACCACCTTTACTTGTATGAGAAAAGAAGGTCACAGAGGTTAAGGGGCCTAACTCAAGTAACCCAACAGTGAGGGCAGGAGTAAAGGCAGGAAAGTCTGGGTACTGACTGCAAAGCCTGCTGTCCTTACAGAGTCCCTAAATCCTCCGACGGTGCACTACTCATAATAACCGAGGAAGGCTCCCGTGGCAGCCCCGAGCCCAGTCATTTTGTTCTCCCGCCTTCTCCATCCAGTCTTATCTCCTCTCTCCCTTCTCTCCACCTTCAACTTGAACAGAAGACTATGGGCGCAGGAAGTCAAGCCGACCTAGCGGCCGAGTGACTACAGAAATTTGTGGACCACTCCACACAGCACCTCTGGACTCTCCAAAAAGAACAGCGTCCCACTGTCAGGCGTGGTGGGCTTAGCGACTCTCCAGCTGCCGTGCCAGCGCCTAGTGAGCCCTCTCGGGCTGCAGGCAGGCAGCAGGAAAGAGGGAAACGCTGGGACCTGTGGGAGAGGCGCCGCCTCGCCCACCCCGGCGGCCGCGGGCAGCGCCCCGCCGCTCACCGAAGACCAGGATGTTCTTGCCGGACGGTAGCTTGGACCTGGCGCGGGTGGACACTTCACTCAGGATCGAAGACCTGCGGCGACAAGGGAAAGAGCGGTCAGCCCCAGGATCTCCCAAGACCGGCCCATGACGACCGTCAGTGTCCGCCCAGGCAGGTTCTCCATCCTGCCGCGCCCTCCCCGGCTCAGCCCGCGGCCTCACCACAAGCTCTGGCCCTCCTCCTCCTCACTGGTCAGGTCGCCGGCGGCAGCCACCGCGGGCCCGTTGGGGCCCAGCAGCAGCTTTTTCTCCACCCCCACTGGCGCCATCTTGCCAACTGCAGCCACAAAGAGGGCCCTCCCCCGGGCCCGCCGAGGACCCGTAAGGACCCGCGAGGACCCCGTCCAGGCCGCCCGCCGTCCCCGCACACGGCCGCCCACTGCCTGGACCGCGCAGCTCAACACGCCCCGCCGGGCAGGCGATGTCTGCGGGGTCCTACGGGTCTCGGGGCCGCCGCGGTAGAGGGCTGCAGTCAGGCAATTGCTAGGGCAGCCTTCCGGGAGGTGGGGGTAAGGTGGGCGCCGCCCAGACCCAGGTCGCGGTGGCGGCCTCTGCTGGCTGAGACGCGGCGCCGCGCCCGCCCCAGGATTCTCCGGCTCACGGTTACCGGGTCGGTCTAGTTCCAGGGAGCCTGGGGGATTGACGAGGCAAGCCCACGATTTGGAGTAAGACCGGTGCACGACAGCGCCACGTAGCTAACCCTCACGGTGTGCCAGGGTCACACACTATCTCAATCTTACTCTAGGCATAGTGGCCCACACCTGTGATCCCAGGGACTTAGGAGGCTGAGGCAGGATTGCAAATTCCAGGCCCCAAAGACTTAGCGAGAGCCTGTCTCAAAATATAAAAGGGGCTGGGATGTAGCTCAGTGGCAGATCACCCCCGGATTCAGCCGTCAGTACTACCCCCGCAAAAAACTTTAACCCTTGACAGATGAAGAACCCGAAGCTTAGAATTTGGATTCTATAAGGTAGTATTTTGGTACTTCAATTCTACTCACTAATCTGAAACCACTGTATTGAATTTGACCTAATCTTCAAGGCCTGCAATGAAATATCAGCCTTAAACAAGATCCCCAAATTTTCATAAATGTCCTGTTTCCACCTCCTCCTTCATGAACCTTATTAAGACTGTTCACCACAGTGAACAATACGTTTGGGTTTGCTTTATTAAGAGTTTATTTTTTAAAAATACTTTCAGCTGCTGTACATGAATTCAGTATTAGAGCGCTTGGCGGTTGCCTAACATGCCTAAGGTCCTCCTGGGTTAAGTCGTCACCACCTGGAAAAAAAAAAATTTTTTTTTAGGGAGCCAGCATTTGAAATTAAAAGTTTAATTTCCTGTCTTGGGGGTCGGGGCATAAGAAAAGGGCCGGGAATGTGAAAGAGAAAGATACAGGGAGAAGGAAGAGGAGGAAAGAAAACATACATTGCTCTTTATCAAGGGTAAAGTTATGTATGGCCTAAGTGAATGCTCTTGATGTTTTGATGGAAGCAGACTAACATTTACCAGATACTGCTAAATATCACAATAGGATATGACAGGAAGGTAAGCACTTAAGTGGATTTCACATGAATAGGATAGTGATCCTGGCTCTGCCAAGAATTGGGCATAGTAAATTACAGCATCCACAAATGGGCATACCATCTGCAAACTTAGATATATTTTAAGCAAAATAATGAGAATGAAAACTCATATATTTCATTTCTGGAAGTCTGGGAAGATCAAGCAAAGTGTTAGAAGTTACATAAGGGTAAGCAGTGTCTGGATTTTCACAGGCAGAGGATGGAGGTTGAAAACTGTTAAGCTGGTGAGCTTAAGCTCAATAGGTGATTCTCTAACATGACTAGTTGGAAAAGAGCATTAAATTTACACAATATCTTTCTTTTCTTGCAGGAATACCACCAGGTAGGATTGTGTGAACATTACAAATGCAGATTTCAAAAGAGCATTTGACCATTCTCAACATAAACAAGGTGGACGATATCATTAAGGATTGCTAAACAACAGGCCAGAAAGGGCTGATGATGATGAGGCCTGCTCGATCCAATTTAGGGTGCCATCATGACTATAAGCTTATAGCTTAGGGGCTGGGGTTGTGGCTCAGTGGTAGAGCGCTTGCCTAGCATGCGTGAGGACTGGGTTCGATTCTCAGCACCACATACAAATAAATAAAAGATCCACTGACACTAAAAAATATTTTTTAAAAAAAAGCTTACAGCTTAGCAAACAAGGATAGCAACTATTTGAAAATAAAATTATAATATTAAGAATTGAAACTGCATTAACTATAATCTGAGAGTTGATTGTGTAGAATGCCAAGAAGTGTCGCGTTCATAAACGTCACAGGGTCATAGTCAAGCCACGTTTCTTAGGGTCACACTTCTCTTTGGACACATTTTACAAACAGATATGTCCAGTGGTCAGTAGCTAAGGTACATAGCACTGTTATGCTGCAGCATGTTATCCCCTTAGCACAGAGGCTAAAAGATGTATAGGGACAGAAGAGGAAAGTAATAGATACTTTAAAAAAGCTAAAGTAAAAATACATACATGAAAAAGTGAACCCAACTATAGAATGTGAGAATACTCAAAGCAATTTATGATCAGTTTTTAGAAGAAACATTTTGGCTAGGTGCATTAGTGCATGCCTGTAATCCCTTCCTGAGGTAGGAGTATTCAAAGTTCAAGGCCTGCTTCAGCAACTTACCAAGACCCTGTCTCAAAATAAAAAACTAAAATAAAAAGGGCTGGGGATATGGTTCAATGATAGAGTGCCCCTGAATTCAATCGCTAGTATACCCTCCAAAAAAACAATTAACAGAATGTCAAACATTGATTTAGTGGGTGGAAACCTCAGTTGAACAGCTTGAGAAACCATTCTCTGAGTCCTAGGAAGGAACTTTGGCACTGAGCAAAAATACTAAAATCCACATGTCCATAGAATGTTCATTTCAATATAATGTAAAAGAATGTTTAAAGGCCTGTAATTTTTTCACTCTGAGCCATGTTCTCTGAGATTAAGAATTAAAGCATATTCCTAAACAAATGTTTGACCTCATGGAGGAATTTTATGACTATGCACTGTGAAAATATATTTGCTTTAAAAATTATTGTAATAATTTGAAGAGTTCCAGCATCACAAAAACGGTTTAATTAAATTTACACTTGTTTCTACATTCCCTGCCTCATGGGGATTTAGAAGAATATTTAACGTTTTATATCTTTCAAGGCACCATATTTTAAGTCTAAACTAAAACTAACAAAGTCTCTTCCAATCAAGGAGCTGTACACATGGGGCGTTTGATCAGGTTGTGGTATTTGTGAGCAAGATCCACAGCAGTCCGTCCTTGCTGAAAAGGGAAAGACCATAAAATTGAATTCCAGTGATTTCCCATTTTCTTAACTCCATAGAAAAGGTAATTTACTTCTTCTTTGGTAAAGTTTTTACGAATTCTTCTTTTTTCTGTAATTAATGAGAATTGTAGAACATATTAGTACTTGCTAAAAAAAAAGGAGTCTTCTTGAAACCCAAATGAATGCATAACTTACTCTATGGATATAAACTAGAGTGAGAGTATTTCATGCCTGGGATGTTCATCATATGAAAATCCACTTCAATTTTTAAAAACCTGAGAGCCTACTATTAACTTAAGTGCTACCACTGGGACTTCTTCAATCACTACAACAATCTATTATAATGATGCATGTAACACTTTTCCATCAGGAAACAAAAGTTTATAAAACATTTGGTTAATTCAACATTCCTGTGAGGACAGTTAACAGCTTACCTATCTTATACATATAGTCTTCCAAAGGACTCCATAACTTTATGGAATAGAAAAGAATACCAATACTTGTTAAATATTATGTTTGGTTAATATTTTTAAGAATAAGGGTCTTCTGAAATTTATTTTAAAAATTATGTTCACTACCTATATAGGTCCTCAGCTTGATCAAAACTCAAAAAGACAGGCCACATAATGGTGAAGGAAATTTCTGACTATCTGGATTAGGGATACTTTCTAAAAAGAAAGAATCCACAGTTGGTAAACAAATATCTTCTGGTAATGATTACTAGGAAACAGTTTTCTTCAAATTTAATTCATTATTAACTCATATAATCATTGTTAACGCATGCAATCATTGTAGGTAAATGCTGGAAAGGAGTTTTTTTGTTTTGTTTTGCAGTACTGGGGATCCAATCCACAGCTGTGCACATACTAGGCAAATGCTGTATCACTGAGCTATACCCTCAATCTGAGGAGCTATTTTTTGTATTTCCCCTTGAAGCTACTAGGAGGCATTGGTGTCATAGTGCTGGATCACCCTTAGAAATTCTTACCCTTGGGCTGGGATTGTGGCTCAGCGGTAGAGCGCTGGCCTCGCATGCGTGAGGCCCTGGGTTCGATCCTCAGCACCACATACAAAGCAATAAAAAATAAAGACATTGTGTCCATCTACAACTAAAAAAAAAAAAATTTTTAAAAAAAAAAAAAAAAAAAAGAAATTCTTACCCTTGCAGGACAAGACTGTTGGCCATCTGTCCACCTTTCTAAGACAAGAGCCACAGTTTACACAGAAAAAGAGCTAGGTGGGTGGCACATGCCTGTAATCCCAGCTATTCAGGAGACAGGCAGGATAATCACAAGTTCAAGGTCCACCTGGGCAATTTTGTGAGAATCTTCTGAAAATAAAAATGACTAGGGAGAGCTTGGGTTGTAGCTCTGTCATAGAGCACTTGCCTAGCATGTGTGAGGCACTGGGTTTAATCCTCAGCGCCACATAAAAATAAATAAATAAAATAAAGGCATAAAAAAATGGCTAGGGAATCTAGCTCAGTAGTAGAACACCTCTGGGTTCAACCCCCAGTACAACAACAAAAGAGAAAATTTTACCACAGGCTGAGAAATCAATGTAAGTAACAATACTTAATACTATAATTTAGAATGCAAGCTCTATGAAGGCAGAGATTTTTGTCTAGTTTGTTCACCACTGCATTCCCAGTATTTAGAACAGTATCTCAAACATAGTAGGTGATCACTAAATATTTGTTGAGAGTAAAAAGTTTATTATTGATTAAAAAAAAAAAACTGTCTCAAAACTTACCCAAAAAACAACTTATCTCAAAACTTACTCTACTTTTGGGGCTATCCAAGAAAGAGTTTTCAGTTTCACTTGTTAAATGATTTGAACTCATTAGAATCAGGACTGGGTAAGTTAATAAAAGTAAGTTATTATAACTTTTGAAATATCTACGCCCTGGAATTGTTCGTGTAAAATCCCAGTTCTCTCTCCTTTCCCTTTCTCCTTTCTCTTTTTGCAGTGTTTGGCACTAAACCCAGAGTCTCACTAAGTTGCCCAGGCTAGTTAACTTGCAAATCCTCTTGCCTCAGCCTCCCAAGTCCCTGAGATCACAGACATGTGCCACTACCCCCAGCTCAGTGCCCTTTTTTTTTGTTGTTGTAGATGGACACGATACCTTTATGTTACTTATTTATTTTAATGTGGTGCCGAGGATCGAACCCATTTCTTCATGCATGCGAGGCAAGCGCCCTACCACTGAGCTACGATCCCAGCCCCTAGTGCTCTTCTTATTAGAAATCTAAAACAGCAGGCCAAGTTATCAACTGGTTTTAGCTAAAATAAGTCTGACCTACACCAGATACACAGTATTTATAGTTGAATGTCATTTAACAGTATTTAGGATAACTCTGTATAATCAATGTGTAATTATAATTATGCCCATTTCATGAAGGTCCACAGATGATTTTGTGTAAAATTTTTGGCTGTTACATATTTGAAGACATGTTGCTGAAAAACTCACTATTGATTTGCTGTTGAGTCCTTGTCAAGAACAAGATTTCCAAGTGTAAAAAATGTCTTTATAGGGCTGGGATTATGGCTCAGGGGTAGAGTGCCTGCCTTGCACACATGAGGCACTGGGTTCAATCCTCAGCACTACATAAAAAAATAAACAAATAAAGATATCGTGTCCGTCTACAACTAAAAAAAGTATTTAAAAAAAAGTATTTATGAAAAAAATACCCATATTCTAAGTTTCTACAGAAAAAATGATTTCAAAAACTGGGCTCCTCCATAGTGCTAATATACTTTGGGGGAGGGGTTCTTAAAAACTGAGCCACATCTCTAGCCCCTTTTGATTTTCAGACAGGGTCTCACTAAATTGCTACAGCTGGCCTCGAACTTGCAATTCTCCTGCCTTAGCTCCTAAATTGCTGGGATTATAGGCATGTGCCACCATGCCCATCTTACTATACGTAATTTTAATTTAAATGCAGAACTTTTTTTTTTTGTACTGGGGATTGAACTCAGGGGTACTCGACCACTGAGCCACATCCCCAACCCTATTTTGTGTTTTATGTAGAGACAGGGTCTCACAGAGTTGCTTAGTGCCTCGCTATTGCTGAAGCTGGCTTTGAACTCATGATTCTCCTGTCTCAGCCTCCCAAAATGCTAGGGTAACAGGCTTGAGTCACTGTGCCCATCTTAAATGCAGAGCTTTTAACTTAAAAAAAGGCCCAGATCTATAAAGTAAATTTGAAATTTCTTTTAAGGTTTTGGCATTGAAAATAGCCAAGTAAGTGTTATGTGAGGCAAAATGTTACCTATATGTATTAGTCCAAATGTCTCTATAATAAATAAGAGTGGCTCTATTGATGTTATTAATCTCCACATTACTTTGACTAGTAATATACTGAACTGCTTATTCTTACTCTACAGGTATTAGCTTCATATGAAAAGAAGAATATGGTAATGTTTTTAAGTCTCTTTGATAAATGTAGAATGGTGATAAACCTGAAACATTAACCCTTTAGTTAAAGTTTCCATGAATTAACTGTTTAATAGAAGCATTTTGATTTTTAAGTAGGGTATTAAAAGCTTATGCTAGTTGTCTCTTCAATTTTGCGGGGAGTGGGGTACCGGGGATTGAACTCAGGGGCACTCAATCACTGAGCCACATTCCAGCCCTATTTTGTATTTTTATTTATAGACAGGGTCTCAATGAGTTCTTAGTGCCTCACCATTGCTGAGGTTGGCTTTGAACTCACGATCCTCCTGTCTCAACCTCCTGAGCCACTGGGATTACAGGTGTGTGCCACAGCGCCCAGCTCTCTCTTCAATTTTGATTGAAGTGCTATAATTATGAACAGAAGCATTCTGCAAAGTCTCTCTGAAGCACCTGAATAATTCTGTTCTTAAAAAAGAAATGTGACCCAAAGAACAGAACAAGGGCTTCTGGAGAAAGGCTTGCATTTGAGTCTAAGTTCTGTTATTTACTAACTTATAAGAATAAAAGGAAATAATCTCTATAAAACACCAAAGAAAACAGGCGCTTAATACATGGACGTTTCCTCCTGCTCCTTTACCAGCTGTCAGGCAGTAGGTGAGCAAACACCATGAGGAAGGAAAAAAGGATGTGTCTTTTCTTCAGAGGTGTAACCCTCATCAGAGCCCAGGGCTATCATTTAAGAGCCACCAATGATGAGACTGAGAGCAATGACTCAGCTGCTCTCTTCTTTCTTAGAGAAATATACAAAATTTAAGTTTATTTAAAAATTAAATATATTCACTTATTTGTCCAGGAGTAGTAGATTCATTATTGAGTAGTTGTCTTCTGCGTGGGGTCAGTAGAATTTCTGAAAAATACAGAAAACATTTAGCATACGTAGAGTTTCAATCTAAGTAATAGTATATTAATCCATTAGTATATTTCCATTTTTCCCCCTTCTAGTAGAAATCCTTAGGTGGATCAGGAAGAATTTTTAAACCACCAGAGACTACGTCTACTCCTCTGGGTACATCTTAAATTACTGGTTGCTTAGACAGATTTTCAACATTATTTTACTATCTAGTTTTTAATACATATAATGCTTTAGATGACAGTTCAGAAGGTATAGTCATAATTACAGTTTTAAAGCTGCTGGATTAATTACTTTTGTTACAGATAAGTGATTTCCTTAGTTCACTTTTATATCTGTCTTCAGCTTCCACAATGACTTTGTGACGATCACATTGGTATGGGCAAGAGTGCAAGAGCTTGCTAAAATTTCGGCTATTCAGGGGTTTTCCTACTGCTATGCAACCTAAAAGAAAACAAATCAAAGTGATGTATAGATGTTACAAAATATCCACTAACACATCTATGAAAATATCTATATGATGATTACTAAAGTGAAATCAGGAACTATACATATTTTAATAAACCCAAAGTCATGCAAAACAGTAAAGACCACAATATATTACAATGAAATAAATGTTGAGATAGAGGTGTGAACAGTTATTTTGATATGGAAAAACAGCATCTAGCTTGCCAACTCTGAGGGAAGACATTCAGGAGATGTGATCATTAAGAACAGTTGTCTGTTTTAAACATCTTCTTTCTTACTGAAAAAAAATTTTTTTTTTTTCCTTCAGTACTGGAGATTGAACTCTCAGGGCCACTTAACCACTGAGCCACATCCCCAGCCCTATTTTGTGTTTTATGTAGAGACAGGGTCTCACTGAGTTGCTTAGTGCCTCGCATTGCTGAGGCTGGCTTTGAACTCGTGATTCTTCTGTCTTCAGCCTCCCTATGTGCTGGGCAGGCTTGTGCCACTGCACCCGGCTTTTCTTACTGAAAATTTTAAACACACAAGGGCAGAATGTAATGAACCCTCATGTTTCCATTACCCACCTTCAGTAATTACTAAGCCACGGCTAATCAAATTTTATCTATACCTCCACTGATTCTACTGTGTCCCTATGTGTACACTGTAATTTGGATTAAAGTATCATTTCATCTGCAAATACTTCATATACATCCCTCATGAATAAGGGTTCTTTTAAACACACACACACAATCATACTCTAGTCAGTGTTCAAATTTCCCCACCATTTTTTCTTCCTTGCTTCCCAATCATTTCAAAAACTTTTTTAAAAAACAACTGGTTGAAACACGATCCTAAGTCCACCATAACATTTGGTTTACGTCTTTTAAGATGTTTTTATTTATATATTTATTTGTGGTGCTGGGGTAAAATCTGGGACCTCCCTCATGCTAAACATGTACTCTACCACTGAGTTGCTTTTAATTTACCAGTTCTCCCTTCCTTTTCATTTAATTGTGGAAGTCACCAGGTCATTAGTATCAGTTTCCCAAACCCTAGGATTTGCCAGTGTATCCTAGTTGTATCCTTTAAAATGTTCTCATGTACTCTGTAAACTAGTAATTAGATATAGATGATTGATCAGATTCAAACACTTGGGTATTTTTGCTAGAATTCTTCACAGGTAGTATCATGTGCCCTTCTCTGTAACATACTAAGAGGAACAAAGTGTCCATCTTTTTTTTTTTTTTAATGTTAAGATGGAAATTAGAGCCAAGTCACGTCAACCACATCCATCTACTATGAAGCTATCCATTAGCCTGTCACTTAATTGTATTTGTGACCCATTCCTAAAGGATAAGAAGCTGGCAATGCAGATATTTGACTGGGGTGGGGACATTTTGGGTATAATAAACATGAAGAAAAGCACAGAAGTGTGAAAAAGCAGCGTGTTCAGAGACTTATAAGTGCTCTGATGTGGAGCTATAAGAAAAGTGTTGAAGAAAAGTTAAAGCTGGGGAGAGTTGCAGAGCCAGACCAATAATGGTTTTGAAAGCCATGCTAAGAATTTTTAACTGTCTTCAAGGCATTGGGGAGGAACCAAAAGATATTTATGAAGTAGGATGATGACATGATTTCTTTGTCTTTGGAGAAAGGTCGTCTTACCCTCAAAGGATCACTTGAGAGGTTACTTCAATAGTCCAGAAAACAAATTAGGGTATTTTGAAACAAAACAGTTGCAGGAATAATGAAGACATTTCTAAGCTAAAATTGGCAGGATTTGATGAATAATAAACTGTTGGGCCAGGCATAGTGGTACATGCCTATAATCCCAGCAATTCTGGAGGCCGAGGTAAGAGGATCTCAAGTTCAGGGCCAGGGCATCAACTTGGTGAGACCCTCAGCAACTTAGCAAGATCCCATCTCAAAAAATGAAAATAACTCAGGATGTAGCTCAGTGGTGAGACACCCCTGGGTTTAATCCCCAGAAATAACTAAATAAATAAATAGCTTCTGGGAGTAAAGGAATACTTTAAGGTGATTCTCAAGTAATTCTGTAATTGAATGGTAAAGTTTGAAACGAGCACAGCATGTTTCTGGCACTTAAAGCAAGCAAATATTTAGTAAAATTTAGCAAGGAGAAGCAGGGCAAAATTCCACACAATTTTGAAAGCCAGGTAGAGAGGTTGATGGTCAGTGAGTTGCAGAGAACCACTTAGGGTTCTTTTTTAAATATTTTTTTAAGTTGTAGATGGACCTACAATACCTTTCTTTTTTTTTTTTTTAAATATTTATTTATTTATTTTTTAGTTTTAGGTGGACAGAATATCTTTGTTTTTATGTGGTGCTGAGGATCGAACCCAGTGCCTCACGCGTGCTAGGCGAGCACGCTACCACTGCACCACAATCCCAGCCCCCAATACCTTTCTTTTATTATTTTTTTATTTTTTGGTACTGGGGATTGAACTCAGGGCCACTTGACCACTGAGCCACATCCCCAGCCCTATTTTCTGTTTTATGTAGAGACAGGGTCTCACCGAGTTGCTTAGCAGCTCGCCATTGCTGAGGCTGGCTTTGAACTCGCGATTCTCCTGTCTCAGCCTCCCTAAATGCTGGGATTACAGGCTTGAGCCACCACGCCCGGCTCCTTTCTTTTAATTACTTGTTTTTATGTGCTGCTGAGGATCAAACCCAGTGCCTCACACTTGCTAGGCAAGCGCTCTACCACTGAGCCACAACCCCAGCCCCCCACTTAGAGTTCTTTAGCATGGTGGTAAGATAAAAAACACATATTAAGAAATTACCAGCAATATGGATATTATAGTTGGGGTTTGAAGACACTTGAGACCAACAGACTGTTAGAAAGTTGCTAGAGTAATTTAGGCATAAAGCCAAAAGTCTTATGTAGGAAAGAAAAAGAACCACATTTGATAGACTTAGAAACTGGCCTGGGCTGGTGTTGTAGCTCAGTGGTAGAATGCTTGCCTAGCATGTGTGAGGCCCTGGGTTCAAGTCCCAGTACTAGGAAAAAAATCCAAAAATTGGGAAATAAGAAAGAGTAGTCATCAGGGCGTGGTGGTGCAAGCCTGTAATCCCAGCACTTAGGGAGGCTGAGACAGGAGAATCGTGAGTGCAAAGCCAGCCTCAGCAACAGCGAGGCGCTAAGCAACTCAGTGAGACCCTGTCTCTACATAAAACAGAAAACAGGGCTGGGGATGTGGCTCAGTGGTCAGGTGCCCCTGAGTTCAATCTCTAGTACCAAAAAAAAAGAAAGAAAGAATAGTCATAGATGATTCAAGGGTTATAGTCTGGGAGACCTGAAAAATAGTGACAATACTGACAGAAATGGAGTTGCTTGGGGCAACTTTAAGAGGAAGAAAGACATTTAGAATACATTAAGCTTGAAGTGGTATGTCCCAGACACAACTCAAAGTGGAAGAAAATGCTATAAACCAATGTAGAAGTCAAAGCATCTTCTTTTTTTTCTTTTTGGTACTGGGGATTGAACTCAGGGTGTTTACTCACTGAGCCACATCCCCTGCCCTTTTTACTTTTTTTTTAGTTGTAGATGGACACAATATCTTTATTTTATTTTTATGTGGTGCTGAGGATCGAACCCAGTGCCTCACACATGCAAGGCAAGCGCTCTACCACTGAGCCACAATCCCAGCCCTTTACTTTTTATTTTGACACAGGGTCTCACTAAGTTGCTTAGAGCCTCACTGATTTACTGAGGCTGGGCTTGAACTTGTGATCCTCCTGCCTCAGCTACCCAAGTCATGGGGATTATAAGCATGCACCACTGTACCTGGCTAGAAGTCAGATATCTTGATTCAAATTTGAAAATAATCATTAAAGGGCTGGGGACATTGACCAGTGGTCATGCTTGCCTTATGTGTGCAAGACCCTGGGGTTGCTCCATAGTACCACACACAAAAATTAATTAATTAAATATAAGTTTTTGAAAAGAAAACAATCAGTAAAATGAGACATGAAAGAATGAAAATGATAGAGTTAAGCACATATTACGGATTATGTATTAGGAGAATATCTACAGAAATTTGGCAGTAAGAGAAAGCTAAAGCAATAAGAACCAACTTCTGTACATCTTTTATCCTAGCATCTGCCACATAATGCTTGTTGAAATGAATAGTCACTAAGGAAGAAAACAACCAGGAAAGAATCATCTCAAACAAAGGGATGCAATGGGGTTAATAGTTATAGAACATTCACTCTACCAACTGGATACTTCTGATCAGAGGTTCCCAAAATTACTTGGTTCATGGTACTCCCAGGCCAAGCTTCCTAAGTACTTGGCAGCCATTTGAAAAAAGATACTAAATTGAAAGAAAAGTATTATTTGTATTTTATTCTTATGAATTACACTTATCAGGGGCAGCACAACTTCTAAACACTGGAGTAAATTAATGATACTATAACTTTCATTCCTGTTCCACACTGATTTTCACGTGATGTTTGCTTTTTATGACAACCACTAAAAACCCAGTTTCATAGCAATATGGTATTATTTATTATACCGGGCATAGTAGCATGTGCTTATAATCCAAAACTACTCAGGAAGCTGAAGCAGAAGGATCATTTGAGCCTAGGAACTCAAGGCCAGCCTGGGCACACATCTATAATCCCAGCAACTTGGTAGGCTAAGGCAAGAGGTTCCCAAGTTGGAGGCTATCCTGAGCAACTTAGTGACACCCTATCTCAAAATACAAAATAAAAGCCAGGCGCGGTGGCACAAGCCTATAATCACAGCACTTAGGGAGGCTGAGACAGGAGAATTGCAAGTTCAAAGCCAGCCTCAGCAACAGCGAGATGATAAGCAACTCAGTGAGACCCTGTCTCTACATAAAACACAAAATAGGGCCGGAGGATGTGGCTCAGCGGTCGAGTGGCCCTGAGTTCCACCTCCAGTACCAAAAACAAACAAACAAAAAAACCCAAAATACAATAAAAATGAAAAGGGCTGGGAGTAGGCTGGAGTTGTGGCAGAGTATTTGCCTAGCATGTGTGAAGCACTGGGTTCGATTCTTAGCACCACATGAATAAAAAAATAAAATAAAGGTCCACCAACATCTAAAAAAATATTTTTTAAAAAAGGGGGCTGAGAGTATAACTCAGTGATAGAGTGCTCTTGGGTTCAATTCCTAGTGTTGGTGATGCGGGGGGAGGGGGGGTTCTAATGTTGAAACTATGAACTACCCTGAGTTAGGAGTTCATGAGGTGTCCATAAAATGTTAATTATTGTTATAGTTCCCTTATAAAGTTAAAAATATTGTGTAGTACTCTTATGAGTTCATTGCAGAGCTCCAGGAGCCTGGGTGGACAATTCAGGGAAATGTAGCTTTAGACTCCTGACAGGAAGAGATTTAAAGGAATGGTAGTTAACAATGCACAGATACTACAGTAGATAAGAATTTCTTTTTTAAAGTCACAGGTTTTGGGGGGAGAAGGTTTCAGATAACTTTTAACATTTAAAGTTCAGTAGAAAGTAGGAAAAAAGATCCAAGTTTCAGAGAGTTAAGAAGGGAATAAATACTTGAAAGGAGCAAGAGAAGAATCTTGCAATAAACAGTGGAAGGAAGAGTGGATGAATGCTTTTCAAGGTATAGTGAACCACACAAAGTATTTGGATTTTTTTAAGATAAGGCAAAATAAGCATAGTGTAAGTGGCCCATATGAAGTTACTGGATAGAAAGGAATTGAAGAGAAAGATTTTACAATTCTTAGCGTGGGGAGAAAAGAAGACACAGGATTTAGTGTATGGCTAGCTATCAGCACTAGAGTAACAGAGGTAAATGTCTATCCAAACAGAAGAATAGTAATGTTCTGAGCTGAAGCTCAAATTTGTCCATAGAGCATTGATGGCCACAGCAAATGTGAACAAAGAGAAAATACTGGAGTGTAAAGGAAAGAAGAGATGGATAAGTACTGTGGAACATTTTCAGAACAAATTAATAATGGTGCATGGGACAGTAGAAACAATGTATTTATTATAAATATAAAAACAGGCATTGCTTAATACTTAATAGCTATAATGTTTACAGCATAATCCAGAATGCATACATATTTGCTCTCTGAAGACAAAACTGTTTGTTTTGCTCAATAAAGTTAGATTTATAGATGATATTGTGACAAAAAAACAATTAAAAAAGTAATAAAGAGGCATTAACTACATTGATTTGTATAAACAAATTTTGGGAGCTCAGCTTGATGTAAGTAATAGGGTATTAATTTGAATGCTTTTATGCTCAGGTTGTCATTTATCCAAAGGAAGTGAAGTTTAAGTCACAAAGGTAGAACTATTATAAATTCTAGTTAACTAAAATCACATAATGCTTTAGTTATGAAATAATTACAATTAAAAATATTTACCTGAACACCTGTATTTCAACATTTTGGAACAATTGTCATTTGCTTGAAAACTGACAACTTCCTTATTTATTATGTCTGAACATAATACAAATGGATCTGGAAAAAATTATAAAACGCATGTTTTGATAAATGAAAATTTTTAAGATTTATTAAATCTCAAGATTTTCATGAAATTTATCTCAGTATTACACAACCAGTCATTTTTTGTGTGTGTAGTGCAGAGGATTGAACCCAGGGCCTTGTGCATGCAAGGCAACCACTCTACCAACTGAGCTATATCCCCCATAACCAGTCATTTTGATGGATTAACAGAAAGATTCTGTATGTCAGTAAAAGATATCTTAGGCATTTACATCAGAAAGGCAAAAGTGTGGCCTATACTTCAGAGGGCAGATATACCAATGTAAATTTTTAGCTTTATCAGTCACCTAAATATCTGTTTTCTTGAAAAACCAAAAAGAAACATTTAAATCATACCTGTTGCTGATATCTGCTGCTTTCTATTTTTGACAGTATGAGTAGGATGTTTAAAAACACCATCACTAAAAGAAAATAGATAACATATTATTAAAAATAAAGGTAACTGGTGGATAAATGTTTCTATAAGCAGTGATGTGATTCTGGGTGTTGGGCAGGCAGGAGTATGGAGCCAGTATCTACCAAAATATACTGCTCTACTCTGGATGCTGAAAGTCCCCCAAAAGTGTATGTGTTAAAGGCTTAGTCTCCAGGTTGGCATTATTAGGAGATGCTAAGAATCTTTGGGTGAAGGTCTTATAGAAGGTCGGTCCTTAGGTCACTAGGTGTGTACCTCTGAAAGGTATTACAGGACCCTAGCCCATCCCATTTATTTTGAGGCTTATGAAGTGTGGTCTATTCCACCAGGTGATCTCACCATAATATGCTGCCCTTGCCAAAGGACCCAAAGCACCAGGCAGTTCATTCCCTCACCATTTCAGATTGTAACCTCTAGAACCATAAGCCAAAATTAACCTTTTCTAAGTTAACTGCCTTAGTCATTTTGTGATAGCAACAAAAAGCTATTACCTCTACCAGATTCTGCCAAAGTAGGGTCTACAACAGTTAGAGCCTTGTTTGTAGAACTGAAGTTAAACAAGACTTCAGAGGGCAATAGTATTGATGTCAGCAGAAACAAAGAAAAATCTCATGAAAAGAAGGAAGAAAGGAAGGAGGGCAAAAGGGAAAGAACAAAATTAGTGGGAGTAAAAAAGGGGATAGCAAAGTATGAAAAGTAATGATTTAAGGACCTACATTAAAAAATCCTTCCGAACTGCCAAAACATTCATGTCTGTGATGAATAAATTCTCATGAATAAATATAAGCTGTGACTATACCGTCACAATAACAATACCGAAAAGGTCAAGAGCTAGACTAGAAGACAGATGAAGCAAGAGCTATGGCTATAATATCTATGAACATATATCTGTAGGAAGTACTACACAAGGAGAGGAATGTAAACATTAATAACTCAGCTGACATTAATATTATAGCATTAACAACATAGCTGAGGTATAAATACAGTCAACCCTAAAGGAAGAAGGGTGTGGGTGAAGGGTTTAGGCCAGAGGGCAAGAGCTGGCCTCAAAATATATCTCACTGCTTTGAAATTCCACATCCTGAAAAGTCAAATTAAAACTAACACTGGACTGGCATGGTGGCGCACATTTGTAATCCCAGCACTTTGGGAGGCTGAGACTGGAGAATCACGAGTTCAAAGCCAGCCTCAGCAACAGCGAGGCACTAAGCAACTCAGTGAGACCCTGTCTCTAAATAAAACACAAAATAAGGCTGGGAACGTGGCTTGGTGGTCAAGTACCCCTGAGTTCAATCCCAGGTACGCCCCCTGCCCCCCAAAAAAACTAAACTAACACTGTGGCTCAGTGGTTAAGCACACTTTGGTTCAATAAGAGGTACCAAAAACTAAAAATAAAACTAATATGAAGTTTTGTTTCCTTTGTTTGTTTGTGTGTGTGTGTGTGTGGTTTTTTTCGGTACTGGGTATTGAACTCAGGGGTACTCAACCACTAAGCCACATCCCAAGCCCTATTTTGTGTTTTCATGTAGAGATAGGGTCTCACTGAGTTGCTTAGCGCCGCACCATTGCTGAGGCTGGCTTTGAACTCGTGATTTTCCTGTCTCAGCCTCCCAAAGTACTGGGATTATAGGTGTGTGCCACCACACCCGGCTTGTTTTGTGTTTTTTGGTACTGGGGCTTGAACACTTTAACACTGAGCTACTTCCCTACCCCTGTTCATTCATTCATTCGTGTTTCAGTACCAGGTATTGAACCTAGGGGCACTTAACCACTGAGCCACATTCCCAGCCCTTCTTTATTTTTTTATTCAGAGACAGGGGCTCACTAAGTTGCTTAGGGTCTCGCTAAATTGCTGAGGCTGGCTTTGAACTTGGAATCCTCCTGCGTTAGCCTTCCAAGTCAATGGGATTACAGGCATGTGCCACTGCACCTGGCTCCTTTTAATTTACATATGAGTTGGACTCAGTAAATTGCTGAGGCTGGCCTCAAACTTTTGATTCTCCTGCCTCAGCCACCAGAGTCACTGAGATTATAGGCATGTGCCACCATGCCCAATATGAGTAGTCTTAAAAAGGAACAAAGAAGGGGCTGGGATTGTAGCTCAGCGGGTAGAGCGCTTGCCTCACATGCGTGAGGCCCTGGGTTCGATCCTCAGCACCACATGCAAAGCAATAAAATAAAGACATTGTGTTCATCTACAACTAAATAAAAAAAAGTCTAAAAAAAAAAAATCCTTAAAAAAAAAAAAAAAAAGGAACAAAGGGGGTTGTTATGGTTTAATTCATCTTCCTGATACTTGTTTTATCCTGCAACCTGCCCAAAACACAAGCTTCTTCTTCATCTCCTTAAGCACAACAATCATCAGAAGAGAACAATACAAAAGGGTTTAAGAAGAAAAGCTACAATTCTAGGCTAACCTTTGAGGGAGAAAGGGAATGTATTGAAAATGAAGTATGGGAAACAATCAAAAGAGTAATGCCAAACTAGATTTTCATCACAGCCTACTCCCTTTATCATATTAAATTTACAAACTGTTTTTTGCCACATTGCCAGTAATGATCTATGCTTGCACTATGACTTTGAGTAGACTGCCTCATTTAGGTTTTTTATTCATATACTTTCTAACATTTCAATCTGATTATATTACTCAATTTAAAATCCTCAATAGATCCCAATACCTTATCAGTTTAAACCAAAAATCCTGAGCATGACATGCAAGGTGCTACGTAAATTGGCCCATACTCCCTCATCCAAACTCCTTTGCCAACATTTCCTGTTTTAGGATCCTCCCAAGACCATGTTTTATCATTTGTATATCCCCAATGCTTAACAGTGTGGCACACAGTAGCACACAATAAATGCCTGCTGCATAAATGTTACAATTATTAAACTATACCTTGATTGAGAAATAGAATTCTTTTTGTCAAAAGTCACTTCTTCATGTAAGTTTTGATTGCAGCTTGAATTGGCTTTACATAAAGTCTTATTTTGCCAACTTTCCCGATAGCAAGCATTAACTGGATTTGAATTCTTTAAAAGTGTCTTCATTTCGTCATCATTTGCACAAAGTTTAGACATGACTCCACAGGATTTATAACTCTGGAGGTGTCTGGACTGGCTTTTATTCATTTCTTCTGCTTTGGCACTTTCAATGCTATCTGCATGGAGATGTTTCAATGTATTTTGAATATTTATATTCACAGATGAAATATTATTCCTATACTTTTCTCTTGGTATTTTTTCCTATAATGTAAAAATTACAAGAGTTTTAAATTAGTCAATTTTTATAATTCACTTTACATTTCCTTTAAATAATGTAGGAAAGCTTTGTGATTGTCAATATATCATATATGATAAAAGGGACAATTTATATTAGGAGGAAGAGTTTTTTCAATAAATAATGGTAAGGCAATTGGGGAGACATCTGGGAAAAAAATCTCGATATCTCACAGTCTACAAAAAAATAAGGTTCAGGGGCTGGGATTGTAGCTCAGTGGTAGAGCGCTTGCCTCACATGCGTGAGGCCCTGGGTTCAATCCTTAGCACCACGTACAAAGCAATAAATAAAGACACTGTGTCCATCTACAACTAAAAAAAAAATATTTAAAAAAAAAAATAATAAGGTTCAAATGAACTGAATATTTGAATTTAAAAAATAAAATCATGTATGTTCTAAAAGAAACCACGACATATCAATATTCTTAAGGGGTGAAGATCTTTCCAAGTATTACACAAAATCAATAAATCATAACACAAGAAAACTAATATGCTTCATCATATAATTTTTTTTTTTAATCAATACTGGGGATTGAACTCAGGGCTTCATACATGCTACGAGAGTATTCTACCTCTTAGCTATACCCACAATCCTTTTTTAAATTTGAGATAAGGTCTTACTAAGTTGCTGAGGCTGGTTGGAACTTGAGGTCCTTCTGTCTCAGCCTCCCAAGTAGCTGAGATCACAGGCATGTGCCACCACACCTGGCATCATAAAAAAGTTTTTTTTTTTTTGAAAGCTCTCACAGAACCATGAACAATGTAGGCTGAGTGAGTCACAAAGGAAAAATGGCAATCAAATTTTTTCTTTTCTTTCCTTGATACTGGAGCCACTAGGATAATAGGTGTGTGCCTGTATGTCCCACCCAATGGCAATCAAAACACCAGGAAATAATACTGGTCAAGCTATTACAATGAAATAAGAAAAAGATCACTGGTAGCATAGAAAAGCAGGTCAAAGGTATACAGGGAAGCAGCAAAGATGAGTCTTGAATATAAACTATGACCAGACCACAGAGAACCCTAGGAGGAGAATCTGCAAAGATCATTTAGCATTACCACTGGAATTAAATTAAACTGGATTTGAGTCCTCCCCTAAAATAAAACACAATAAAGTAAAATAGAAAAGTAGGGAGAAGAAATGAACAGACAATTCATAGGATAGGAAACACGTACCTCTTAAACATATGAAAAAATTCTCCATCCTGCTTGTAATGATAAATTAATATTGAAGCTACATTCAAATAGCTTTCTCATCTATCACACTAGCAAAGATTGAAAGGGTATGGAGAAACAGATACTCATGAACATTACTCATCTATAGGAGTATTAACTAGTATAACTTCTATGAAGAAATAATTTGACAAAAATTTTCATAATAAAAATTGTCTATCCGCACAAAAAATTCTATAAAATTACTTTTACATATGCGTAATGTTTTTAAGTGCAAAACTGTAACTACTAAAAGTTGAAAAGAACCTTAGTATGTCAGAAGAACAGCCAATAAATCCATTCGACAGAATACAGAATAATAGATTTCCAGAGAAAGATTAATTGAACACCTATATTTGTGGACCTCTTAAAAAGCCATTAAACAACAGTTTTTTTTTTTTTTAATTTTTTTAGTTGTAGATGGACGCAATTTCTTTATTTTATTTATTTATTTTTTATGTGGTGCTGAGGATTGAACCCAGTGACTCACGCATGCGAGGCAAGCACTCTTCCACTGAGCCACAACCCCAGCCCTAAACAACAGTTTTTATAAAGGCAAAAACCCACAAGAGCAAAGAGCAATGGAAGAAGAAATAAAGGCAACAAAAATTTCAAAACTAGCTGGGCACAATGAAACACGCCCGTAATCCCAGCAGCTGAGGAGGCTAAGGCAGGAGGATCGCAAGTCCAAAGCCAGGCCCCTAAATTCAATCCCTGGTACCCCCACTCCCAAATTTCAAAACTAGAAAGCAGATACATAAATGATAATCTACTCAGCAGATTTGGTAAAGCTGAATCCAAAGCTGACAAAGGGAAAATACAAGAAACCAAGATATATCACCAAACCCTCAAAAGGCTTACAAATTATAACTACCAAAAAACTCCACAAGGTAGGGTGTAAAGACAAAGTTAAAACAAGACTGGAGCTGGGTGTGATTCATGCCTGTGATTTTAGTGATGTGGGGTTGTGGACTAAGGCAAAAGGATTTCAAGTCTGAGGTCAGCCTCAGCAATTTAGCAAGATCCTCAGAAACTTACCAAAACCCTGAATCAAAGTAAAGAAAGGACTAGGGATGTAGATCAATGGTAATGTGTCCCTGGGTTAATCCCCAGTACCAATACATACATACAAACACACACACACACACACACACACACACACACACATATAAAAATATAAGATTGGATGAAAGTCTTTTAAAAGCAGCTGAGCTACACATGGTAGTACATGCCTGTAATCCCAGTGACCTGAGAGGCGGAGGCAGGAGGACCACAAGTTCGAGGCCAACCTCAGCAACTTAGGCCCTAAGCAACTTACTAAGACCCTGCCTGAAAAAAAAAATTTTTTTTTTAAATAAAAAGAACTGGAGCTGGGCGCGGTGGCACAAGCCTGTAATCCCAGCACTTAGGGAGGCTGAGACAGGAGAATTGCGAGTTCATAGCCAGCCTCAGCAACAGTGAGGCACTAAGCAACTCAGTGAGACCCTGTCTCTACATAAAACACAAAATAGGGCTGGGATGTGGCTCAGTGGTCAAGTGCCCCTGAGTTCAATCTCCAGTACCAAAAAAAAAAATAAAATAAAAAGAACTGGTGGTATAGCTCAGTGGTAAAGCACCCCTGGGTTCAATCAAGCAGGTAAAAAGCAGTTGTTTGGGATTACTGATTCCAACCCCCAACCACATATACTCAGTAGTCAGTTAACTGATACCAGGGGGTCAACCTTCTTTTGCCTCTTTCCCAAGGCTGGAAGTTTAGTCTATAGAGGGGCTAAAACTGAGTCTCTGCACGGAAGGGCACTAAGCAAAGCTGAAAGCAGAATGATATTCAAGAATTAAAGACTAAGTAAATATTTACATACTGTATAAGATACCCATACTCTCTTCTTCCACTTTGACTCCAAAATACTGACTGCCAATCTCTAGGTGGGAGACTGGGCACTGGAGGTTCTCCAAAAACAAATAATAATAAAATAGACTCACCGAATGAATTCTCAATCAACATACTTTTAAGGAGACTTTTAGTATCTCATTCTTAAACAGAAGCCACAACCCTGAACCTCAAGAAATATGAAGAAAAATGCCAAATGAAGAAAAAAAAACCTTTAAAAATGAAAACTATTTTTGATATATCTAAGAAAAACCTGGCGACTTAAATGAAGACTTTAAATCCATGAAACAAGAATAAGATTCTTTAATGGGGGTAAAAAAGCAACTTTGGTAATTAAAAATGTAACAGAAGTGAAAACTCAATAGATTAATTTAGAAAATAAATGTAAGAACTTTTCCCAGATGTAGAACAAAAAGATAAATTGAGGGAAAATACAAGGAGGACCAGATTTGCAAGTCCAACTCTTTCAGAAAAGGAGTTTAGAGAAAATGGAGGGAAGTATGTGATCATCAAAGCTCAATGTAAGAAATTTTCCCTCATATTGAAGAACATGATTCTCTGGATTAAAAGAGCCCACTAAGTGCACAGCATAATAGATGATGAGACTGACATCCATTTATAGGGAAAGTACAGAACAGGTAAATCTATAGAGACAAAAATAGATTAATGGTTGCCTAGGGGAATACAGAGGGTACTGCTAACGGTATGGACTTGAGCTGGGGTTGTAGCTCAGTGGTAGACTGCTTGCCTAGCACCTGTGAGGCAATGGGTTCAATCGTAAGCACTACATAAAAATAAATTAAAAAATAAAGCTATCGTGTCCATTATAAACTTTAAAAAAAGTATGAACTTTCTTCTTGGGGTGCTGAAAATGTTCTAGTGATGGTAGCATAATTCTATGAGTATACTAAAAACCAGTCAACTTTTTACTTTAAATAGATAAAATGTATGGTACATGAATAACTCAATAAAACTGTTACAAAAATGAAAAACACACATGTACGTATATGCATACATACACGCATGCATACACACTGTGTGTCATGTGCCACAGAACAATGTTCTCATTAATAATCGTCTGCATATATGGCGGTGTTCTATTAAATTATAATGAAATTGAAAAATTCCTATCACCCAGTGATACTGTAGCCATCGTAACACTTTTTTATTTTATTTTATTTATTTATTTTTTGGCACTGGAAATTGAACTCAGGGGCACTCGACCACTGAGCCACATCCCCAGCCCTATTTTGTGTTTTGTTTTTTTTTTATGTAGAGACAGGGTCTCACTGAGTTGCTTAGTGCCTCGCTGTTGCTGAAGCTAGCTTTGAACTCGCAATTCTCCTGTCTCAGCCTCCCAAAGTGCTGGGATTACAAGCGTGAGCCACCACGCCCGGCTGGTTTACATATTTATTATACTTTTTAATCATTATTTTAGAATGTATTCCTTCTACTTTAAAACAAAAGGCCAGACATGGTGGCTCACACTTACAATCCCAGGTACTTCGGAGGCTGAGGCACAAGAATGGTATAACTGAGGCCGGCCTGAACAATGTAGTGTGACCCTGTCTCAAAAATTACCAAAAAAAAAACCAAAAAAACACAACTTGTATTTTTTTAGTAATACCGGAGGATTGAACCCAGGGGCTCTCTACCACCCAGCTACATTCCCATCCCTTTTTATTTTTTATTCTGACACAGAATAAAAAATTCTGTGTTTCCCAGGATGTTTGCCATCTTGTAATCCTCCTGCCTCAGCCTCCTGAGTTGCCAGTATTATAGACATGATGCCACCACACCCAACAAAAACAAGTTTACTATAAAATAGTATGCTCTTTTAGGCTGGCAGCAGCCTTACACAAACTTAAGTTTATTGCATCAAGAGGTCACACTGATTGACCTATACCATCTAAGTTTGTTTAATTATACTCCATGTTCACATAATGCTGACACTGCCTAACTACACATTTCTCAAAACATATCCCTGTTGTCAAGGTACACCGCGTATGTGTGTGAATAGGGGTAGATTATTAGACTGTTCATTCTGTTTCTCAAACTCTGTAATTCAGATGTTAGATTTGTTGGCTCTATTTTTGATGTCTCTTTTTTTTTTTTAATATTTTTTTTTAGTTATAGATGGACACAATGTCTTTATTTTATTGCTTTGTACGTGGTGCTGAGGATCGAACCCAGGGCCTCACGCATACAAGGCAAGCGCTCTACCGCTGAGCTACAATCCCAGCCCTTGATGTCTCTTTTAAGACATCATTTCTACTTTTTATTTTTGGGGGGTACTGAGGACTGAATCCAGGGGACTTTACTACTCAGTTACATTCCTAGTCCTTATTTTATCTTACGACAGGTTCTACGTTGCCAATGATGGTCTCAAACTTGTGATCCTTTCTCAGCATCACAAGTTGCTGGGATTGCAGGCATATGCGAAAGCACCTTGTATCATTTCTATTTGTTCAAAATATCTTTTGTTCTATGTCCAAGGATGATGCCTCAAGTATTACTATTAAATTTTTTTTTCTGGTGCTAGAGATTGAACCCAGGGCCTTGTGCATGCGAGGCAGGCACTCTACCAACTGAGCTATATCCCCAATCTCCTACTATTAAATTTTACATTTAAAGTCATTAAAATTTTTTTAGACTTGAGAAGAAAAAAAATTTTCCCTCCAACTCTGTTAAAAAATATTTGAACAAACTTCTATATTCTTGGAAACAAAAGAAATACAACCTCATTTCCTTCTCTTTCAAGCTGTTCTATTCTGTGTAGAATTTCCTTTGCTCTCTTCCAGTGCTCTTCAAGATTTTTCTCTTTCATATTTATGTCCTTTAATTGTTCCGCTTCATCTCCATCAAAAGAATACTCTCCTAGACTTAGAGATAATTTCTCAGCTTCATAATAATGGGGAGAAAATGGTGAATTTATCCATTACCAAAAATGTTACTGCAACACCTCATGCCCCATCCCTCCCCTTCTGTAAATTTTGTCCATTCATACTGTCTTAGCTGCTCAACTGGTTCTGAAAATAACTATAAGAGTGTTTGGCAGAGGCCCAGAACTCAAACAGTCATAAATTAAACTTAACTTTTCAGAGTTACAGAAAAAAGAAGAACATGAAAATAGGCTATTCAGGTACAATAAATACCTTCAGGTATATGAATACTGGTTTTATTTCTTTTTTTTTTTGGTACTGGAGATTGAACTCAGTGGCACTTGACCACTGAGCCACATCCCCAGCCCTACTTTTTGTGTTTTATGTGGAGACAGGGTCTCACCGAGTTGCTTAGCATCTCGCCGTTGCTGAGGCTGGCTTTGAACTTGCGATTCTCCTGTCTCAGCCTCCCTAAGTGCTGGGATTACAGGCCTGCGCCAGCGCCTGGCTATGAATACTGGTTTTAAAGTAGGTTTTTTTGGTGCTGGGGATTGAACCCAGGGTCCCATATAGGCTAAGCACATCACTCTACTACTAAGTTACATTCCCAGCCCCCCAAATAGCCACTTTTTAAACAGTGTTCATAATATAGTTCCTTTATATAATCTTTAAAATCTTTTCTTCACATACTACACACAGTTTTTCGTCTACAAGAATGATAATCCTTATCATGGCTATTGGCCTCTATTCTCCAGCCACACTGATCATCAATTCTTTCAATGCACCAGCCTCCCTCCTACCACAGGGATTGCATGCCTCTCTTTTGCTTGGGTCTGAGATACTTGCCCATAATAAATTCCTCTTTTTACCTAATTAACTTTAGATAATCAGATCTCAGATCAAGAATCACCACCTTCTCCAAAGCCTTTTCTGCTTCATCAGATTCCTTTCTCACAGGCTCCCAAATATCTGTGGTCCATCCCTTCATAACTCTTATGTCAATTTATAGTAATGTATAATCCCATTGGTTAGATTATTCAATTATTGTCTATTTCTCTAATTAAACTAAGTTCTATGAGTACAAGGTTATATTTTCTTATTACTGCATTCCTAATATTTATCACATAATAGAAATTCAAAACTTTTTTAAAAAATAAATGAATGTAATTTATATTAGGACTTAGTGATAGATTCTTACATTTAAGTTCTACAAACTAAATTTGTATAAAGTAAGTGAATTATCTCTATTGCTGCTCTCTCTGTTTTCTTCCATATAGGTTTGTATATACTAAACATACCTTGGTTATCACAACCAAATTACATACTCTGCTTTGCAAGTATAAAAAGAACATAGAAGCTAATAGGGTTTGGCTTATTAAAGCATGCATAAATCCCCCTTTATAACCTTTGATTGGTACCCTCTAATAGCAATAGTAAACTTACTGATTTTTTTGCAGTTGTGAAGCACAAAAGTGGCAGCTTTGTTTAGTTCCTCATTCTGAGATTCAGTTAAGGCTTGTATCATGAGTGGAAGCCCATTGTTTTTAAAAAGGTCATACTGATTTTCCTCTGGAAAATATATCAAAAATTAAAATAAGACAATTATTTTATCAAAAAAACTAAATGCATAGGTTGTAATTCTTCCTTTTTCTTCTTTTGGTACCAGGGATTAAACCCAGGAGTGCTTAAACACTCAGCCACATCCCCTGCTGCCTCCCTCCCTTAAACTTGGAGACAAAGTCTCACTAAGTTGCTTGGGGCTTCATTAAATTGTTGAGGCTGGTTTGAAATTGCAGTCCTTCTGCCTCAGCCTCCCAAGCCACTGTGATTATATGTGTGTGCCAAAATAGTTACAATTTTAAAAAGTAGAGAAAAAAATCCAATTTCAAAAGTATTTTCAATTTAGGAAATAATTCGCTTAATACAAAATGCCTAGTCTCATGAGTGATGATTTCTGAAATACAGCCACAGAGTAGTATCATACCTCATAAAAGTAAACTGTTCTCATTTTGGATTAGAAAAAGGTGCAGTTGATACTAATTACATAAAGGTTAAGAGAAACAATAGAGAAATGGATGGAGTAAAAAAGGAGGGAAGAAAGCAGAAAAAGCAGGAGGAGATATAGGGAGAAGAGTAGAAAAGTGGGAATGGGTGAGAAGAGGGAGATTGGAAGAAGGTGAGAGAAATGAAAGTGGAGAGGGTTGGAAAGAAAGAATGGATTGGGGACAGGAAGAGTATAGGATGAAAGTGGAGAAAGGGAGGAAAATGGAAGGGGAAGAAGAAAGAGAATAGAGAGAGTAAGAGGTAGCAGAAGAAAAACTTCCAAGGTTTTCAGCAAGGAATACAGGATCAAATTTGTGCAGCAATGTGAAAAGGGGACTGAAAAATGTGAGTTAGGGAAGCTAGGTGTGGCGGTGCAGGCCTGTAATCCTATCTACTCCAGAGCCTAAGGCAAGAGGATGCAAATTCAAGATGAGCTTGGGCAATTTAGCAAGACACTATCTCAAAATAAAAAAGGGTTGGGGATATAGCTCAGTGGTAGAGCCCCTGGGATCAATCTCTAGTACTTAAAAAAAAAAAAAAAGGAAGAAAAGGAGCATAGGGAGGTAGCTATTGTGTAAAAGATGTTGAGGAAGTGCAGTCCTAAATTAGGAAGGTAGCACTACTGGCAATATACAGAAAGGGATAAGAAGGGGAAAAGTAGAACCACAGGTCTTGGTGAAGACTATAATGTATGAAGAAAGATGAAGAGCTAAAATAATTAAAGATCTTAATGACTGGGAGAAAGGGAACAGTTTGTTTGTTTGCCATATTGGTGGATTGAACTCAGGACCTAGAATAGATAACTAGCAGGCAAGCATTCTATCACCAAGCTACATCCCCAGTCCTTTTTATTGTTTATTTTGAGACACAGTCTAAGTTGCCCAGATGCCTCAGCCTCTCAAGTAGCTGGCATTACAAGCATACACCACCACCACACTCAGCGAAAGGCAATATTTTAAGCTTTTCATATGACTGGTGGGGAAAACACCAAAGTGTATTTAATAGCACACTAAACAAATTCAATACTTGCCACAATTCTCTGTGCAATGACCAAGAGCAAGTATGATGCTAAATTTTTCTCCTGAATCCAGACTTTCATTAGGCAGTAATGCCAAAAGTTTTGAAACAATGTGGTATTTGGACAGTACTATTCCAAAAGCAGCTATTGTATAAAATAGAAAAAAAAAAGTAAGTACACACTTAAAACTTATAAATATACATGATACTTTTTTATACATGTTATATATTTTTAAGAGCTTATCCAGGAAGAATATTATGTCTATACAATATCTACTATATATAATATCTAATATATACATATGCATAAGTATTGATATAACTAAACTCGCTATAATAAGATGATGACTTGCTATAACAGTTTTCATTAATCCTCCTAAAGCAAATATGCCCATTCTCACCTTACATACTTCCTCTTGTGTGCACTGGACAGTAAAGATATTCTCATATAATCCTATCCTGCCTAACACTGAAATATTCTTTTTTTTTTTTTTTTTTGGTAGCCAGGATTGAACTCAGGGGTACTCAACCACTGAGTCACTTCCCCAGCCCTATTTTGTGTTTTATTTAGAGAAAGTCTCACTGAGTTGCTTAGCACCTCGCTGTTGCTGAGGCTGGCTTTGAACTTGCGATTCTCCAGTCTCAGCCTCCCAAAGTGCTGGGATTACAGGTGTGCACCACTGCGCCTGGCTTGAAATATTCTCTTAACTGACCATTGTTCTAGTGATGTTAATGATGCAATGAAGCATATGTGAACCTGTGCTAAAGAAATGACAAAATTCAAAAGTGTACTTAAGTTACACTTCTCTCATGGGAACTATAATAGGGTCCACCTAGAGTCTAACAATACTGGTGTCAACAAGAAGACTGAGAATTCCTTAAGGGACTTCATTTTAAGCATTTTGTGTCTCTGGATCTCAACACAAAACAGGCATTAAATAACTTCTTTTTAAAAAGCCATCTACATTTTTTTGATTATCTCTGAATGCCAATAGAGTTTCTTATTACAAAACTACATAGAAAATCATTCGTCAGTGGGTTTTGTGTGTGTGTTTGGTACTGGGGATTGAACTGTGGGGAGCTCTATCACTAAGTTATATCCCTATCCCTTTTTATTTTGAGAGATGGTCTTACTAAGTTGCTGAGGCTGGCTTCAAAATTGCAATTCTCCTGCCCCAGCCTTATGAATAGCTGGGATTACAGGTATTTGCTACCACACCTAGCAATGACTTGCTATCTGTACAAATGAGAAGCAGTCATGTGTTCAAGTCAGGCCTCATACTCATTAGAAAAAGGAATTCTTAATTCTTTATATAATTCTTAAAAAACTTTAAATTGGGTTTTCCATTTCTTATGTCACTAAAATGACCCTTGATTTCACATCTAAAACCTTTTATTTTTCTTTTTTTCTGTTTTTTGGTACTGAGGATTGAACTCGGGGACACGACCACAGCCCTATTTTGTATTTTATTTAGAGACAGGGTCTCATTGAGTTGCTTAGCACCTCACCGTTGCTGAGACTGGCTTTGAACTCATAATCCTCCTGTCTCAGCCTCCGGAGCTGCTGGGATTACAGGTGCACCACCACGCCCGGCACATCTAAAATCTTTAATGCTGATTTTTCAGTGAAATAAAGGTTTAGGAATGATAGGATCTTCTTTTTTAAAAAAAATCTTTATTAGTTGTTGATGGATTTATTTATTTATATGTGGTGCTGTGAGGATTGAACCCAATGCATCACATAGGCTAGACAAGCACTCTATCACTGAGCCACAACCCTAGCCCAGGATCTTCTTTTGATTCTATCATTAGGCTTGAAACCAGAAGACCTATATGAATTCTTAGGTAAATCAAAATTTCCATGGGAAAATAAAATAAAGTATTAGACTAGATAATTTCTAAGATTCCCTTCTACTTGTGAGAAGCTGGAAGCCTAATCCATGTTAGTATTTACCATTTCAACACTCACCATGCAGAATTCTAACAAAATCCAATTGTAGAAAACTTACTAAGCATTTTCACTCACGATTATCAGCAATACATGCATCCACTGTCTTTGTCACCACCACTGCGAGCTTAGCACTGGAAAGAGCCTTGTGTGAATCAGATTCCAGTTGTACAAGAACTTGTGACAATACATCCAGTCCACCCACAGATATAAAGTATTTCTGAACATATGCTTAAGGAATAAAGTAGCAGAACTATTAATATCTCAAACAAAACACGTGGTTTCATTCAATTAATTTGTACAAAATAACATTAACTTGACTTTTTCAAATACTTACTAAAAATTTCCAAGAATTAAACATCCAGTTTTTACCTGTGCATATACATAATCATAAGATTATTTATTTATGCAAGCACTTCACTTTGATGTAGTACAAACACACGTATTATACAATATTGCTTTCTTCTGTGTAAAGTTTTTAATTTTTTAGTAAGAACTGTTGTACTTTGTAACAAAGACATTATTAAACAAGTTTTTCAATAGCGCTCTAAAGAATAGATTCATTAATTTAGATTAGTATTACAAATAGCAAGAGCCCATTTTCTGAATTCCAACATAACACAATTCCTTTGCAGATTGCTCGAATCTCCAAAGGGCAAAGTATTTAACTGTTCCAAGAACATTTCTCATCTATCTTTTTTTTGAAACACTTTTTAAAGTTGTAGATGGACACAATATCTTTATTTTATTTATTTATTTTTATGTGGTGCTGAGGATCGAACCCAGTGACTCATGCATGTGAGGCAAGCACTCTACCACTGAGCTATAGCCCCAGCCTATATCTCATCTATCTTATAAACAAAACTTTTTTTTACTTCTTGGGTCATAAAACTATATCACTGAGTTATAACTACTATTCCAGGCAAAGGTTCAATGACAGGTACATATTTTTAAGTCTAAAGTCCTTTCTTTCCCTGTTGCAAATGATTTTGAAGGGAAAATATCCCTGGGGTTTTATAGATTCAATAGTCTCCACAGCCCCTATCCTAGAAACAGGTTTATAACAAGTGGATATATGAGGTAGTGGTTCTAATTCTGCCATAAATCTTTTCCCCAGTTTAGCCTAGTTCCATAAAAATAAAGCCAAGATGATTTAAAAACAAAAATTAATTTTTGTATTGTTTAATGAAATATTAATCCAAAAATATTACATCCAGAATTTTCTACATCTGAGAAAGGAATTGTAAGGAAATATTATTTAAGGACAAGCAAGCATTTTCAATATTGTGGGGACTCCAAAACAGCTTAAAGGGTATTTTTAATTTAAAAAATATTTCAAAAGAGTAAATTCTAGCTGGGTGCAGTGGTGCATGCCTGTAATTCAAATTATTCCCAAGGGCTTAGTTAGGAGGATCACAAGTTTGAGTTCAGTCTCAGCAAATTAGTGAGGCTCTAAGCAACTAATGAAACTGTGTCTCAAAATAAAAAATAAAAAGGGTTGGGGATGTAGCTCAGTGGTATAGCATCTCTGGGTTCAATTCTCTAGTACCAAATAAATAAATAAATAAAAATAAAAAATAAAAAGAGCTGGAGATGAACCTCAGTGGTAAGAATGCCCATGTATTCAACCTCTAGTACTGCAAAAGAAAGAAAACAAAGAAGGAAAGAAAGGAAAAAGAAAAAAGAAAGGAAAGGAAAGGAAAAGAAATAAAAAGAAAAGGAAGTTTCCCATCTCCCCACAACACCCCTTCCAATCCTTGTGCCAGGGATTAAACTCAGGGCCTAGTGTATGATAGGCAAGAGTTCTACTACTGAGCTATACTTTGAACCCTCCAAAAGGATGTATTATGTATGGATGCACACATATATACATGGATGTATGTTTATATACATACATATCTAGGGGTACTTTACCACCAGGGTGTAGCTGGGGAAGCTACACCCCCAGCCCTTTTTATTTTTGAGACAGGGTCTAAGTTGCCCAGGCAGGCCTAGAACTTGAGATCCTCCTGCCTCAGCTTCCTAAACAGCTGAGATTACAGGTAAATGCTGCTGTGCTCAGCAAAAAAGAAGTATTTTTAAATGCTTAGATGAAAACTGGCTCTCTGTTGCCACAAAGATACTAATTTATAACCTAAGTAACAAAAATTCAAACTTATAAGCAGAGGAACATTCTGCTTCATACTTGTACACTGACTTTCAGATTTCTTCTAGTTTATATTTGTTTTCTTTTTACAAGCTACTAGGGATTGAACCCAGGGCCTCGCACATGCTAGGCAAGCACTTCACCTCTGAGTTATATCATTAGCCCTAATTTATATTTCATAACAATTTTCTGAGAGTAATGAAGTTCTAGAATTATCACTTTTTAAAAAAATATTTATTTTTTAGTTGTAGGTGGACACAATAGCTTTATTTTATTTTTATGTGATGCTGAGGATCAAACCCAGTGCCTCCCACGTGCTTGGCGAGCACGCTACCACTGCGCCATAACCCCAGCCCCTAGAATTATCACTCTTAAGCTGGCATTGAGAGAAACAAGAAGTGACAAGGTACCAAAGAAATAGGTTCTAATATTTGGAATTCTAGAGATATACTCCTTTGCATGTGAAATGAGAATACTAAAACACCTGAATACAGATTGCATTAGCAATGTGTAAAAGTTCAAATTGTTCCACATTTTATTAACATGTGGAACAATCTGAACTTTTGCAATATTTAACATTGGCAATTTTTTTTTACTTTTAGTCATGCTGGTGCATAGGTAGCAGTATTGCAGATGGATTTTAGTTTAGCATTCTCTTAAGATTAATGATCTCAAGTATCTTTCCAAGGGCTTATTTAACATACACATTTTCTTTGAGAAGCAACCTGTTCAAATCTTTTGCCAGTTTTTTTTTTTTAATTTTTATTTTGTGGTGCTGGAAATTGAATCCAAGGCCTTGCACAAGCTAAGCAAGGCCTTTACTACTGAGCTACACCCTACTGCGATAAACTACCATAGTTTAAGTTTCTATTACTTCTTGCAGTATATAGAAATATAACTGATTTTGTGTATGACCTTATATCCTGTAACCTTTCTAAAATCACTATTAGTTCTAGTAGCTTCTATGAATTTTCTGTATAGAAAGTCATGTCCTTTGTAAAAAAAAAATAATAATATATCTTACTCCTTTTCAAGCTTTAGACCTTTCTTCTCTTGCTGTACTAGGCAGGACATTTGGTAAAAAGTTAAATAAAGTGAGAGTGATCGTTCTTGTCTTTTTTTCCAGTCTTACAGATTAAGTATTAAATCTTAAAACATGTTAGCTATATTATTGTGGAGAGGCCCTTTATCACATCAAGGAAGTTCCTTTGTATTCCCATCTTACCAAGAGGTTTTGTCATAAATGTATGTTGAATTATGGCAAATCTTTTCCTTGTGTCTATTGAGATTGTTCTATAGTTCTTTTTTTCTGTCTGTGAATACAGTTAATTTTATGTTAAACCAATCTTGCACTCCTGGGACACTGTCATTTGGTCATAATGTATTATCCTTTCTCTTTATTCCTAGATTTGATTTGTTAACATTTTATTAAGAGTCTTTACACCTCTGTTCATAAGGGAGTCTGGCCTGCAGTTTCCTTATAATGCTTTTTGGCAGTTTTGGTATGGGTATAATGTTGGCCTTACAGAGTATTTTGGGAAGTGTTTCTTCCATTTCTATTTCTGGTAATAATTTACATAGAATTGTTTTGTTTTCCTGAAATGTTTGGTAGGCTTCACCAGTAAAACAATCAGGGTATGGATTTCCCTCTGTGTTAAGGTTTTAAACTACAAATTCTATTTCTTTCATAGACATAAGAATATTCACATTATCTATTTATTTTGAGTGAACTTTGGTAGCTTGTATCTTTAAAGAATTTATTCAATTCGTTTGAGTCATTGAATTTTTTGACATACGGTTGTTCCTACTATTCCTTTATTATTCTTTTAACATCTGTTAACATTTATGATCACTCATGTCATCTCTCATACCATCATTGGTAACTTGGCCATTTAATTACCAGATATTTGGGGCTTTTCTAGATGTTTTATTTGTATTTATTTCTAATTTAATTCCATTGTGGTCAAAGAATACACATTGCGAGTTTTTAGTTTTGCCACCTAGTTGCTATTTTATGAAGGTATGTGGTGATATTAAAAAAAAAACTATGCTGTTGTCACCATCTTCTAAATATCCTCCCCCAAATATCTACTTTTAAGATATTCTTTTCTTCAAAACTCTAAATGCTTCCAAAATGACCCATATTACTAGAATAAAATCAACTCAATTCAATTAACTCAATAGTTTTTGTTATACTTTGAAACGTGTTTCTTCAAGCATGACCTAGGGAATGATAAATACTTACTATTATTTGCAAGAGTAAGTCCAATAAATGAGCAAATAGGGCGAATTATCTCAGGTTTCATGCAATTTATTAGCCACTCATTAGCATGTGGAAAAAGTGAACAGCAAAACATTTGATTCTCATCTGAAAAGAGACAACCATTTTTCATTTGACATTTGAAAAATACCAGTTTTCATTAATGTTTTTATCTTTATATTTAAATATTTGAGATAATTACCATTTTGAGGATTGTTGACACACACACACAGAGTACTACATACTGAAGACCATAACTGATAACTCTGGAAAACATTTTTATCTGACAAATTCAACTCATAGTTTGAAAGAACTGTCCTATTAGGTTAAAAAGAAAAGAAAATTAATATAAATGTGTTAAAGTCTTAAAAGCAATGAATAATGCTAAAAAGATTTGTATTAGCTTACCTGAATAATTGTGACAGAACTGTAATACAACCTGTTTCTCTCACAAGTGTTTGTCCACTCCCTTAAAAAAAAAAAAAACAAGCCATTTATTACATTAATATGACTTTTGTTGGGGTAGAATTCAGGGGCAATTAAGTACTAAACCACATCCCAGGCCCTTTTTTATTTTGAGACAAGGTATTGCTAAGTTGCTGAGGCTGGCTTTGAACTTGCATCCTCCTGCTTCAGGCTCCTGAATTGCTGGGATTACAGGCATACACCACCATGCCCAGCTGAACATAACTTTTATTTAGAAATAATTTTGCAGGGCTGGGGTTGTAGCTCAGTGGTAGAGCACTTGCCTTGCAAGCAGGAGGCACTGGGTCTGATCCTCAACACCACATAAAAATAAATAAAAAATAAAGATATTGTGTCCATCTACAACTAAAAACAATATTTAAAAAATGAAATAATTTTGCAGAAATGAAAACATTAAATGCAAACAACATTTAAGTAGCATTTTAAGAAATAGCTTTTAGCCGGGCGCGGTGGCTCAAGCCTGTAATCCCAGCACTTAGGAAGGCTGAGACAGGAGAATCGCGAGTTCAAAGCCAGCCTCAGCAATGGCGAGGCGCTAAGCAACTCAGTGAGACCCTGTCTCTACATAAAACACAAAATAGTGGGGCTGGGGTTATGGCTCGGCGTTTGAGTGCTTGCCTCACATACGTGAGGCATTGGGTTCGATCCTCAGCACCACATAAAATAAATAAAGATATTGTGTTCATCTACAACTAAACAAAATATTTTTTAAAAAAATTTAAAAAAAATTAAAAAAACACAAAATAGTGCTGGGGATGTGGCTCAGTAGTCAAGTACCCCTGAGTTCAATCCCCAGTACCAAAAAAAAAAAAAAAAAAGCTTTTAAATCACTTTCATTACAAAATATGACAGAATTATAGTCGATAAAAATCTATAACTAAAGTTATTATGGTAAAGACACTATTTATACTTAGAGACTGACAACATTCATATTTCCTTTAAAAATTATGAAACACTGATTGTGCATCATGGTTCTCTGTTATAATACCAAAATATGCTCCAAAGTAGGAAAAAAATAAATTCAGTCTTTTCTAGTTTTTCCAAAATAAAATAAAATCTATAAGCACTCTAAATGACTATAAAATGCTTGACAATTTGAAGAATTAAATAAAGCAATGTTAAAAAAAATAACACTGGGCAGTAGATATATGGGAACATTCTATATTCTATTTGCAATTTTTCTGTAACTCTAATATTATCCTAAAATAAAAATCATTGCTGGCTGATACAGTAAACCTTGTAACTAATTGGTCAATTCCGTACCAAAAAAAAAATCAATTTCATGAAAGGCTATTTCATGAAACTTTTTTAAAAGTTATATCTCCAATGTTCATTAAATAGTACAAGTCACTTTCTATTTATTAAAATTAACAAACATCAAATGATTAAATGCATTCTATTAATTCCTTTTTCTTTTAAGCTAGTATTTCTCATAAGTTAATGAGATTTCAAAAGGACATTGATATAAAGACTAGAAAAGATTAATAATGAATATTCCAATTTATTATTTAAAATGTTTTTAAACATTTATAAGAGAATGTACTTACTATTATTTGAAACCAGACCCAAAATAACATAGACAGACATTCTTTTCAAATTTGTGTTTGAATCATCATTAGATAAGAATAAAGCTAAATCTTCAAATAACTCTGAAGTACACAAAGTTTGCTGACAGTAAACTGAAATATAAAATATAATTTTAATGTCAATTAATTAGCACAAACTAGTTTTAAAGAATGCTGAACAAAATACAAAGTTGCCAAACTGGGAGAGGTTCTTAACCTGAGCTCATTTGACACTTATTATAAATACAAAATTTCTGACAAACTGATATATCTTACCTATGTAGCAGACTAAAACAGCAGTATCTTAACCAAAAGTAGGCTCTAGGCTCCAAACGTATTAATAACCTTTATAATTTTCAGCAAAAACCTAACTAAATAAAAAATTGAATAAAATCAGACAAAAAAATTTAAGAGCATAAATAATCAAACAAACCAAGAAAAACAATTTAAGAAAATTCAGAAACTTGCCCTGGGGCTGGGGTTGTAGCTCAGTGGTACGGCGCTTGCCTAGCACCGTGAAGCACTGGGTTCAATCCTCACCACCACATAAAAATAAATAAAATAAAGCCATTGTGTCCATCTACAACTAAAAGTATTAAAAAAGAAATAGTACAAAAAAAACCCGTTCTGGAAAACAAAGGGACAAATTATATTTGTGCATCTTTTGAGACTTTTCTAGAAATCAGTCTTTCAAAAATAAAATATGATAACTAAGGGGCTGGGGCTGTAGTTCAGTGTTAGAGCACTTGCTTCTCACGAGTGAGTCACTGGGTTCGACCCTCAGCACCACATAGGAATAAATAAATAAAATAAAGATATTGCATCCATCTACAACTAAAAAAATATTTTAAAAATATGATAACTGACAGTGGTTATT
Source organism: Geosciurus inauris (assembly GCA_004024805.1). Lineage (NCBI taxonomy): Eukaryota > Metazoa > Chordata > Mammalia > Rodentia > Sciuridae > Geosciurus > Geosciurus inauris. The sequence goes on from PVHX01001699.1 coordinate 94,107, forward strand.
TTTTTGGAACACGCATGCAATAAGCAGAGTTTCATTAAAATAATTTGGGAGCTGGAAGGTATACCTCAATGATAGAGTATGTGCACATATGAGGCCCTGGATTCAATCCCCAGCACCAAAAAATAAAAAAAATTAAAAAAAACCCATAATTTGAACACAGTAATATAATCAGCATTTTATTCAGTGCCCTAAACCAGCAACTAGACCCTCTCTCGAGGCAAAGACTATCCCTGTATCTTCAATGCCTAGCACAGAACTTGGTCCTTAGTAGTTGATGGTGACATCTTTAGTTACTGGAAATATAAAAGTATAAAGTTGGTTTGGTAAACTGATGGTTCACATTTGACCTTTTTCTCAGGTACACAGCAGAAAAGTGTTCTTGCCAACATGAAGAACTATATCCAAAGCATACAAGATGGTTGTGGACTATTTGATTTAAATACCTGGATAAAGCTACTCAAACATGTAAAACAGAAATTTAATTCTACAATTAGTTTTTAGTAAAATATAACACAATGCTTTAAGGATAATAAAAAAAAATTGTACATATTACCATTTTTTTCTGCAACTGCTCCTAATGTGTATAAAGCTGCTTCTTTTACCATGCTATGCTCACTTGACTTTGCAAGATTTTTTACAAACACCAAACCACCAATTTCCCGAAAATAAACACCTGCATTACCTGTTTGGTATAGACAAAACAAAACAGAAATGATATTTTCATTATTCTGTTGAGGATTTAAAAATCATATGAAGAAAGTAATATAACATATAGTATAAATGAGTAGAACAGAAAAAACATGCATATTTGATATCACAGTACTATGTAAGTAGAATCATAGATAAAATTCACTATCATGTCTTACTGTTTTGTTGACAAATTGAATGAATAGTGACCAAAGCTTCTTTTTGTGAAAAAGGATTGTCCATCTGATACTTTAGACATTCCAATAATAAGTTCAGGTCAGTCTTCATTTCTAAAAAAGAAAAATTTTATTATTTTAAAACTAAAAGTTTTCTTTCAAAGAGTAATGATTCAGATTGCTTTTTTTTTTTTTTTTTTTTTTGGTATAGGGAATTGAACTCAGGGGTACTTGACCACTGAGCCACATCCCCAGCCCTATTTTGTGTTTTATGTAGAGACAGGGTCTCACTGAGTTGCTTAGCACCTCACCATTGCTGAGGCTGGCCTTGAACTCATGATTCTCCTGTCTCAGCCTCCCAAAGTGCTGGAATTACAGATGTGGGCCACTGTACCTGGCTTAGATCGCATTTTCTCATTACATATCTTTGTAATGTTTGACTTTTGACTGGTATGTGTGTATGGTGCTAGGGACTGAACTCAGGTTCCACTCAGGTGTGGCAAGAGCTCTACCAACTGAGCTATACCCTCAGCTCTAGAATGTCTGACTTTTAAAATAATAAGCATATATTACTTGTATAAGCTAACAAACAATAAAATGTATAAAAAGAAAGATGTTCTTTAAGTAAAAGCATTTAAAATGAACTTCTTACAGTTCTCTGGTTTTACCCTTGCATGATATACAGAAATAGAATATACAAATTATTATTCTCTTTAAGTAAAGCTACAATGGTTTAAAAATCCGCCATTTAGAAGCCGGGCGTGGTAGCGCACGCCTGTAATACCACCACTTTTGGAGGCTGAGACAGGAGAATCACGAGTTCAAAGCCTTAGCAATGGTGAGGTGCTAAGCAACTCAGTGAGACCCTGTCTCTACATAAAACACAAAATAGGGCTGAGGATGTGGCTCAATGGTCAAGTACCCCTGAGTTCAATCCCTGGTACCAAAAAAAAATCTGCCATTTAGAAATGAACAGAATGAAAATGAAAACATGTAAAAATCTGTGGGATTCTACTGAAGAAGTATTTAGAAGGAAATTTATAGCACATATATATTTACCTATATATATTTATATTACCTATAAATTAGCAACTTATAAATACCTATGTTATAAAAGAAGAAGGGTCTTAAATCAATAACCTCAACTTTCACCTTAAGAACTAGAAAAAGCAAATTAAACCCAAAGTAATCAAGGAAAAGAAATTATAAAATGAAAGCTGAAGGGGCTGGGTTGTGGCTCAGTGGCAGAGTGCTTGCCTCACATGCGTGAGGCACTGGGTTCAATCCTCAGCACCACATAAAAATCAATAAATAAAATAAAGATATTTGTGTCTATCTACAACTAAAAAAGTATTTAAAAAAAATGAAAGCTGAAATCAGTGAAATAGAAAACCAATAGAGCAGATCCTTTGAGAACAATAAGAAACTTCTAGCTAGACTAATCAGGAAAAAAAGGAATAAACACAAATTACCACTATTAAGAATGAAAGAACCAAGCTGGGTGTCCTTCAACAGATGAATGGCTAAAGAAAATGGAGTATATATACACAATGGGATATTACTCAGCCATAAAGAAGAATAAAATTATGGCATTTTCCAGTAAATGGGTAAACTGGAAACATCCTAAGTGAAATAATCCAGTCCCAAAAAACCAAAAGCCAAATGTTCTTTCTGATATGTGAATGCTAACACACAATAAGGTAGGTGGAAGAAAGAATAGAAGTTCATTGGATTAGAAAAAAGGGGAATTAAGGGCAGAGGGATAGGAAAAGGAAAGACAATAGAATGAATAGCACGTAACTTTCCTATGTTTATATATGAATACACGACAGTGAAACTCTACATCATGTACAGCCACAAGAATAGGATCATACAGTAAGTTATACTCCATGTATGTATATGTCAAAATATACTCTATTGTCATGTATTAAAAAGAACAAATTCAAAAAAATAAATCTTGTTGAATCAGAAAAAAAAAAGAATGAAAGAAATGGCATCACCATAGATTCTACAGATATTCCGAAGATAATAAGGGAGTAGGGAATATTATGTTTAACTTCATATGTAGTATAGAGTTCATGACTTAAGTGAAATACACAAATTGCTTCAAAGATATAAAATCAGCAAAACTCACCTAAGAGGAAACAGATAACCTGAACAGTCGTGCAGCTATGAAAGCTGAAATCATAGTTTAAAATCTTTTCATAAAGAAAACACCAGGTTCAGATGGTTTTATTTGTAAATTCCACCAAACATATAAGAAAGAAATAATATCAATTCTATACAAGCTTTTTCAAAAGTTTGAGAGAGGGAATACTTCTCAACTTATTCTGAGACTGGCATTACCCTTATACCAAAACCACAACCACTAGAAAGAGAACTATAGACCAATATCCCTCATGAACATATATGCAAAAGGTCTAAACAATTTTAGAAAATTGAATCCAGCAATATATCATGACCAAGTGGGCTTATCCCAGAATGGAGGGTTGAAAAGATTTGAAAAAAAGCAACCAATCAATATAATGTTAAAAAAAACCTTTTCGGTCATCTTAATATATGTATAAATAACATTTGATAAAATACAAAATTCATTTCTGATTTAAAAAAAAAACAAACTGTCAGCAATCTTGGAATAGAAGGGAACTTCTTTAACCCTAACAGTTATGTATTCAAAATGGAACAAAACCCTAGCATCATACTTAATAGGGAATACTTTCTAAAACAAGGAACAAGAGAGATTTGTCTAGTATTAGCATCATACTAGAGTTTAGCTAGTGCTATCAGTTAAGAAAAAAGAAATAAAAGGTATTTTTCCCCCACAAAAAAGAAATAGAGCCAGGCATGGTGGCATACATTCCCAGGGACTAGGGAGTCTGAGACAGGAAGATTGCAAAGTTGGAGGCCAGCCTCAGCAACTTAGCAAGGCCCTAATAAACTGAGTGATAACCTCTTACAAAATAAAAAACAGAAAGGTCTGGGGTAGCTCAGTGCTAAAGTAACCCTGGGTTCAAACACCAGTACCAATAAATAAATAAATAAATAAATAACTACAGGTGTACATACACACTAAAAAAAGAAGATATATGTCCATACAAATCTCATGGCACCATTATATGTAATAGCCAAAAAATCCAAACAACTAAAATGTCCATCAGCAGATGAATGGATCAACAACTCTGATATAACCATATGATGAAATTAACTACTGATAACATGAAACAGCAAGGATGAATCCTAAAATAATTATGCCAAGAGAAAAAAGACAGTATGTGATTCCATGTATTGAAAAAAGTGCAGGGCTGGGGTTATGGCGCAGTGGTAGCGTGCTCGCCTAGCACGCGGGAGGCACTGGGTTCGATCCTCAGCACCACATAAAAATAAAATAAAGATATTGTGTCCATCTACAACTAAAAAATAAATATTTAAAAAAAGAAAAAAGTGCAAACTCATGTAAGGTAACAGAAAACAGATCAGTGGTTGCTTAGGAAAAGAGAGCCTGGGAAAGGACATAAGGGAGGGATTACTAAACTTCATTGGAGGATATATTCACCATCTTGAATATGTTTGTGAGGTTATATACATGTGTCAAAACTTGTCAACATGTACACTTTGTTTATAACTAAACAGCAAATAATACTATAGTCCTTAAACAATTTCTTTAAGGATTTAAATACAATTATATACAGACTCTGGCATAATTCTTGAATTAACATTTAGAGTTCTGAAAGATACAGGATGAAGGGAGGATATAAAAATACAGAGAAGCACACTAAAAGAGACTAATTTGTAATATCAATCAATATTTAGTCTTACTCTTGAAGAAATTCAGCTGGCAATTTGTTTCAATGGAATACTTTATGATGTAGTTTGTTAGTGAAAAAACCATAGCACACGCTGGGTGGGGTGGCACACGCCTGTAATCCAGCAATTTGTGAGATTGAGGCAATAGGATTGAAAGCTTAGACCATCCTGGGCAACTTGTCTCAAAATAAAACATAAAAAGGGCTGTGGGTAGCTCAGTGGAAAAGCCCCTCTGGGTTCAATCCCTAGTGTTATCAAAGAAAAACACAGTAGAAAGTCTATGACCAAGTTTTCTTTTGGGAACAGCAAATATTTAGTGATCATTTTATATATTAACAAAAACTACATGATGGTAAGTTTTTATGGATGTCAATAAGTCACATCAACATGTTGACGGGGCATGGTGAATTTCAATTCTAGACACAAGGTGGGGTGCAAGAAACAACTTCCTTATGTACTCCTCCACTCTCTTCTGTACTTCCATCTCATTTTGAAATCTCACATCATACTCCTGCCTTTCCCAGTCAAAGCAACTAATGACATCTATACCTATCATGTTTCATTTTGGATCTATCTTCTCTAGGCTGAGAAACCAAGTTCCTTCAATAATTCCTGAAGAAAACAAACAAGCAAACAAAACTGAAGCGCATATAATACCATTTAATCTAAAATGTAAAACTTTTGAGCTCCAAAAGATACCATCCAGCATGTGAAAAGACAGTCCAGTCTGGAAAGAGACTTCCCAAATACCCAATAAAAGGCATATGTTCAGAATATATAGAGAACTCTTAAAATTCAATAACAAAAAGACAATTTAAAAGTTTGTGAATGATTTGAATATACATTTTTCCAAACGTAAGTTGATAATAAGTATGGAGAAAGACACACAGCATTGTTAGTCATTAGGGAAATGCAAACCAAAATCACAATTAGACACAACTTCACAATGTTAATAAATGAATGACCAATGGGAATTGATGGATAAAAACCTTTCACCCTTTGGCTGGGATGACTTAGGCACACAAATCCTAGAGTATCCTAGTGGAGTTAAACTCCAGAACCCATCCATACTAATTTGCATGATAATGTACTCTTCTGTCTGCCTTCCCTTTCCTATCTCACCTTGCAGCCAGTATTTCCTGGGATTCTTTTCTCTAAGTGCTTGCACTCAAATCCCTGTCTAAAAGGTCTACTTCTAGGGGGAATCCAAGTTAAGTCACAAAATGAAAGAGTGAGATATGAGACTGAGGTTGGAGAGTTGATAAATGAAATGTGATAAGCAGTCTAGAAGGGCATTGCCAACAATCAACTCCTCTCTAGCTTCTTTAACTTCTTCTCTGGAATCTCTGTTCTCTTCAAAAATTCTTTGTTTCAGCCAGAAGCAGTGGCATACGTCTGTAATCCCAGCACTTTAGGAGGCTGAGATAGGAGAATCACAAGTTCAAAGCCAGCCTAAGCAACTCAGTGAGACCCTGTCTCTAAATAAAACACAAAATAGGGCTGGGTATGTGGCTCAGTGGTCAAGTACCCCTGAGTTTAATCCCCTGTACCAAAAAAAAAAAAAATTCTTTGTCTCTATAACCTAGTAAGACATCCTTGACAAGCTTGGCACAGTGGTACAGACCTATAATCCCAGTTCCTTGGAGGGTGAGTCAGGAGGAACCCTTGAGGCCAGAAGTTTGAGGCCAGTCTAGGCAACACAGCATAACAAAAAAACAAAGGGAGGCTAGGGAGTATAACTCAGTGGTATAGCATTTGCCTAGCATGTGCAAAGTCCTGGGTTCTATCCTCAGCACTACAAAAAACAAACACCAACAAAAAAAAACTCCCTTGACTACTACTACTATATATCTTTAATTATAGTAAACTACTACTATATATCTTTAATTTTTAAAAATAATATTATTTAATACTGTCTTCACATCTTCATTTCCCACACAGATCCAAATATACTGCGTTTTGTCTGAACTCTATCAACTATATTATTAATAAAACTAACAACATCCTAAATTCAAAATCCAGGGGATAATTCAGTTCTCATCTGTGACATCTGACACTAATGCTCTTAAGCAATCTTTTTTTTTTTTTTAATATATATATATTTTTAGTTGTAGATGGACACAATGTCTTTATTTTATTGTTTTGTATATGGTGCTGAGGATCGAACCCAGGGCCTCACGCATGCGAGGCAAGCGCTCTACCACTGAGCTACAATTCCAGCCCCAAGCAATCTTTTTCATGAAGCATTCTCCTAAGACTGATTTCCAAGACATCAAATTCCTGACTCTTCACCCTTTCTGAAATGTTTGTCTTTTCTGAGGGTCCTCTTCTTCAGCTCAAACAATGTGATGGCATGCATTAGGGAACATTATTCCCATCCTTTATTATTATTTCCTCTGTGGTTTACCTGTTCCTCCATGTCTAGGGATTCTGTCTCCATCTTTCCATGAATAATACAGATGTCTATACCTCCAGGCCTACTGTAACAGTGGTCCTCTCAGGTTCCCACTGTTCTTTTTTTAAATATTTTTTAGTTGTTGATGGATCTTTATTTTATTCATTTGTTATTTATATGTGGTGCTGAGGATTGAACCCAGGGCCTCACGCACAAACGCTCTACCACTGAGCTACAGCCCCAGCCCCCCACTGTTCTTTTATATGCTATCATTAAATCAATTATCATATGGCATTCCAAGTATCAGCATGTTTTTCCCCATTGTCAGTTTTCTGAAGCCAGGAATAATGTAAGAGCCAGAGTAGGTGCTCAATATTTCTGTAAATTGCTAAATGACTCATTTCCTAGATCCAGTCAGATAAACTGAAGTATCTCCCACAAATATATTATAAAACTGTCTCCAGATATATTCATGAATTTCTCACCTTGTATTTTCTTTGTGTCCTCACTTTCCATGTTTGTATTCTTTTTCCTTATATTTCTTCTGTAAGATAAAGGAATTTTCTCAATTTAAATCCATTTTAAAGAATGCCAGAAATATAAATGTAAATAGGCAAAGAACAGTTTTCCTGAAGCCAGATGTGTGATATTGAGCACATTGCTTAAATTCTCTGAGGTTCAGTTTCCTCATCTGTAAAATAGGACTGATATTTCTATTGCAAAGAACTGTTATTTGGATAAAATTTGAAAACATACATAAACACATCTAGTATTTTAAAGCAATATAGGCATCCAATAAATTTTATTAAATGAATGAATGACTAAACCTAACTGGTCCTCCTTGGGTCCTACTTTCTTATTTTCTTTTCTGTAAATCGCCACCCCATAGTTTCAGTTGGAAATCCTTCCACGAATCAGAGGTTTGAAACACAGACCCAGGATATACTCTTTAGACCTCCATTTTTCTTCACAAGCTAAATTTAATATAAAACATTTTTCACTGAGTGTGGTGGCACATGTCTGTAATCCCAGGAACTCAGTAGGCTGAGGCAGGAAGATCATAAATTCAAGGCCAGCCTCAGCAATTTAGCAAGGCCCTAAGCAACTCAGCGAGATACTGACTCAAAATTTTAAAAAAAGAAGGGCTGGGGAGGTGGCTCAGTGGTTAAGCGCTCCTGGGTTCAGTCACTGGTTAACAAAAAAAAAAATTACTAAACATTCTGCTAACAACACATTTATTTTCAGCAATGGTATTGTACTATTACACTTAAATTTTGTATATCATTTGTAAAGAATTTTTATTTTATTTATTTATTTTGGTACCAGGGATCAAACAGGGATATTTTACCATGTGCTACATCCAAGGTCCTTTTATTTAGAATGCTAAATTAATTATTTCAAAAATTAACAGTCTGAATAATTTAGAACAAATCATGGAATTCAAATTCTTGTTTACTCCAATATGTTGTTAAAGAGAGATACCCAATCATTCTTTTGATTTTTCATTCTTACTCTCAAAATGAAAATAAAATTCCTAAGCAAAAATAAAAAAGTTTAAAAAATAACAAATGTGAGAATCTCTTATAAAGTAATGTAAAAAGTATACTAGTTTTGCCATTTCTAACCTCTTATCAGACTGAAAAAGAAATGGTGGGGCTAGAGTTGTGGTTCAGCAGTAGAGTGCTTGCCTAGCATGTGTGAGGCACTGGGTTCCATCCTCAGCACCACATAGAAAGAAGGAAAGAAGGAAAGAAGGAAAGAAGGAAAGAAGGAAAGAAGGAAAGAAAGAAAGAAAGAAAGAAAGAAAGAAAGAAAGAAAGAAAGAAAGAAAGGAAGAAAGGAAGAAAGGAAGAAAGGAAGAAAGAAAGGTATTGTGTCCATCTACAACTAAAAAAAAAAACAGAAGAAGAAAAAGAAATGGTACATTCTTTGTACCAATGTACACTATGGTACATCCAGAGAATGAGATATTGACATGTACTAGAAAATTCTAATAGCTAGGAAAAACACTTACGTTACAAAGTTAACAACAACAAAAAAGACTCAAAAATCATGGTATAAAAGGCAAATAAGTTGGACAGAAAGACAGCGATATATTAACAGTTGTCTTTAAGGGGTGGTTCTTTGGTATTTTATTCTACTATTTCCTATTTTTCAATTTTTATAATATAATGGCTTGTAACATTCAGAAAATACCTATTGTAGGCCAGGCTCTGGGTTCTTTACACTATATAAATATTATATTTTTAGTCTTTATAAAAGCCTTATGAAGGCGTGATATTGATGAAGATAGATAACAAGAGGTTAAATGATTTGCCCAAGTTCAAACAGCTAGAGTTGGAATGGGAATCAAGAACATCTGAAGCCAATAGATGTTATCCTCTATTATACTGTCTCTCATATGTTCATTACCATTGAGCAAACTGGTTAAAATTTGGAAAAAAAGATTTAAAAAACTGTTATAAATGAACAACTGTGTCATATAAGGTTGTTCTTATTTTGTGGGAGAGCTTAAGAACTATTTCATTTTAATTAGTCTAACCTACCCTCTCCCGGCCTCCATACACACAGGTTATTGAATCCAGGGTGTTCTACCACGGAGTTACATCCCCAAGCCCCTTTTACCTAACCTATAAAATGTTAGATCAAAAACCTTTTTGGAACGTACATATTATCCCAAATTATCAGAAAGAAAAATGATATCTTTCTGTGCGTAAGGTTGGCAGCCAGGACTTAAAATCCTACAGCTAATTGCCATCATTAACAGTGGATACTTAGCTTTGACTCATACATGGCCGTAAATGACCTCTTAATGGTGAGGCCAGGAGGAAGGGCAAACATGCAATACGTAATAGGAATTTTCTGTTACAATAGGTCAAATTGTTTGTGAAATAACAGTCGTTCAGGTTGCAGAAAACGTGCTTAGAAATCAAATACCTCCACAATATAAACGGTAGATGGCTGCACAAACCCTCGCCGCCTCACCAAGCTAACACAGGTAATCTTTTCAGAGCGGGGGCCTAACCACCCTGTTTCCTCAAATCCCATTCAATGATACCACGGCCTGGCTCACCTGAGGAACCGAGGACCTCCTTCTGAAGAGCACTGGTGGTCCCCCTGGGCTCTTCTCGGACCAGAGTTCTTGAGTCCTGGCAGGGAGCAGGCGCAGTCAGAGGGCGGCCTGGCTGAGAACCCAGCCCACCCACCGCCTGGCGCGCTGCAGTCGCGCACGCGACCCCGTCCTGGGTCTGAGCCACCAATCTCACCAACCACTACCACCTGAGGAGGCACCTTGAGCTGAGCATGCACAGACGCCTGACTAAAGGGTATAAGGCAAGGATCTCTCCCCCCAGAGGCCGCGGCGAGTGCGGCAGTGTCTGAGAGCCTGCTCTGGAAGGCCCCTCCTCAGCTCAACCCCCCCCCCGCCCCCGCGTTGGGCCGGTAAGAAGAGACCCTCGAGGCGGTGTAGCATCCCAGCCTCACTAAGGGCAAAACTGGGCAGCCCGTCTCCCATAGGAGTTAATGGACGGGACTCCGGGCCGGAACAAAACGACCACAACGCGTGGGAGAGCAGTCTGCGGGCTTTACCCTCAGAAGAGCGTAGGATCCTTGGCAGCTCTCCTAAGGAGACGCCTTGACTGGGTTTCCCGCTCAATGGGCCAAACTACTTCCGCTGGTGGGACTTCCGGCAGGAACGCCTACGCTTACGCGGACTCTCACCTCCGCTAGTCCCCGACGTTCTTTTTTTTTTTTTTTTTAATATTTATTTATTTATTTTTTAGTTTTAGGTGGACAGAATATCTTTGTTTTTATGTGGTGCTGAGGATCGAACCCAGTGCCTCACGCGTACTAGGCGAGCACGCTACCACTGCGCCACAATCCCAGCCTCCCCCCCCCCCCCCCCCGACGTTCTTAAGAGCAGCGGGAACCAATGTGTGGGCACTGCAATTTTTGGTGGAGGAAAGTCAGTTTGAGGGGAATAACCTTTAATCTCACCGCCTCGAGGTTTTACTGCTTCCTTATCCGGTAGGGTGTTTGCCCCAGAAGAGAGTGGGCTCCAGGTTGAATAGGCCCGGCTGTGGACCGCTGCTGCGCACGCACACAAGTGTTGCACATGCGCAGGCGAGGTGGTCGGGCCGCAACCCAGATCTTCCCATCTTGCCTTACGGTCTGTGTTCTGCGTTATTCACTTGCACTGGGCTTTTCGTGGAGGGACAGTCCCCCCACACAGCGGACCGGGCAGGTCGTGGCCTCAGTTCAGGCCTGGTGTACTCCCTCTGTTTAGACCAAAGGATCGGGACTCCTGGGTCTCTAAAGGAGTCAAGGCCTAGCCTTATCTAAGTGGTCCTGTTCCATGGCTCTACAATAAAATCCACACCATGGGAGTATTGGGGAGGGAAGTGAGTTACTGTTAAGAGTCAGTGCCTGCATGCTGTGGGAAAGGCAACTGATATAATGACGAACAGCCACGCAAGAGCTTTACCCATTAGGATCCAAGAAAAACGAATCCCTGTGGCACCTCACCTAACACAGGTTCTTGCTTAGGCGACACTGGCCTGAGACTAACCTGCAGGCAGTTTGGGGACCTTGAGATACTGAATCATATAACACACCCCTCAGCCAAAAGTTAGAAACTGGGTCTTGCTTTCCTTTTTGGATTTCCAGTTTTCCACTAGGTCCTTTTTTTTTTGTACTGGAGATTGAACTCAGGGGTACTCGACCACTGAGCCACATCTCCGACCCTATTTTTTGTGTTTTATGTAGAGACAGGGTCTCACTGAAGTGCTTAGCGCTTCCCGTTGCTGAGGCTGGCTTTGAACACCGGATTCTCCTGCCTTAGCCTCCCAGTGCTGGGATTACAGGCATGCTACTAGGTCCATCTTAATGACTCCAACCCCCACGGTATTGTTCCTCAAAATGAAATTTAAGATTTTCTGTGGTGTGGATGGACCAACTAAAATTTCAAGGAGGTGTAGGTGGCAAAACCTAAATTAGTTGTTATGACTGTACTTATAAGAGGATGGTTTTGTTTCTGTTAAAACTACACATCCTGAAATATTTTTTTAAATTTACTCATTTAAACAAATAACAATGGTCCCAAAATGTCCATAGCTGAAATCTGTTCAATGGAAAGAAAAAAATAAGTTTATTTCTAAGAAACATAGGGATACCTATGATAAGTACCCCTGAAACAGCAAGCCAGTATTAATGAACTCAATTTGAAATAGCTTTTATTCTCTAAGGAAATGATTGTTTCCTTTCCCCGCATCAAAGAATAAGACTACTGTTATTACAAATGAGAAAAAAGTTTATTGAGGAAACAATTTAATAGCTCTCCTTTAGCAGAATTTTACAGACTAGAGCACAACCTGAAGGCAATTACTGTTTCAATTAACACTCTACACAAGGTGCTTATTCTACAACTGGAAAGTTGCTGAGGTTTGTGACATGCCACTATAAATGTAAGTATTATTAAAAATTACAAATTGCTTGGTAATTATTTTGATAACCTCTTGAGCAGCAGCTCCTGTAAGGAAAAAAGAGAAAAGCAAATCTTTGAAGAGTAAATTTCAAGAATTTAAGACTTCAATTCTTTATAACTATATTATTAAATGAAATAAAAGTTTTTGTATATTTTTACACAATAGGATATTAAGCCACAAATTAGAAGAATTAAGTATTTTAAATTATGGTAGTTTAGAAAGATTGGCAAGATATAGTTAGGGAACAAAATTTAAACAGTAGTTTGATTGATGGAACTTTTTTAAAGGATACAGATGCATAAAATATTCTCAAAGAACACCCTCTGTTGCATTTGATTTTTACTTGTGTGTGTCTTATAACAACAAAGGATATATAAAGATACCTTTGTTCAAAATGCATTTGTTATTTAGAAAGGATCCATATTAAATGTTGCCAGTCTGATATAACTACTCAAAACAAAACACAAAAGAAACAACCACCATGAAAAAAGCAAGAAGGCAGCCATCTGGGAACCAGGAACTGGGCTTTCACCAGAGACTGACCATTGCTGGCACCCTGACCTCAGATTTCCAGAACTATTGTTTACAAGACACCTAGCCTATGATATTCTGCAGCCCAAACCAAGACTAGGAGGAAGTATAGTGATGGAGGGAGACAGGCAAAGGGAGTTATTATGAAGGAGGTGGCATTTTTTAATTGGGCCCTGAAGAACAGGTAGGTTCTAGACATGTAGGAAATATATTTTTAAGGTTGGTGGGCCCAGAGGAGAAAAGATCTAGGAGCAAGAATCAAAGAGAATGTCTTAGGTAAAAGCAAGTAATTTAGTAAAACTAAGCCAGAAAAGCTGAGGGAACCAAAAGATAGGGTCTTTAATGTCAACTTAAGATCCCTGGATTTATTTATGAGGACTGCAACAGAGAGGGAAAGAAGGAGGGAGAGAATGTGTGTGTGTGTATTGGTGGTGCAGAAAGTTAAGTGAAGGACATGATCAAAACAATACTTTAATGACTCTTCAGAAATTTAGGATGGATGACAGTCAGAGACAGAAGGTAGAAAGCAGCATGGGGGGAGTACTAAATAATTTAACATCCTGCTACACTGACCTCCCTAATTAAAATAGCTGAGAAACAAATTAAAATAGCGACTGTATTACATAACAACAGATAAGTCTTCTCATCTATGGAACTCACCCCCCAAGAACGCAGCAATGGTGTGTGGTTCAGCAGCTCCGTATCGGCAGCTATATAAGAAAGGATGTAGATATGAACTTAGAGTAGCCTTATGACAGGAGGGGTATTCTCTCTAATATGACCTAAAGAATACTTACAATTCATGGACATAATCATCTTTCACCATTACAGATAACCCATACTCCTGAAGGAAGCCATTGAGACAGGACTTCAACTTTCCTATATCTTCTTCAACTTGATAGTTAGATACACCTAAAAAAAATATAAAAATTAATTTTCATTAAAATATGTGATTCAAAATTAATGACTATTTCTTTTACTTATTCAGTTTCAGATGTTCTAGTCAAAATAGTAAGATTTGAAACTGAAGAACAAAAATAACAAGAATGAAACCAATTATCTGCAAATATTAGAAATCCATAATCAAAGAAAGCAATTAAAATCTATTAAAAATTCAAGTTCACTAAGTCCTTATCAACTGCTTCCCAGCATCTAAAAGAGTACCTGGACATTGGGGCAATAATTATTTAATAAAAGAATTAAATGAGAAAATGTTCTGTTTATACCCCTTTTAAATACAGTCTTCCTTATTCATTTGTAAGAGATTAAATGACACCGAGGACATAAAGCTTAGTAACAGGTAACATTTTTTTTTAAATATTTATTTTTTAGTTGTAAGTGGACAGAACATCTTTATTTTATTTTTATGTGGTGCTGAGGATCGAACACAGTGCCTCACGCATGCTAGGCGGGCACGCTACCACTGCTCCATAACCCCAGCCCCAGTAACAGGTAACATTTTATTGAATACCAATAGATGCTGGACACTGTACCAAGTGTACCTCACTTTTATTAATTGTTTTAATCCTCACAACAACCCTATGAAGTAGGTACAGATGAGAAAACAACCAGATGAAGTTAGCATTAATCCTCATTTTTACAGATAAGAAATTGATGCTCAAGCTGGGTGCGGTGGCTCAAGCCTATAATCCCAGCACTTAGGGAGGCTGAGACAGGAGAATCGCGAGTTCAAAGCCAGCCTCAGCAACGGCGAGGTGCTAAGCAACTCAGTGAGACTGTCTCTACATAAAAAAACACAAAATAGGGCTGGGGATGTGGCTCAGTGGTCGAGCACCCCTGAGTTCAATCCCTAGTACCAAAAAAAAAAAAAAAAAAAAAAAGAAATTGATACTCAGAAGGATTATACTACTTAGCTCATAAATAGCAAAATTAAGATATGAACCCAGGAAGTTCTTAATAGTTAAACTATAATATCTCCAAAGGTAAGCTATGGTTGTTACTACTGGAGGAGAAATTATTATAATATTTAGGTATTATAAAAAAATCAACCTTTAAAAACCTATCACTATTTTCCCTCCATATAGTGATACCTACCCTTTACTGAGTACTTGCAAAGGTGCCAACAATGTGTTAAGTGATTTTTTGGGGGGGTGGTACTGGAGATTGAACTCAGGGGCACTCGACCACTGAGCCACATCCCCAGCCCTATTTTGTGTTTTATGTAGAGACAGGGTCTCACTGAGTGGCTTAGCGCCTTGCCATTGCTGAGGCTGGCTTTGAACTCGTGATTCTCCTGTCTCAGCCTCCCTAAGTACTGGGATTACAGGCTTGCGCCACCACACCCAACTGTGATTTTCATATTTCATACATTTAACCATTACAATCTAGTAAGAGTAGATACCCTATCTGCCATTCCATAGAGAATGGAGACATGGAGAGAAATAGTGGCTTACTCAAGGTCACAGAGATAGTGAGAGAACTTCGATTGGAACTCAGATTTAACTCCAAAGCCTGTGCTCTATCTGGTAGCTACTCTCACATGACAGCTCCCAAAACACCCCCTTTAAGCTCTCATGTAGTCCTTCCCCATCCTTAAGCTAAGCTGGCCCTATGACACCAATAGGACAATATAAGTGATGCTGTGTGGCTTCCAAGAGGTCATAAATAGCCGTCTACCTTCCATTTTTGGAATTTTAAAGGAAGTCACCCATCATATAAGGCTACCCTTGGACTGCCATGCTAAAAGGAAGCTCAAGCTTGTAATCCCAGCTACTCAGGAGTAGGAGGATTGCAAATTTGAGGCAAACCTATGACAACTTAGTGAAACCCTGTCTAAAAATTTTTTTTTAAATGCTGGGGATGTAGCTCAGTGTTTAAGCACCCAGCATCACAAACAACAACAACAAAAACCCTCAAATTAGCCACATAGAAATAGATACCTAGCCGGGCGTGGTGGCTCAAGCCTGTAATCCCAGCACTTAGGGAGGCTGAGACAGGAGAATCGCGAGTTCAAAGCCAGCCTCAGCAATGGCGAGGTGCTAAGCAACTCGGTGAAACCCTGTCTCTACATAAAACACAAAATAGGGCTGGGGATGTGGCTCAGTGGTTGAGTACCCCTGAGTTCAATCCCCAGTACCAAAAAAAAAAAAAAAGAAATAGATACCTAGCCAGTCCCCAGTTGTTCCTGCCATCCTCACTGAGGTGCCAGTTACATGAATGAAAATATCTTGTTGGATGTCTAACTCAGACAAGCCTTCAGAATGATTCCAGCCCAGGTATCATACAACTACATGAGAACCCCTCTCCTAGCTGGGCATGGTGGTGCATATCTGTAATCCCAGCTACTCAGGAGACTAAGGCAGGAGGATTGTTAAATTCAAGGCCAGCCTGGGCAATGCAGCAAGACCCTGTCTCAAAATAAAATAAAAAGGGCTGTGGATGTAGCATAGTGTCTTGGAGTCAAACCACAAAAAATTTAAAAAATAAAAAAATAATAAAAAACCTTCCTCAAAAGACAATTGCCTGGGGCTGGATTGTGGCACAGTGGTAGCGTGCTTGCCTAGCATGCGTGAAGCACTGGGTTTGATCCTCAGCACCACATAAAAATAAAATAAAGATATTCTGTTCACCTACAACTAAGAAAATAAAAAAATATTTAAAAAAAAAAAAAAAAAAAAAAGACAATTGCCTGAGCCTAGTTAATCCATAAAATCATGAGACAGTAATTTGTTTTAAACCACTGTTTTGGGGTGTTTTGTTATGCAATATATTAACCAAAATATATTCTAATTAAATAATATATATAAAGTAATATTATATTTGGCATTTATTCCCCTTTCCTCCCCTTCTGGTAAATTTGCTCATTATGACTATAATCTGGAGGTATAACTACATTAGAAGGGGCAACAGGTTGATGACAGGTCTAAAATATATTGCTATGCAATAATCATGCACAATTAAAATTACCAAGAATAAAAATACTTTTTTTTTTGGTACCAGGGATTGAACTCAGGGGCACTCAACCACTGAGCCACATCCCCAGCCCTATTTTGTGTTTTATTTAGAGATAGGGTCTCCCTGAGCACCTCACCATTGCTAAGGCTGGCTTTGAACTTGCATTTCTCCTGTCTCAGCCTCCCAAAGTGCTGGGATTATAGGTGTGTGCCACTGCGCCTGGCTAAAAATATTCTTAACAACTGTAGATCTTTGAGACTATGTCAATTCTCTAATTACTACATTTGCAGACCAATGACACTAAAAAAAAGAAATTCCAACATCTTCAGTGTTCTGAGTACAGAAGTCACTGGCATACTTCTTGTGGCTTTCCTGTTCTACTGGATGAAAATTTGTGAATCTTTAAACTATGGAAATAGCCATAAATAAACAGAAATAGCCATAAACAGAAATAGCCCCTCCCCCGCTTCTGAATGCTGGGCTAAAAAAAATTCACAGCTCTCTTTGAGATAGGATCTCATTAAATTGCAGAGGGCCTATGTTGCTGAGGCTGGCCTCAAATTTGCAATCCCCCTGCCTTAGCCTCTGAAATCACTGGGATTATAGACGTGTGCCACCACACCTGGAGAAAAAGTTTTCTTTTATACACATCCAACCAACATTCCTCTATTTTTTTTTTTTTAATATTTTTTTTTAGTTGTGGATGGACACAATGTCTTTATTTTATTGCTTTGTATGTGATGCTGAGGATCGAACCCAGGGCCTCACGCATGCGAGGCAAGCGCTCTACCGCTGAGCCACAGCCCCAGCCCCCCAACATTCCTCTATAACAGTTTAGTATCAAACGCTACACTCTGGGATGAGCTAGGTCTAATCTGTTTACAATGTGAAATGCAAATATCACTGTTATAAATATCCATGGAACATTTTAAGATTAAATTTGATTTAAATGTTTATTCAAGATTTTATTACATTTGGTAACTTCATTGCTATTCTTACCTGGATATCTACCATGTTGTTTATGAAATCTATCAACAGCCCGTAACATTAAGTATAATACTATCTCATTATCTGGATTGTCCATGCTGGAAACTGAAAGGGAAAAAAAAATGAGCATAATCTGAGTAATTTGCAACATATAAATAAGAGTCAAATTTACTATATACTCAAGTTTCAGGATATAAGACAATATTACCACAAATTAAGTATTTTCTAACAATAACATGAAAATGGCAAATAAATAAAATAATAAAGGGAATTGCATTAACATGTAACTCAGTGGTCTTATGACTAATAACTGGAGTTATGCAGCGTCTACTGAAGTAGTAACATGACTTTAGCTCATATACAGCATATAATGGATTCATTGACTTACTTTATGTATAATGTTTTTATATAAAATGCATACATTACAATTACTTGGATAGGTTTATAGAATAAAATTAGTATAAATATTTACATTATTTTTTATATTATTGCCATATACTTGATACACAAAATACTTATATCTTTTAACCTGGCATCAAAAAGTTATTATACTTACTAATTTCATCCTTGTTAACTGTATCCAAACCATATTCTTCAGCTAAAGATCGACATCTTACCACTCGAAGAAATGCAGAATTGCTGCCTGAACATAGGAAAGACTTTATGGAAATATGGTTGTGACAGATGAATATTACAAATCTCAGGTCACCTTAAGAATAGGAAATTTTTCTATGTGTACTTCACAGACATGGGAATAAGGCAACATGTATTCCATTTGGCTTTAAGGGTTAACAGAGAAGGCAGTAAAACACAAGGCATCTTAAATTCATGTTGTTGGCACAACTAGTTTAGCACTGCGTAAGAAGGTGACACCTCTTTGAGCCTCAGTTTTTAATTTGTAAAATGGGGATAATACTGTATATTTTTGAGAGGTATGTGGATGAAATGTGGCAAATATATAAAGTGCATACCTAGCATAATGCTTGATATGGCTCAATAAATAGTAATCCTCATTTTTATGGATAAGTTGTCCTAAAAGAGAGAGTGGTAGTAAAGGATTGAACCCAGAGGCACTCTACCACTCAGTTACATCCCCAGCCGATTTTATTTTGTTGTTTGTTTGTAAACAGAATCTTGCTAAATTGCCAAGGCTGACCTTGACCTTGGAATCTTCCTGCCTTAGCCTCTCAAGTCACAGGGATTACAGGTATACGCCACTATACCCAGCTATATTGAGGCATTTTTTTAAAAAACTTTATATTATGGAAATTTTCAAACATACCTCAAAGAAGACAGAACCACATAAACTTTCAAATACCCAACATCCAGCTTTTAATCTGGTATTATATACTCTAATAGAACAAACACCAATATGGATATAAGTTGCAAAATTTATAACTATATCATTGAGACTGTAGAAAACTTAGAATTTTAAACATTTAAAATTCCTGAGAACATTCCCTGTTGGTACTTTTTTTTGGTACTGGGGATTGAACTCAGGGTACTTGACCACTGAGCCACATCCCCAGCCCTATTTTGTGTTTTATGTAAAGACAGGGTCTCACTGAGTTGCTTAGTGCCTCACCGTTGCTGAGGCTGGCTTTGAACTTGCGATTTTCCAGTCTCAGCCTCCCAAAGTGCTGGGATTACAGGCGTGTGCCACCGCGCCTGGCTCCCTATAGCACATTTTCATCAAACGAAATAAGAAAATTTCATTCAAGGGGACTTACAGAGTAATTTTAATTCTTTCTCTGAAATGGACTCTGGTGCCTGTAAAGAGATTAAAAAAGAGGTTTGCTCCAATACAAAGACAAGATTAACAGAATGTGTAAGCACAAAGCCAATGGCTGTGAGATGGGGAGTCAGGCTATTTCCAAGGCTGGGAGAGCACTTCAAAAACATCTGTGTCCTTATATCTGGGAATATAGTCAGACAAGTGACCATTCCCTCGAAAGAAAGCACAGAGCTAGGGCCATGCCCTCTCTCTCTAACCCCTTTCTGGGTGCAGTTTCACAGTCAGGTGTGTAGGGAAATGTACCATCAAAGGCACAGTGTACCAGCAGTTTACCTGGCCAATGGACTGCAGCAGTTTGGCAACATGATTGCCCACAGCAGCAGCGTCTTTCTTTGCTTTTTCACGGTAACTAGAAAAGAACAACAAAAAAACAATTAACAAACTTTAAAGTTAGCAAAATTTAAATTATTATTGTAAAGCAAGCAAATATTTCTTTCCTTCTCAAGAAAAAATACTGGTCTAAAAACATGAAATACAAAAATGCTACAGAAATGCTACCAGCAGCCCCTCTAGTGGTTGAGGATCTTTCCAGTGTTGGTGATAGACTCTTGGAGCCCACTAAAACTGAGGCTCCCACTGTAATAAAGAGCATCTAACTTTTGCCCTCTTAGAGGGATCCACAACCCAGGGTTCTCTGACAGAGGACCTGATAAAATGTATTACTGAAGAACATGAATTACCTCCTTGAAGTCAAGTCCAGGGAAAGTTAGACTTCATAACTATCCATTTACAAATTCATACAAAAACTTTTCTTTAGATCTATTTACATTTCACTCTCTAAAAATGATTAGTGGTTAAGCTAACTACTTGCCATGTGAGGTCATACTTCTTTCTACTCTCAATTAACATTTCCCAAGTTTTGAATACTTGAACTCTTAGACTATGAGAACAAATTAAGATTTGTTAAACAATGAGTGAGATCTCTTGTGTGACATAATTTGGCCCTTGAGGAAGCCAAGCCAGTAGTCTGGATTCACTGGCATCAGCCCCAACTACACAAAGGTAATGATCCATGCAGACCCATTCCTATAAATGTCTACCTAGGTCAGGCTAGTAATACGGGATAGCAGATATCTATCTATAATTATGGACTCCTTAAATTATGAAAGACTAATTAGAAAAAAAATAATAAAAATTTAGGACTTCACAGTTCAAAATTACAGACAAAAGGCCATGGCTAAGAGTAAAGGCTCTGAAACTGAGTTTCATGGTGTTCAAATTTATGGTTCTGTCATTTACCAACTGTCTGACTCTCAATAAATTACCTTTCCTAGGCTTTAGTTTCCTCATCTGTAAAATGGGGACAATAACAGTATCTCTTATAAAGTTGTTGTGAATCATTGTTTTAAATTAATCAATGCACAGAATAAGTGATCAAATGGTAGGTTTTATATTGAAATTTGAAAAAGATCTGCCCCCAGAGTAAGGAACTCTGTACTTCCCATTCAGTTTTGTTTTGAACCAAAAAATGTTCTAAAAAATAAAATCTACCAAGAAACCAAAAAACAAAAACAAAAGCAAAAAAAAGTTTCCTAAATTATTTTTGAAACAATAAGGTTCTAATAGGCCTACATTTGATTTCTGACTGATAAAACGTTTATCTCTAATATAAACAAGTTAAACTATTACATAGTTTGGAAACAGTGACTTACACATTTTGTAGTTTTATGTATTTGCCTGAATCTGCAATCATATCAGGAATTGTGCCTCGAACAGGTAAATTTCCTTGACCCTCTTTGGCCACAAATTCCTTTAAGGCACGAGCTAAAATCCAAAATGGTGGAGTCTTAACAGAATAAGAAAAAGTTAACATTAAGCAGTGTTTATTTTGACAAAGAGATTAAGCCAGCATTATTTTTACTTGTTGTTACCTGTTTGGTGATATTTATGCAGCGATCATCATTAAATATATCTTCAATACTGCTTGGAATCTAACAAAAGAACATGAAACATTTATTTATACTAAGAACTTGCCCACTTTATTTTCAATGTTATTTCTTCAAGTAAATTCAATTCTCAGAGTAGCAAAATACCAACTTCTGATTTGTTTAGTTTTATTTAGAATCAGAACCAGCTGGAAGAAAGTCCTCTCCTGCCCACTGCTAGCATTCAAGGCAGGCCTATTCTCCTACATCCTAAATGGAGGAAAGGAGCCCAAATAAGTCATTTTATGTAGTTACATCTGAAGATGACAACATTTATAGACATTACTACTAAGTCAGATTTATAGTTCTTCATGGTTTTCCCACTTGTCAAAAAAGATTGAAATCCTTGCATCCTAATGAAAGGCTGTTAAAAGAGACAACCACTCTGAAAAAAACAGTTTTGTTTTATTAGCAAGCAAGATCATCACATATTAATAAAAACTATACAGATTATAGGCTTTAATTCTACTATTGTGTGGAAAAAAGAAATTTCTTAGTGGAAACCCCCTAACTGATCTTTCTGCTTCTAACTTCAGTCCCTTCCATTCTAGTCTCCTCACAAGAATCAAAATGAACTTTGAGAAATACAAAGCAGATTATTTCACTTCCCTGCTCAAAATCCTTCAGTGGCCTGCAAGGCCCTGTTATGATCTGGCCCTTTTTGCCTCTCCAAACTCAAATCCTTCCCACACTTTCCCCCTTCTACACTTCAATTACACTGGCTTTCCTACTGACTCTTGAACTAACGCCAAGCTTCATTCTACTTCAGGGCCTTTGCATATGTGTTTCCTCTGCCTGAAAAGTTTCTACCAGAACTCTCCGTATCACATTTCTGCTTAATGCATCTCTTCAAGAGTCTCCCTAACCCTCATCTAAAATTGCCTCCTGAGCCCAGACCCCTCTGGCCTATCATGCTTTTGCCCCTTTCTTCTTCTCTAATATTGTTATTAGCAACCATTACATTTATATCTGTTTATTTAGTTTACTATCTCCCCAACCACTAGAACTTTATTTTTTTTTTATTGTGGTCCATTTTATATTCAGTGAAATGCACAGATCTTACATGTACAATCTGATGCATTTTGATAACTATATGTATGTATTTTCTTTTTTTTTTTTTTTAAATATTTATTTTTTAGTTGTAGGTGGACACGATATCTTTATTTTATTTTTATGTGGTGCTGAGGATCGAACCCAGTGCGTCCCGCGTGCTAGGCGAGCACGCTACCACTGCGCCACAACCCCAGCCCTATGTATGTATTTTCAATGTCACTCCAATTAATAGAAAATTTTTATTACCCAAGAATATTGATTCACAAAGCATAAACTTTAATCACTCAGCAACACTGTTTCATTGTCTTCAAAAAGTCTGCAATGATAGTTTAAGGGCTTTCCTAAGGTTGAAAAGTAACAATTTTGCTGTTTTAAACTACAAGAAAATTCTAAATTTAGCAGGTTTGTTATTCCAAAGTTTCGCAAAAATTTCACTGACCAGACTTCAACAATAAAACAGCAAAACAAAAGCACCTAAGTTATCCTCCAAATGATTTTTAAAGTTTACAATGTTACTTAGAACATCTTCCTTTATATCCAACTAATTACTGTCAGAAGAAAATGGAGGGTAGCAAAATTTAATTTTACAGGCAACACTATTTTGGATGAGCAAAATACCACTTTCATTATATAATTCCTACCCCCAAACTATTGATATTCACAAATCATATACTGCAAATATTTTACATAAATTATTGAATCAATATTTGGATCATTATTAAATGATAAAGCACGGACATAACATTTTAAGGACAATACAAAATCATTTTTTTTCCCCTTTATCCTTGTGGTGCTAGAGATTAAACCCATGGCCTCACACATGCTAAGCAAGTGTTCTACCACTGAGCTATACCACCAACCCACAAAATTTTTATTAAAACAGGACTCAGCCGGGCGCGGTGGCGTAAGCCTGTAACGCCAGCACTTAGGGAGGCTGAGACAGGAGAATCGCAAGTTCAAAGCCAGCCTCAGCAATGGCAAGGCACTAAGCAACTCAGTGAGACCCTGTCTCTACATAAAAAACACAAAATTGGGCTGGGGATGTGGTTCAGTGGTCAAGTGTCCCTGAGTTCAATCTTCAGTACCAAATCAAAAAACAAACAAACAAAAAAAACAGGACTCAAGTGGTGTTTCAGATATTTTAACTATACATTTAGGAAATATTAACTAAACAAATAGTTTACAATCAACTTTTACATCTGAAGACTTTGGAAAACAGTTTTTTCTTTCTATCCCTCTTTTATTTTTTTCCCCTTTTGCAGTAACGGATTAAATTCAGTAGTACTCTACCATTGAGCTACATCCTCAGGTGTTTTTATTTTTCTATTTTCAGGCAGGGTCTAAGTTGCTTGGGCTGGCCTCAAACTTGCAATCCTCTTGTCTCAGCCTTCTGAGTAGGGAAAATATCTTTCATATATGAATTACTCTGCAACTCTTTTAATACCTGAGTTGTATTTAGTGCTGTGTTCACATTTTTAATAGCTTCTTCAAAATTTTCTTCATCTTCTGGAGCTCCAGTCTCATTCTTTAAAATTCCTATTAAAATAGGAAATGGTTAACAAACAATAGCCCTTTTCTTCTCAGTCCTGCCCACCCCCCTACTCAACACCACAGAAATAATCCTGCCAGAGTCTGAAGGAAGAATTAGAATATCAAATCCTAAGAAGAAATATGACTTATCATTTGTCCTTCTTAAAACTATGCAAGGAATAAGCTCCTTAACCTCCCCAGAAGTAAAATAGAAGTTCTGATGACATCATCTGATAAAGATATTAAAAGAAATCCACTAAACATCTGTTTTAAGCAATTTGCTTTCTAAACTTTATACAATACTTAATGACATCCCATAATATTACCTTGTCTAATCAAATCTCTGAAGTCCTCTTTTTCTTTATAGGTTTTAGGTATTCGTCCATTTGTCTAAATTGGTTAAAAATTTTAAAAATCTAGTTATAAAAACTCAAAATATGGAAATTGAGAGTCCAAAGTTTCCCCCATTCTCCACATGAGACAAACATATACCTCAGTGAAATCAGAGGCTCACTTGATAGAAAACAGAAACTGCAGGCCACTTCTCTAAATTCATTCCCCTTTGCCAATTTCAGAATGACATCTACTCAAATTTTGTTTTGTTAATAAAAATATCAACATTAAAAGAGGAACTACTAGATTTAAATTTAAAAGCTCCCACCTGAGGAAAAAAATTAATCTCCCATTCCCTCCAAGGAAATCCTTTATAATAAATTTAAAATAGTCACATATGGAATTTTTTTTTAAAAAAAGGACATACTTCACTATACCACTGTGCTAGATATTTAGCTACGATCACAATCCAAGGAGTATGGCTATGGTCCTAAAAATGAGACAAATCAAAGAAAATATCAGTATTAGTTAGTATCAATTCTTTATTCTACCATCTTGTTTTCAATAATATTTATTTATTTATTTATTTATTTATTTATGGTACCATGGCCCTGTTTATTTTGAGACAGGGTCTCACTAAGTTGCTTAGGGTCTTGCTAGATTCCTGAGGCTGGCCTCAAACTTATGATCTTCCTGCCTCAATCTCCCAATTTGCTGGGCTTATAGGCATGTTCTACCACATCTGGTTCAACAATATTTATGATTAGCTCCTGGTATATAAAGAATAATGAACAAAGGAAAACAAATTGGGCTAATAAAAACTGTTACATGAGGATTAAACCCAGGGCCTTGCACATATTATACAAGCACTCTACCACTAGGTTATATCCATATCCACCATGCTGTTTTACTTTGAGACAGGGTATCATTAAGTTGCCTCAAGCTTGCGATCATCCTGCCTCAACTTCCTGAGAAACTGGGATTCAAGACCTGTACTTGGATGCCTGGCTACTCTAGAAATTTTTTTAGAGGCAGTGTCCAATGTAACCCTTGTATGTCAGGTAGATATTATGTTCCTGTTTTTCCAGCAAGAAAAAAGCCTCAGAAGCTGCCACTCAAAAACATAGTTCAAATCTCGATTTCAGAGACCAATCCTAGACTAAGAAAAGGGATTAGTCTCTGTATTTTCTGATGAACCAAACAGACACCTACATTTTAGTTATTACATAGGTGGAAAAAATCTATATGTTCTTTAAATTATATAGTGTGTTATAAATATTATATAGTTTCCTTGGTAATTTTCAAACACTAAAAATAAGTTCAAGAGGCTCAATTTCAACAAACATTTACTCCAAATTCAAGCTATTTTTAAAAAATATTTGTTTAGGAAAGGGTTATGAAGAGGCATTCTGGGATGTTAATGTCCAATTTCTTGACTTGAATGGTAATTACAGAGATGGTCAGTTATGTACTTTTCTTTTTTTTTTTTTAATTTGGGAGAAAATAAATTTATTGGTAACAAATAAGATAAAATGTTATTGTGTGATCTGGATGACAGGAATATGGAGGTTTATAGAATTGTCTCACACTGGTATAATTCAAAAACCTTAGATTTATATTAAAATGCAACTTTTGAGAAAAATAAATAAAAATTAAAATTAAAAAAAAAAAACCTTAGATTTAAAAAAATGTCTTAAGTCTACCTATAAATGTAAGGTTGCACATACTACCAACCTTTTTTTCCATGTGATCCAAATCATAAGACTGAAAATGTTCTCTCAGTTCAGGAAATGGCTTATCCAGTCGTAGGTCCTCTAATGCATTATCTGGATGAGATTCTATTACTGTGAAACAAATAATTCCAAAAAGAAAAACTTAATTCTTTAGCAAAACTGTAGCAATACACTGTAAGAACTTAAGAAATCGGGCTGGGATTGTGGCTCAGCAGCAGAGCTCTTGCCTCACATGCGTGAGGCCCTGGGTTCGATCCTCAGCACCACATACAAAGCAATAAAATAAAGACATTGTGTCCATCTACAACTAAAAAAATATTAAAAAAAAAAAAAAAGAACTTAAGAAATTTATAATTTTCAAATGGTCATAGAAACTATAGATTTTTTTCACCATGTTATTGAGTTCACAATTTATAGTAAAATGCACATATTTTAAGTGGAATATAAGTTATAATAAAAGTAAAACCAAGATTCCTTTAGAACAGAATTTGTTAGGATGATTGAAAAAGCTCAAAATTGACAAAATATATGTACAAATACCTGACAACCTACTCTTGCTCCTCTTGTGGTCTTAAATCAGACAGCATTACTATCTACCTATGTCTCTTCCCTAGAAACCCAATGGTCATCTTGAGTTTTTGTTTCCTTGGCCCCAACATCAGTTACTACCCACTTCCTGAGCTCACTTTGTATACTGCTGTCCATGTGGAGAAGTACAAGAGTGATCAATTTCAGTGAGTATTTAGAACAAGGTACAATATTGTCACTTGATAGCTTAGCTATATGAACTTAGGCAAATAACAATCTGTCTCATTTGTAAAAAAAACATACATAATTGTATCTACCTCATAAAGGTTTTGGAAAGAGTAAATGAAATAATCCACATAAAGGAAGGCACACAGCTAGCAATGTTAACCTTCACTATTGTCTACCTCCTGTTTCCCTCTTCCCTAACCCTATAACATCTTCCCTAAGTTCAGGGGTTCTCACTGTCTCTCTCTCCCTTTCCTAGACCATTAGAAGTTTACTAACAGCAATGCCTATAATTTCAATGACTCAGGAAGCTGAGGCAGAAGGATCACAAATTCAAGGCCATTCTCAGCAACTTAGACCCTGAATAAAAATTTTTTAAAGGGGGAGGGGGCAAGGATATATTTGAGTATCCTGGGTTCAATCTCCAGTACCATAAAAAATATATATATATATATTGCAAACATCCACCCGTCTCCAATCTTTGCCTCTTTAAACCCATGCATTCCTCATAACTTTGGAGTGATCTATTTAAAATAAAAAATTTTACCCTGTCACTTTCCCACTTATAACTCTTAAATAGCCCATCATTACCTACCAGAAGCTTACTCAACAAACCACTCCTTAACTGCCCATACAAATACTACTCCTCCATGATGCTATTGATGCCAATGGTTAGCTTTGGCTTAGCTGTCACAGGATGAAAACATTTTCTTGAGTAAATATGGAACATTATATGACCACTGAATGAAAATTTTATGAAAATCTAAGGTTGCAATTTTTATAAGTAAAGGGCTGAGATCAGCCCTGAACCAATGTAGGCCTACCTATGAATTACTTTGGTCTCCTATAACACTGTTTCCTTGGAAACAATAGCCAGGCAAATGCCTTGCTTGTCATATGGAATTGCTCATGAACTGGGGAAACCTGCATGAGAATGGAATAAAACTGCATGAGAATGGAATAAAAGGTTGGTGCCGGGCTGGGAATGCAGCCCCATGGTAGAGCATTTGCCTAACAAGTACAAAACCCTGGGATCAATTTCCAGTACTGAAAAAAAATAAGATTGGTAGGAGAAAAAGTGGTTTGTTTTCTATGTGTCAGAGTGATTCATATACCTAAGCTCTCTTGTGGCAGCCACACATGCCCTACGTGGGTTAGGGGGCAAAAAAGCTAGGTACTTGCATAACTGCTGGATCTCCTAACAAGAAGCAGCTGTATAGTTGTACCTCTGCTTTGTATCCTCCTATAATGCTATGTAAAGCAATAGTAGATTAAAGCATATTGAAAAAAAAAATATATCAAGTCTGACTGCCACTTCGAACCTATAACCAGAGTTGTACTGCTACAAATTTACTTCATATTTAAAATAGACTTTCTAAATTATCAAGTTTCTAAAACTATAACTAAAGCAACCAATAGCAAGCCCCATATGCTCAACAAATTTACCTGGGTGTTCTTTTATAATGATCCTCATATAACCAACCAGTCCATATGTCCTACAGATCAAAAGAGGAATTTCAGAATTCCAGAGGACATCTGCTAAACGTAGTAATGTACTATAAAGGAAAACAGAATAAAGTAAGAACATAAGTAAATGAATATATGCCAAATATAAAACATGCCAAACATGAAAATACCTTAAAATAAAGCAACTTTCTTACTAAATAATAAATGCAAAGACATATACATTGCATTTGCATAAACAAGTCAAGAATACACTAAAAAGCAAGCAATTTCACAAGGATGCAGAGTCAAAGTAAGTATTCCTTTAGGACCAGAGGGATATGAAACCCTAGTCTATTGTCTTAGGAAGAATGTTATTGAAAAACACTTCCTAAACATTTCTATGATAGAAAAAAAAGTTTATAAAACCTGGGCAACTTAGAGATACTCTGTCTCAAAATAATAAGAGCTGGGGATGTGGTAGAGTGCCCCTAGGCTCAATCCCCAGTACGGACAAAAAAAAATGCACACCTCCAAATAATTTCTATAATCTAACTAGTTTTTAATCACTAAAAAATAACCAATGTTCACTTTAACTGCTCTAAGTACATCTCCAAAAAGTCCCACATCTGAGCATTTTCTCTTCTCTAGCTTTTCTGTGCTCAAATATACACAAGAGTTTCAAACTGAAGATTTCCATTGAATTTAAGAATTTCAGAAACCATATCTTAGACTGTACAGAGAAAATAAAACTATGCAAATCTAATAAGATTAAAATAAAAAATATACATATTTTAACATCAAAATTTACCTTTCAGGAAGCTGAGTTGCAACCACAACAGTAAACCTACAGAAAAATGAAGGATCATTGTCTAGAAGGTTTTCTGGACTCTAAATAAGACAGGGGAAAAAAATCCAATAATTTCACAATCATATTAAACATAGCAGAAACAAAAGCTCTTTTAGAATAAATAGGCAACAAATTCCAACTAACATAAATGATACAAAGATTCAAAATTCTAAGTTTCTATGGCTTTAAACTATTAAAAATTATATTTCAGCACAGAAATGATAATGTGCATAAATATACCTCTTCCACAAAACTTCCAGAGACATCATTATTTAGTTCTTGTAAGAATTCCATGGCAGCTTCAGCTCGATTCTTTTTAAAAACAAAGCATTTGACTTGAATTAGAAAATACTTATTTACAATGTAACCTCCCAATTTATAGATGAGGCAAAACAGACTGTGAAACTATCAAAATTTCATGCATAGTATGACAACTCTGCTCCTCACAGTGTTTAAAGTTCAAGTTGAGGGCTGGGATTGTATCTCAGCAGTAGAGCGCTTGCCTTGCACCACATACAAAGCAATAAAATAAAGACATTGTGTCCATCTACAACTAAAAAATAAAATATTTAAAAAAAAAAAAAGGTTCAAGTTGAATATTACTTAAACAGAGCTAAACTGTCATTATCCAGAGTTCTTAAATGACATTATTTGCCCTTGACTTTTCTGATTAGGCAAATAACCAAAAAACCCTAGGTAGCAGGAAGGGATATCCCAGATCAAGTTCAGACTCACTCTAACCACCCACATCTGAAGTCCTATATAAGTAAGTGGTCAATCATTCAAAGAACTGTCACTTCCATTCAGAATGTTAAACTAAGTTCACTAACACAATTTTATAATGTTTTTATTTGAAATATAAAAATAATCTTTTGGCTAACTCCAGATAAAAATTTTGTTAACCAAAATATTCCATCCTCTGAATATTGCTACTCAAGATTTAATACAATACAGTGAAAAATCACTGAGAATACTTCTAAATTCTTAGACTATCAAACATATAAAGATTTATCAGATTAGAAAAATGAGCTAACTTAACTTTTTTCTCAGAGAATAAGCTCTTTTAAAGTCAAAACTTTTCAGGTAATCAAGACAGTGGCATTATTAGATGCTAACACACAATTGTACTCTATAACAAATGTTTA
This sequence comes from Geosciurus inauris, assembly GCA_004024805.1. Lineage (NCBI taxonomy): Eukaryota > Metazoa > Chordata > Mammalia > Rodentia > Sciuridae > Geosciurus > Geosciurus inauris. The sequence continues at coordinate 124,645 of PVHX01001699.1, forward strand.
CCTTGCCAATACTGCTTCTTTGAAGGAAAAAACTAAAGTGGACGGAATAAAAAAACAATTAAAGGCTTATACAGCTATAAAGGAAAAGTTGTTTGTGTATTGCATTCATAATATAAAACAAACACTATTTTAATAATAGATTGTAATAGTCTTCTTGGAGGAAGAAAATCAGATGAAACTTAAAAACAAAGTTAAGCTAATAAATCCATGTTTCCCAAAGTGTGTACCACAGAATACAAATTTCACAAAATGCTCCGAGAGAAAAGAGTTCCCAGGCTTGAAAAAAAAAAAAAGAAAAGAAAAAGAAAATGGAAGGAAATGCCAAATGCTGCATTTCCTTCTTGGAAATTCATAATACATATTATACACATAATATTAAAATTTCACAGTAAAGAAATTTTAACTTCATTGGACCCACTTCCCAAACTCCTTTGACCATAGAAGCCACTGGCCCATTTAACAGCTATTAACATTCCCTAGAACCAGTGTTCCTCAGATTGTCCTGGGGAAATGCTGTATTGAACCCATTTGCTTCTGCAAGAAACTAAAACAGATTTATTCAGGCTTCTTCCCACACATCCCTATAATGTCTCAAAGCCCAGCTGTGAGGCTGCTTGTTATGGTTTAGACAGGAGGTGTCCCCCAAAAGCACAAATGTGAGTCAATGCAAGAAATGGTGCAAGTGAAATGATTAGATTATGAGAGTTGTGATCTGATCAGTGGAGAGGGATTAACTATATGCAGGTAGGGTATGGCTGGAAGAAGTAGATCACTGGAGGGTGTGACTTTGGGGTTTATATTTTGTCTCTGAGGAGAAGCACTCTCTCTGCGCTTCCTGATTGCCATGTCCTGACTTTTCCTCTGCCACACGGTTCCACTATGATGTTCTGCCTCACCTCAGGCCCACAGCTACGGAATTGGCTGATCATAGACTTAACCTCTAAAACTGTGAGCCAAAATAAAGTTTTCTCCTCTATATTGTTCTTGTCAGGTCTTTTGGTCACAGCAACAAAAAAGTTAACTAAAACACTGCTGATTATAACCAGTGTGCTATTTTGTGGCACAAGCTCCTGGCATCATAAGAAAAAGAAACCTTATTCTTATCACATCCTGCTATAATCAATCAAACAAGATAACAGGACTTTTTCTTTACATGTACCAATAAAAGAGTTATGCTATGGATAGCAGAAGCTTGAACTACCACCCAAAGAAATGATATTAAAGCTAAATATGAACTAAATTCTATTATAAACTAATTCTATTATTATGGTTTTTATTCTATTTTCTCATTGTTATCCACCAACAAATACAAAATGAGATCCTAGACTCCAAATTCTGAAAGAGCATAAAATCTAATTTGGGAAAGTTCTGAAAAATCTAACTATGATAATTTGCAAAGAATGATATATAAGGCTGGGGTTGTGGCTCAGTGATAGAGCACTTGCCTAGCATGCATGAGGCACTGGGTTTGATTCTCAGCACTGCATACAAATAAATAAAAATAAAGGTCCATCAGCAACTAAAAAAATATTTTAAAAACACTTTTTAAAAAAGAATGATATATAAACCATATTTAAAACAGTATATTTATAGAGCTACTATTATGGCGAAAGATATATCTGGACTCAGAAGACATCGCCCCAAAAAGGTATTGTTTTTCATTATTCTCATAATCCCCAAATACAGGGCTTGTTAATTAACAACCAATAGATTATTGTTAACATCCAATAATCAATGTAAGGATTTATAAAGTGCCCAGATTTCACAAATAAGGGATAATGACTACTCCTTTGAATTAATAACAATAAAAATGGTGATGATGGGTACCTTTTGTTAATGGCCTACTTTCCAGACAATATGCTAGCTAGCACTTTACCTATATTACCTCATTTCCTCCTCCCCATAATCCTAAACACATGGAAGATTTCCACCATATAGTCAAGTCACTGATCAAGGATGTGAAGCTGATTCAGGCCTGTCCTTCTGTAACAGTACACTGCTTTCCCTAACATACATATGTTTGAAAAGAAGAGAACATACTTGTTTCCAGCATCTTCTCCGCTGACCTGATTTCCATCAACAATTGTAAATGATCCAATACCTGGGAGATAAAACCAAGTCAATCAAGAATATATATTTCTAGATCAGAACCTAAAAGAAGGTTGTGTTCTCAATTTTAGAACACAGCTATCAAACTACATTACCTGGAAGTACTAAGTTTTTAAGAATTTCAGTTCCTGTAGCTGTTGCATTTATTAGGCAAACATGAGCAGATTCCAAAGCTTCTTGCCCATGATCACCCCACAACCTAAAAATAAGACACAAATTCAACATTTTAAAAACTTCACAAAAATAAACCTTTCTCACTTGAACAGTGATTTAAAGTGTTTTTTACATAGAATATATGATACAATAACCAAAGCAGCGTGTCAGGCAGGAAAAGATGGCAGTATTATACGGCAGGGTAACTAAAGATTCAGACCAGTTATATTTTGCATAAGTCAAGGAGAAGCATCAAATCAGAATTAGAAACTTGGGTCTTCTTGTTCCTTTTCATCACACTTTTCAAGTTAGATAACTTATAAAACAGAAAATCTATAGTTATACTCATTAACACTAAAGAAATGTATTATAACCAGGTGCAATGGTGAGTACCTGTAATCCCTGCTACTCAGGAGACTGGGAGGAGGATCCCTTGGGTCAAGCTCAGGACTAGTCTGGACAGCAGGGTAAGATGCCATTTCTTAAAAAATTAAAATATATCTTGCACCTAAAACCTAGTCTGTTCTCTAGTTCATTTCTCCTAAGTTATGTGGCTCCAGTGCATTTAAGATCTTAATATAGGATTTATCACTGTGGCATCTGCAAAACTAAGCAAAAACTGTACCAAGAAAGCTGAACTATTGTCTGAAAAGCCTCACATCAACTTCAACAAAAGTACTTTAAAATAAAATACCTGACGAACACTCTAATAGCATGATTAGTAGATGCATTAACAAACAAGTAAGTAATAAGAATTAGAAATGTATGTTATGAAATGATGCACACCAGCATATCATTAACAGGGCAGGGTACATGATCACACATGTGTTATGGCTTCCAGGCCAACCAGTTACCTTCAACAACAACAACAAAAAAAACCTTATTAATGAATTAATCCTTTTTTTGTCAGTACATAGGTATGGGAAGGCCAAACCATTAGAAAATGCCATAGCCAAGCCGAGCATGGTGGTGCATGCCTGTAATCCCAGCACTTTGGGAGGCTGAGACTGGAGAATCGCGAGTTCAAAGCCAGCCTCAGCAATAGCGAGGCGCTAAGCAACTCAGTGAGACCCTGTCTCTAAATAAACACAAAATAGTGCTTGTAATGTGGCTCAGTGGTTGAGTGTCTCTGAGTTCAATTCCCAGTATACAAAAAAAAAGAAAGAAAGAAAGAAAGAAAATGCCATAGCTAAACTACCAGCAGCCCAGAGGACTGAGAAAGACTGATGTGCCTTCCCTGTCACCTGATGTAAAGCAAATTCCTCTTACCATGTAGAGCAAATCATAACCAATTCCCCATTCATTTTTTTTTTTTAATTTGCTGAGCATTCATCTGTCCATCCTAAGCTCCATAAGAACCCAGACCACACCTGCTATGTTCACTACTGGAGAGCCAATGCCTACCACAGATGACAGAACATCTACCAAATGAATGGAGGAATAGCCTGGAAGAACCAGATGGATTGGAAAACATCTGTTTTTTCCATTAAAGCAGGGCACAAAAGACATACTTGGTTGATAGAACCTTGGTAATTGGAGAATGACCTAAGAATAATGGTGCATCTTTAGGTTCTATGTTTCAAGAAAGGAACCAAACAAGAAGTTTCTCTAGCTGGCCTGAGAGCCAGTTCCTTGATGACTACTACATAACTTTGCTTCTAATTGCTTCCCTCTGATCCTTCCAAACCAATAACCAGTTCTCACTATGAAAAGTAAAATTTGGTCCTTTCATGGAATGGACTTGGTTAAAAACCTTCTTTTGGTGCTTGATCATGTATGATGACATCTGCACTCAAAACACAGGAATTTCAGGCTGGGGTTGTGGCTCAGTGGTAGAGCACTTGCCTAGCATTTAAGGCACTGGGTTCAATCCTCAGCACCACATATAAAAAATAAAGATCCATCAACAACAACAACAACCAAAAAAAAATTTTTAAACACAGGAATTCCAAGACTTTGCAAGAAAACACCATGGTTACAAGGACTCTGCCACTTTGTTTCATCCCCCAGAAGCTTGGGAGTAGTGATGCAACTGAATACAAGTTTTGAAAAAGTCAGAGGGCCTGAGTTTAAAAATATGGAGAACTCTGGGCAAGCTACCTAATGTCTCCAAGACTCAGTTTCCCCTCTGTAAAACACAAGTAATGTCTACCTTCAAGGACACTCAGAACTAAGTGCAAAGCCCATAACACTAGACTGTAGGTCCAAATGGAAGTTTCAGTCCTTATAACTTCTCTTGGCTTGGGGGCTCCAGGAAAGGGAGGGCAAGTATTTTTATTACCTCCACTGACTTAACACATAGAAGATAATTAATAAGAAATGGGAAAGCAATTAAGGAAAACAGAAGGGTGGAGAAGGTTTGGTTTAATTCAGCCCCATGGTTTAATTCTGCCCTACCCATTAAGGGAGTCATTGGCTATAGTTGACTACTTAGCACTAGATATGAGACTAGCATGAATTAAGATGTGCTGTACCTGCAAAATACTTGATTTTCTAATATAGCATGAAAGAAAAAGTAAAATAGTTCAATAACTTTTTATATTGATTACGTGTTGAAAGGGCATATGGGCATTATGGACATACTAAGTTAAATAAACCACATTATAAGAATTTATTTCTCCTGTTTTTTGACTTTAAGGTGGCTACTAGAAAATTATAATTACGCAGATAAGTGGCTCGCATGAGAGACTATCATTATATTGGCACTGCACATTAGAACAATGCCTGACACTCGGTGCTGTACTCGGCGAATCGGAACGGGGTACAATCGATCCCACCCATTCTGCATAATGAGGGGCCTGGGCGCAGGCCACCTGGGGAGTCGGCTGACCTGGGGACAGCGCACTTGGAACAGCAGACCACGTGGCGGGTGGGCGCGCCCCTCGGGGCAGTGGAGTCCTGGCCTTGCAGCAGCACTCAGACCCCAGGCCAGAGCCCAGAGCGCCAGCTCCTCGCGACCCGCACGGCCTGGCCCGGCCCGGCCAGAGGCCCGAGGGAGGCCCGCCTGCACGGTCCGCGCGCTCAGGCCCGGCCCGGACGCAGGGGAGCCCACCGGCCCTCCCGCTCGGTTCGCTGATCCGTCTCACCTTAGCTGCCGGTCGTACTTTTGCTCCTTGAGCAGCTTCCCCGGCTGCGCCATGGCCGCGCCTGCCGCGCCACCAGCCCAGCCGCTGCCAAGCGCCGCCACCGGCTCAACACGCGCGCAGGCGCACGGAGCGCCCTTCGCCACCACCGCCTCCCGCGCGTTGCCCGCAGGGGGCGCTGCCGCTACACTGCGCACGCGTCATCGGAACGCCCGGGCTACCGCAGCCATCGCAGATAACCTGGGTGAACCTGGTGGTCGGTTCTGCCTGGATGCCCAGCGCCGCTAATATGTCAGTCCAGCTTCTGTCGGTGCAGTAATTGTGGGGAACTCGGGCTTTAGAATCAGGCAGACTTGTGAGAATTGCTCTTTGCCATCCTCAGTTTGCTCACCTGTGCAATGGGGATGAATGGGTCTTCGTAAGAGGGGTCTTTCAGCCTTAAATGAAATTTTTGAATACACAGGACCAGACTCACAAAGAATCCTGTATGAAAAATAATTTTCATTTTAATGATCGTTATCGTTTACCCATTTCTTCCAACCTGTCACTCAACAAGCCCACACTTGGGAACCGGTTTTTGAACCACGAACCAGCTGGTCCTGACTGCAGAGCAAAGAAAATAGTAAGTCCCGGCTCTGTTCTTGGAGAGTGCACAACCCTGTCAGCAGAGAGGGACAGGAAACAAGCACTCACCAGAAAATGTGGTCCTCCTCTTGAGGGAAGCTGGAGGTGCACAGAGGAGCCCCACTCCACTCCTCCTCTCCAGGAATGCTTCCTGTGGTGTGGGGATGGAAGGGTGTTTTTAAGCAGAAGGAACAGCAGGTGTCATCTGTAGGAGGCAAAGCAGGCAAGGTGGGTTGTAGGTACTAGTGAAATGTAGTCAAGTGAAGGACCAGGAGAGGAGAAGCCCTACTTCCTGAAAAAATTAAGGACAAGATGGCTGTCCTGTGGGATGTGAGAAACTGGTAGAGTGAGGGGGCTCCATGACCAGCAGGGAGGGAGATAAGGACCCTTCCCCTCTGTATCCCAGACCCTATAGGCAACTTCAGGTTAATAATTGCCTGAAATAAGACGAAAATGAATGAGCACAGATCCCCACTGAGGATAGGGGAAGGGCACAGTCTGACAGTAACAATGCAATGATGATGAATGCCCTTCCCTGGGACACACCCTCCTGTGACTTCCCTGGTCCCTACGCAACACCCATAGAGCACAATTGATGAGAGACAGAAGCATGAAGCTTTCCCAGATCATCATATGCTTATGCAGTCACATTTCCTTCTCCGTTTGGACAGGTGAAATATAAAGGATAATAAAATACACTCAGGGAATGTAGGAAGGTCAAAAGGTGACAGGTGAAAGTCTACAGCCTAGTCTCTCAAGCTCAGTGCAGTCCAGGAATGCATGAAAGGAAACATCCCCAAATTTGGTGAGGGAGGTTGGGAGGGAGGAGGGGACAGGAGGAGTCATACTGCCTATGAAAGAATGCATGTCTTTGAGAAGGGTTGTGTTGGTGGTGTCTGTAAAAAGATACCTCAGGGAATTTGTTTCCTAGGACTGCCATAGCAAAGTACCACAAACTGTGTGGCTTAAAACAAGAGAAATGTATTTTTCATAGTTCTGGAGACTGGAAATCTGAAATTGAGATGTGGGTAGGACTATGCTCCTGAAACCTCTAGGGGAGCATCCCTTGCCCCTTCATAGTTCTGGTGGTTTGTCAGCAATCCTTGGCTTGCTGCTGTAGCAATCCAATCTCTGCTTCCTCATCACATGGTGTTTTCCCCTTGTGTCTTGTTCTTTGTCTCTTCTTATAAGGACACCAGTCATATTGGATCAGGACTTGTCTAATGATTTCATCTTAACTTGATTACATCTGCGAAGACCCTGGTTCCCAAAGTTCACATTCACAGGCACTGGGGCATTAGGACTCATTTAAATAACTTTTGTGAGGTGTATAATTCAACTCACTGGAGCATTTAAAGATTTCTTCGCTGGAGCTGTGAAGGCTGATCATATACAACCCCTTCCATCTGGAAATTCAGGGCCTACTTGTGTGTTTCTCCTGTTGTGGAGTGCAGCAAACCAGAGGCATCAGACCAGGAAGCCATGGACTAATTCATTTAGGTCATTGGTTTACAAAGTGTCATCCTGGACCTGCAGCATCAACATATCATTTGGAGACTTGTTAGGTATGCAAATTCTTGACCCTATCCTATACCTGCTGAATTAAAAACTCTGGGTTAAGGCTCAGGAATGTGTAGTTCATTCTCTCTTTCTCTCTCTCTTTCTCTCACCCACCCTCTCTTCCACCCCCCATAGATAGATATATCAACAGCCCTTTGGCCTTTGACCTGCATCAACTCTTGTGCTCACCCAATGCAACAGATACTGCTGCTAACCCTGCTTTCCAGAGATAGCAGAGACTTGAAGAGAGGAGGGCAATATTAAAAATTAAGGGATGAATGGGTCTGGGATTGTAGCTCAGCGGTAGAGCGCTTGCCTCGCATGCGTGAGGCCCTGGGTTCGATCCTCAGCACCACATATAAATCAATAAAATAAAAACATTGTGTCCATCTACAACTAAAAAAATATTTAAAAAAAAATTAAGGGATGAGAAACAAATACTCCAACAGATCTGGCCAGACGCCTACTCAGGTCTGATATTGTATCCATTCTTGCTGGTCTCAGCGAGGGAAACCTGGATCTACAGGCTCCCAAAAAGTTAGCATCAGCCTAGTCTATGGGAGGCAAGTCAGGAAAAATTAATCATAACCCAGAACACCTTGAGGGCCTTGACCACTAACCCTTTCTCCAACTCTTGACCATCCCAGCCCTTCTCACTCTTGTGCTCACTGGCTGATTCTCACCTCTCTCCCCAGCTGTATAAACTCCCCAAGGCAGCAGTGAGTCTATAGTCTTCACAGTTGTATCACCTATGCCTTGCCCAACACTTGATATCTAATAAATTTTTATAAGTGCTCACTGAATGAAAGAATAAATTTCTGAAATTACTTCCACTGTATTTTCTACACTTTAAAATGTTACTTGGCACCAGGCGTGGTGGTACATGCTTGTAATCGCAGTAACTTGGGAGGCAGAGGCAGGAGGAGCACAAGTTTGAGGCCAGCCTTGGCAAGTCAACAAGACCTTAAAATAGATAGGCACTGTGGTGCAGGCCTGTAATCCCAGCACTTTGGGAAGCTGAGACAGGAGAACCGCAAATTCAAAGCCAGCCTCGGCAATGGCAAGTGACTAAGCGACTCAGTGAGACCCTGTCTCTAAATAAAACACAAAATAGGGCTGTGGATGTGGCTCAGTGGTCCAGTACCTCTGAGTTCAATCCCTGGTACCAAAAGAAAAAAAAAACTTTTAAAATAAGGGCTGAGTATGTAGTATGTAGCTCAATGATAAAATGCCTGTGGGTTCAATCCCTCCTAGTACTACAAAATAAAATAAGTTACTTGGCAATGTGTATATCATCTAATTTGGTAATTCCCCTTGTAGCAATTTATCCCAAGGATAATGAAATCATTAGACACTCACAAAGACATATAAATAAGGATATTCACTGCGGTGCTATTTACAACAGTAAAAACTGGAAATAACGCATGTACCAGAGCAATATGAGAAAACTGTGTCAGGTTTTCCAAGTCTAATCAAGTAGGGGGAAAAACTGGTCACAAAACTATATATATAAAATAGTGATTGTTCTGTACATAGCAGAAAAACCTGGCAGAATGGTTACTAAAGTGGTAACAATGATGATTCTTGGTTAGTGATATAACTAGTGATTTAAATTGTATTTTTAAGTTGTTTCCTAGAATTTTTTGTCTACAACAAATAGGCATCACTACTATAGTCAGGAATGTTTGGCCTTTTTTTCCTGAGACAGGGTCTTGCTGAGTTGTCTATGTTGGTCTTTAACTCATGATCCTCCTGCTTCAGCTTCCCAAGTAGCCAGAATTACAGGCATGTGCCACCGTGTCTATTTGTTTGGGATTGTAAATGTGGCCAACAAGGGAAGGGAAAGGGGAGAGAGTAGAAGTCCTAGGATCAGAGGATTGCATCCTTGGTACCAGGAGTCTCACAGATTATCACCTCATCTGATCATCCTATTAGCCTGTTAGATTCAGTGCCTCACACTTGCTACTCAAGCACTCTACCACTGAGCTACAAGCCCAGTCCTATGGCATAGATTTAAAAAAAAAAAACCCTAAAATTCAGAGAAGTGAAGCCGACTTGCCCAGGTCACACAGCCAGTGATGCTAGCTAAGAGTCAATCCAGGTCTGTCTGAATTCACAGTTCAGTCTCATTGTATCCCTGCATGTACACATACACATACATACTTGGAGTGGAATTTGTGTGTGTGTGTATGTGTGTGTGCATGCACATGCATGCACATAAGATACTGGGTATCAAATTCAATATATACAATTTTAAGAACAAGGACCAGGACTTCTAGCCTGGCCCACTGGTCCTATGCATAACAGTGAGAAGGAGGCGTGGTTCTGCCTATTGTCTCTGCGTTGGAGATCTGTCATTACAATGGATGTGCAAAGGGATCCCCATGAAATGGGCAGGCAGGAACAACCCCCTTATCACCTTGTTTTGTAGAGCAAAAAACACTACTCTGGAGGGAAGTGAGATCTGGCCAAGGTTATTTGATAAGTGAGTCTGTGGCTTTTCAAGCTGCTAGTCATAGTTCCCTCATTCCCTTTCCTCCCCCATAAATAATGAAAACCAAGAGCCACTGATGTCAGTGAGACCAAAGAGTAAACTCTCAAGCCGATAAATCAATTCCTCTTTAAAGACAGCATGTAATTGAGAGTGGAGGTGTCTGTATGGGGGTATAGGTTCCCCCAAGTTGACCCGAATGGGCTGCTGGGGCAACTGGAGCTTCACCTGATAAGGGCAGATATCACTGGCTCCTTTCACTTACCTAAGTTCCTAGCACCCTGGGAAAACTGCTAAAGACAAGCTGCAGGAAGGGAAGAACTGAGTCAATTTTTAATGGTTGTTGAGGAGGCAATACATTGTACATACTTTGATTCTTTCAGAAAATATACATGCTAATTGCTTCTAGACCTTTGAGCTAAGATGAAGTGCAGAAAGTACACATTTAGTACCTTCCCCTGACCCTTCTAGTCTCTGATCTCCTCTCTGGAAGCACAACATTCTCCCTCATTTCTCTAATTCCTTTTTTTTTTTTTTTTTTTTAATTTTTTCTAGTTGTAGATTGACACAATGTCTTTATTTTATTGCTTTTGTATGTGGTGCTGAGGATCGAACCCAGGGCCTCACGCATGCGAGGCAAGCGCTCTACCGCTGAGCTACAATCCCAGCCCCTCTCTAATTCCTTTTTGAGAGAACTTGCATATACATGCAAATGAGAAACAAATTTCAAATTCACTTCCTCTCCTTTCCTTGATTTTACACAATGTTGAGTGAACCGTAGGTTTTCATCCTTGCTGTCATTTATTGTGCATCCTAGAGCCCATCACTCAACCTCACTGAGCCTTGCTCTTCTCTTCTGTAAAATGGGGTCCAAATCCCCCCAGTGGTTGTGTGGTTGATGCTGGATAGAAAACTATATTAAGAATTCAGAGCCGGGTGCGGTGGCGCACACCTGTAATCCCAGCACTTTGGGAGGCTGAGACAGGAGAATCGCGAATTCGAAGCCAGCCTCAGCAATGGTGAGGCGCTAAGCAACTCAGTGAGACCCTGTCTCTACATAAAACACAAAATAGGGCTGGGGATGTGGCTCAGTGGTTGAGTACCCCTGAGTTCAATCCCTCGTACCAAAAAAAAAAAATTCAAATTTTATTTTTAAGTACTATTTAAAAAATAAAGAAAAGGCCTGGATTGCTGTGAGGAGGATGTGGGTCAATGGAGTTTGGGCCATTCCTAGATCCCTAAGGGTGCTGCAGCTTCCCTGCAAGTGGCTGGATCCTCTGGGCCTCCTCTGAGGCATACCTTTGTTTTCTTGATCTGGAGATGATCTTTCTGGCTTGGAGACCTGGGGCTTTGACAGTGTTAGATTCTCTATCACTCGCTGGTCTTGAACCACCCCCTACATCTCTATCATGAGTCCTCTGGCCCTACCCTAAGGTCAGATTTATATTGAGAGCCCCTTTCTGCTCCTGGGTCAGTGAAGGACATCTCTGCAGGGCTGGGAAGTCACTGGTGTTGGCCAAGCTAACTAGCTGTCAATTAATCTCCATTATTCTATCTAGGGAACTGGGAGAGGGAAACAGACAGACCCAGATGTACAGAGGAGCTAGGTAGAAGGAATGACAGATTCCTTCCCAGGGTCAATCAAGAACAGGGCCTTAAATAGTGTCCCCTAGTCAAGGTCTGATCAGCAGACATTCCACAAATGACTCTTCAGCTTCTGTTGGGTAGAGGACCCTGGGTGGGATCATTTGTCTTGTCCTTCCATCCACCCATCTGTTTATCTTCCCAAAACTGCCTGCTGAGGCCTAGCCAGAGACAAGCCCTATCCTTGGCACAAGGCCACATGCTAAGATGAATCAGATTGGGCCGGCTGGAGCTGGTGGGTGGAAGACAGAGGACATACCAGGAGGAGGGCACAGCAAAGCAAGGTCCAGGGCTCGTGGGTGGGAAAATGCTGGGCAATCCAGACACTAGATCTAGTGCAGGGTAGAGGCCTGAACTCCCAGCAGGTGTGCTGAGGGGCATGAGGAAGCAAGGAGAGGAGATACAAACAGCAGGCTGTGGAGGGACAGGCAAAGGGTCCCTGAAGGAAGAAGGAAGCAGCAGAGAGAATGAAAAGGCGGATGGGAGACAGGGCCTCAGACATGATTCTGTGAGGGAAATTAGTTGGGATGGGTCTATCTGACCCCATGCCCATTGGCTAATGCCATTCTGCCCCACTCCCAGTTTAGGACTCTGGTTTCACCTGGGTGTGATTGACCATCCTGTACCTCCATCTATCCCAGAGCTCCTGGACCCTCACTGACCCCTAGCACCAAGGAGGAAGTGGTAAAGCTCACCACATCCCAACTGAGACAAACTGGGAATAAATCCCTCACTGCCTAATCAGACGACCTTGGACAAGTCATTTAACCTCGCTTGATCTCAGTCTCCCACTCTGTCAAATAGAGCCAGTGTAAGCCCCAAACGGTGGCGCAAGCCTGTAATCCCAGCACTTTGGGAGGCTGAGACAGGAGAATCATGAGTTCAAAACCAGCCTCAGCAACGGCGAGGCGCTAAACAACTCAATGAGACCCTGTCTCTACATAAAACACAAAATAGGGCTGGGGATGTTGCTCAGTGCTTGAGTGCCCCTGAGTTCAATCTCCAGTACCAAAAAATAAAAAATAAAATAGAGCCAGTGTAAGCATTCTGCCATTGTAGCGTAACTGAGAGGGTTATATCATAGGAAGGACCCAAACTTTGGCCTAGCAACTGCCAGGGCTTCGGACAAACAGGGAAAGCTCCAGATCTGGACCTTGATGGTCAGTGCAGTTTGCAGTTTGAAAGGGACTTTCAAAGACTCAAAGACTCAAAGCCCAGGGGTCCAGTTCTTCAATGATGGCATTTACACCTCTGGGACAAGCCTGGGGAGGGGATGCAGTGTGGAGAAGTCCTGCAGCCCTCAGCGTAGGTGGTCTCTCCTGTCCTAGAGTTGGTACACTTGCTGGGGGAAAAGAGGGAGGCTTGTCGGGTCGGGGAGCGAATGGGGGATAGGACAGGTTTACCTGCCCTCCTCCTCCCCCTCCCCCAACACACACACACCCCTCCCATCTCGATTTGGGACTTAAAGGGCCTGCAGGCGGACGGGCGGGGACAGGGCAGGGCCGGCCTCTCTCGCCCCACTGGGGGGTGGGGGGCGGGTCCCCGGGGAACTGCTCCTCCCGCCCGCCACCGCTTTAAGAGGCTGCTCCGCGGCAGGGAGCAGGGCTGGAGCCGCAGCCCGAGCAAGCGGACCAAGCCCAGCCGGCAGGTGCACGGCTGCGGGGACGGCAGCGGCATGACCGGTCACCACGGCTGGGGCTACGGCCAGGACGACGGTAGGTGCAGACCCCTGCCAGCCCTGACCCAGCTAGACTAGCCCCAGACCTGCGCGCCCAGCGGGTTTCCCGAGCGCGCAACCCCCATGTTCCCGGACCGACCAGGACCCCTCTCCTGTCCAGCCCCCAGAATCTGGTTCCCTTACCGGGCCCCAGCCCTGGTTCCCCTGCGCGCGGTGCAAAGTGTACGCTGCGCCGCGAGCGCCCCCGCTACCAGCAAGTGACCCAGTGGTTGCACGCGTCCTGCCGCCACCTCCGTGCAGCCCCAGACTGCCGCTCTCACTAGGACTCGGCCCGGCACTCATTGACTCACCCCAGGCGTGCGCAGCGCGTGGAGGTGGCCCAGGGCAGCGGCGGGGGGCGGTCGCGGCAGAGCGCTGTGCGCGGGTGTCTGTGTGGGGAGCGCGCACGGCGTGTGTGCGGGGACCTCCGGGAAACTGGGCTCTGTGAGGGCAAGGGCACCGTGTCCCCAACAGAGAGTTTCCCGGTTGAAGTGTCCAAGCTGCGGTGGCCACTGGTAAGTGAGGGAAAGGGGCACTTGGGGGCTCATGCATGTGTCGGAGTGTCCACACCGAGCAGGGTGTCTGAGCACGTCCGGTGTGAGGCGGGAGCTGGTGCCCCACACCAGCCTCCTAGTATAACGGGAAAATAGATCTTCTACCCTGCCTCAGTTGCTATAGGATGCAGAAAAGGGGAAAGACATAGAAGATGAGCCAGGTGGCTTTTGTGTGGGTCTGGGACCCGATAATTCCCATTTAGGCTACTTCTTATCAAGCAGGGATGGAGGTGTGGAATAAGGGTTTCCCGTTTCCCTGAGATGAACAATGTACCCCCAAGATCCAGGCTGTCAGTAGGGGAACCCAGGTAGGGCAGATGGAGTTGAAAGGGGCATCCATCCTTCCAGCTCCATTTCCCTGGGTAGAGACAGTCATTGTGAGGGTGGGTGGGGGTCCTGGGCCACAGTCTTGGGGGCCATGAAGTTGCAGTGGATCAGAGGGAATCAGGGAGGTGCTTCAGGGTCTCTGGTCCCTTCTGAAATCCCTAAAGACAAAGATCTGGACATACAGGAACTGGACAGAGATATTCAAAAAAAAGGCAACAGAGACCAGCAAAGATGGAGGAAAAGGCAGAGAAGGGGCAGATTGACAGCATACATGGAAGACCATCTTCCCCCAACAGTTAGCTCTTGGGTGCTTCTACCAGAGTCTGAGTCCCCTGACTTCAGCCCTTCCTGCTAATCCTGCCCACCAGCTCTAAGCGTCCAGCATCCTGAAGGGCCTGTCCCGTGGCCCTGCTACCTACAGGCAGCTACCCTTCACCCAACTAGACATGAGTTGGCCTGTTTAGGGGCGACAAGGAAGCAGAGGACAGAGGACAGAGGACAGAGGTGCCGGCATGCGGTAGCACTCTCAGGGCTTCAAAAATAACCCAGTGGGGCCGGGCCACGATTCTGAGTCATCCATTGGGGACACAGCTCTGTCGGCACCTGCTGCTGTTTTCTCAGGAAAACTTAAGAAGCCAAAAAAGGGGGAGAAGCACCAGCCGGCAGTAGCTCTAAAAATAGGCTGCATCTCAGGATGTTCCCCAGGGAGATGCTGAGCCTCTCTGCTGCAGATGGAGCCTCTGGGAGGCAGGTGGTGGGCGCCTGTGGGTGTGCATGCAGGTGTGTGTATGTGTGCATGTGTGTGCATGGGCATGTTTTGCTGTGGTGCCCTTGTGCAAAATTGGCTTTCCAACAGGAGGTGTTTGTGTGTGAGGGTGCCTAGATGTGTGTCAGATATAGTCAGTAGGGCTGTGTGTGTGTTTGAGCACATGTGTGTTCTGAGCCTGGCCTGGTGACCCAGGTCACTGTGCACAGGTGTGCACACATATGAAGATCTCAGTGGACCTCTGGGCATGTTCCTGGGGAGGGCAACTGGAGATGGTACAGGTACATGCTGTGTGTTTGTACCATGCGTGTGTGTGTGTGTGTGTGTGTGTGTGTGAACATGAATGTTGGCCCTTGGTCCTCTTATCTGTAACATGGGCATCATGCTAGTTTCTACTTCACAAGGTGGTTGTGAGGAGCAAATACATGTCACAGAGCCAAAGCTAGGTTGATGTGAATTTTTGTTATTAGTATCACAAACACCAAGTTTGCACTAAGTTACTCAGGGTGCAGGAAAAGGTTAAATAGTTGATAAGTTCAGTTCAGAAACTTCAGATGCTTGGGGACCTCCCTGAGTGTGTGTTGGGGGCTGGAGGTTATGGAATTCACTACCTGGAACCACCTATAAGTGGTTCCACCTGTAGCTGTGCGATGCTCCCTTCTATGCATTTCCTCTCTGGGCCTCCGAGTATGCTAGGAGGGGAGTTTTAGTGAAGCCATTTCCCAGACAAGGAAATGCTGGCTGAGGCGGAATTGGTAGAGTGGGAGTAGAACTCCAGGCTGCTTCAAAGCAGAGGTCTACTGAACAGATGCCTGGGAATCAACTCCCAGGACTTACTTCAGCCTGCAGCTCAGAGATCCTGGCTCTCCTGAGTCCTTGCCCTGTCCCTGCCTGCAGGCCCCTTGAATTGGCACAAGCTGTATCCCATTGCCCAGGGAGACCGCCAGTCACCCATCAACATCATCTCCAGCCAGGCTGTGTACTCACCCAGCCTGCAGCCACTGGAGCTTTCCTATGAGACCTGCACATCCCTCAGCATCACCAACAATGGACATTCTGTCCAGGTAGACTTCAATGACAGTGATGATCGAACGGGTAAGTGGCCCCTGCCAAAACCTGGCACCTTTGCTGGCTAGGGTCCAAACCTTATTGGGCTAGCTCATTTGTTCCTTTGAAGAAGCCACCTCTCAGATGGGCAAACAGAGGTTCAATGAGCTGGGGAGTGCCAGAACAAGCTGGTCCTGCTCCCAAAGTCTTTCTGTCCAACTCACTCATGACCTAAAGGTCTCAACTGTCTTGGGCCAGAGAGGCCCATAGGAACTCATAGAAGCTCCTTCTTAGATATCTTTGCCCTGGGATTAGAGTCCAAGTCCTTTCATGATAAATTTCTAGGCAGAGGCTTTAGGAGGGCCCTTCAGTGAAGGGATTTTGTCTTTATGACCAGGCTTGTGGGGGAGGAAGTGGAGTAAGGAGGGAAGCTGCTAGAATTTCTTGTTAGGAAGTGTTCAGTTCTTTGACACCCCCCCCCCCCCGGCCCCTTACCCTCCCCACACACATAATGAAAACACTCAAGGGACCTTAACTGTCAAATAGAAAAACAAAAGAGCCACACCGGGGAGGCTGAGGCAGGAGAATCACAAGTTCAAGGCTGCCTGGGCAACTTAGTGGTACTTTGTCTCAAAATAAAAAATAAAATAAAGGACTGGGGATGTTGCTCAGTAGTAAAGCACCTGTGGGTTCAATCCTCAGTACAAAAGAAAAAGAAAAGAAATTCAAAAGGCACAAAAGAAGAGGAAAACCAGAATTTTCATGAGAAGAGTGATCTAAATTGCTTAATTCTGGGTTCCTGGTAGGCTAAGAGAAAAGGGAAAGAGAGCAGCTATAGTTCTTCTTGCAGAAGGGAGGAAGTCTAGCAGTCCTCAGGGGAGAGAGGCAAAGCATTCCCTTGCACTGAGCTCCAAGAAAAGAAAAACCTCCTGTCCAAACTTTAGGAAGAGGACATGGGGGTCTAGATGACAGAATACCCAGGCCTGAGGAGACGGTGAGCCAGTGGAAAGGGGAGACATGGGTGAGGCTTTGCCACTCACCCACCATGGTTCACTCTGGAGGTCACAACAGAATACTAAGGAGGGAGGTAAGAGGTGGGCAGGGAGAGAGGTTAAGAATGAAGGTTAGAGACACCTATGGGTCCCAGGTAAAGCAAACTGTGGATGCCCACAGCTCTATCAGGAAGCTCAGCCTGTAGGCCCAGTTCTTTCTACCTTTGGGGATAGGTGGCCTTCCTGCCTACCATCCCAGACTCCCTTTATCAACTTTTCACCTTTGCCCTGGACAGGCCCTGTTTCTCAAGTAAGGCAGGGAGGGCAGCAAGAAGAGGCCTCTGGACTGTCCTGTCCTCCTCTAGGGGCCCACATAGGGACAAGAACCTGCCCTGGTCACTCATCATGGAGGGGCCTTAGGGGAACTCTGAGCCTGGGGCCGTCACCTGATCTAGGGGCTCACATTCAGGCCTGGCTGGGGCCCCCTCCACTGCCAGATCCCTTTCAGCTAGAAATTCTATCAGTCCCCAGGAGGCCCTGTGTTCGCCCCAGCTCACGGGCTATCAAGGTAAGAAAGTCACAAGCTTAGCACAAGTGGGACCCTCCAAAGAAGCCATATGTGCTAGAGATGGTACTGAGGGCACTAGAGCCTGTCAAATAGGAGGGTAGGGACCCTCAGGAGCTGGCTTCCTGCTTTGGGGCAATACCATGTTCTGGGGGGCTCAAGGTGGCAGGGAGGCAGTATAGCCTGGTGATCAGGGGACTGGGTCAGAATTTAAGAGATACAGGTTCATACCGTAGCTCAGTGCCTTGCTGTGTAACTGTGGGCAAATGCCTTACCCTCTCTGTGCCTCGGTTTCCTCCTTTATAAAATAGGGATAATAAGAGATTCTGGCCCTTGTGGGCTACTATGAGGACAAAACAAATGAATCCTTCCAAGCCAGCCTTGGTCAGGGCTCCAGACAGGGGAGGTCTACTGTTAGTGCCAATGGGGGCCTTGGAGGCAGGAATCCAGCTTCCACAGGAAATTAGAAGGAGTAGGGAAGATGGCCCAATGGAGGGGGCAGTACTCTGTCAGTCCCAGACTGCAGGTGGTCAGGATTTCTGCCCTGACCCAGATTAAGGGTTGTGATGGATGGTGGGGCCTCACCCCAGCCTGGCCAGCCCAGTGGACTCTCCACATGAAACATGCATCCCCTTCCTGGGCTGCTGCCCTGGACCCGGCACTGCCACCACCAGGCAGTGTGGGTCCTACCATGCCCATTGTCACAAACCTGCCTTCTACCCACAGTGGTGACTGGGGGCCCCCTGGAAGGACCCTACCGCCTCAGGCAGTTCCACTTCCACTGGGGAAAGAAGCATGATGCGGGCTCAGAGCACACTGTGGACGGCAAGTCATTCCCCAGCGAGGTGAGGGCCCTTTATCCTGTATCCCTCTGCTGCCTGGGGAAGGGATAAAGGACGCCATAGTTAGCGACTTGAGCATTTCTGGGTAGAGCTCTGGAGAGGGTGAGGGGCAACACCTGGGGAGTTTGGGGAGAGATGCCCTCTACCAGCCCCCAGCACAATGTCTTCCTCTGAGCTCTGTCCACTGCTATCCTGGTCTATGCATCAGTTTTCTGAAGGTCCTGCCCAGTCCCACCACACCCTGCTGAAAACCCTTCTGGAGCTGAACCTGGCATTCACAGCCCTGCACAGATTCACCTGGCCTGGCCTCATCTTCCCCTACCCTCTTCTCCCACCGGGCTGCATGTGATGAATGCATGCACCTGTCCACCTGGTTCCTTCATGCTCTTCATATTCCTGGTCCCTTTGTCTGGAATGCCTTTCCCCAAGGCTCTCATCTGATAACCCTCTGCTTCTTCTTTGAACTCAGCTTCAGGGGCCACTTCCAACTCCTCTGGGAGTTGAGGAAGGGTTAGGCCCAGACCTGGGTAGATTCTTGCTGGGTCCCTCCAGGGCTCCCCTGGATTCCAGGATCCCAAGCCTGGGAAGTTTGACAGCCTTCCCTGCACAGGGGCAAAAGTCAGATAGGAGCAAGGGAAGCCTGGTTCTGAGTTCTGTTGCCCGCAAGGCACTAAGCCCTGGTCTGGCTTGGCCTGTTTTTGCTCCTCTAGCTACATCTAGTTCACTGGAATGCCAAGAAGTATAGCACCTTTGGGGAGGCTGCCTCAGCACCTGATGGCCTGGCTGTGGTCGGTGTCTTCCTGGAGGTAAGTGGTGGGTCCCTGGGACCAGGAAGAGTATGAGAGGCCTGGCATGCCCCTACCTCTGGAATGCAGGGGTGCTGGGTCACGCCACTTTCTCCCCGACAGACAGGGGATGAGCACCCCAGTATGAATCGTCTGACGGATGCACTCTACATGGTTCGGTTTAAGGTGAGACCAGGGCTCCCCTGTCCCTGATCCTGAGCAGCTTGGTTGGTAGAGAGGAAGAAGCTGGCTCATGAGTGGGCCCATGCATTCCTCCATTCTGGCAGCAAACTCTGGCTGAGACTAAGGGCAAGGGACAGAACCTCCAGGTCCCTCTCCTGACTCCTCTTCACTAGGGTCCCCATTGGTGCCTGGCATGCAACCCAGTGGTGTGTAGGATTCGTGAGATGCTGGTCACAGGAATGGTAGTCTGACAAACACTGCCACTAAGGGAGGCTGAAGGCAAGAGAGTAAACACAGTGACCAGGAGCCCCAGAAGCCACAACCTTTACATACAAACAAATGGGTGCTGAGGGCCCAGCCCAGCCTGGGAGGTGGCATCTGGGGTCACAGACATTTGCCCACAATTTGCATCAGTGAGCCAAGAAGAAGCCTGAATCCTGCTGACAGAAGTGGGTGGGGAAGCTGCTGGGTTGATCCTGGTGGGAGGTCTGTGCTGACTTCCAGGTCTCCCACCCTAACCAGGGCACCAAGGCCCAGTTCAGCTGCTTCAATCCCAAGTGCCTCCTGCCCACCAGCCGGCACTACTGGACCTATCCAGGCTCCCTGACCACACCCCCCCTCAGTGAGAGTGTCACCTGGATTGTACTCCGAGAGCCCATTAGCATCTCTGAGAGGCAGGTGAGTCCTCCTACAGCCCCAGGTTGAGGGGGCACTCAGGGCCCAGCCAAAGCAGGATGCTCCCCACCATGTTGCTAGTAAAGTTTGGATTCTTGGTTGGGAGTTAGCTTGATTGTTAGTCTTTAGGACCTAGACACGTGCTGGGAAGAGAGATACCTGGATCCTGGGACCACCCCTTACTGTTTTGGAATTAAAATGCTGCATTTGTTGATACACCTTAGCTGGACAGGATTGGGACTAGAACTTTTGGGACTTGAACTAAGTGGAGTTCAAATCCTGTTAGTAGGTATCTGGGGCTGAGTTCTGAAGAGAGAGAGTTGAGATGAGTGGGGACAAGTCAAAGACAGGAGGAAAGAAGAGTTGAGCTGTCTGGGTGAGGAGGATATGCCAGGTGCTATGTGTGGGACCACCTCCATTTTATTCCTTCTGCTTCCTCAAGATGGAGAAGTTCCGGAGCCTACTTTTCACCTCGGAGGATGATGAGAGGATCCACATGGTGAACAACTTCCGGCCACCACAACCACTGAAGGGCCGCGTGGTCAAAGCCTCCTTCCGGGCCTGAGCTGCCCACCTGCCCAGCTGGCCACAAGGGCACCATCTTCCCAAGGGCTTCCATGTCAGCAGAACCAAACCATCTGAGGCTCCCTGCCTGGGGGTGCTATGGACCCCCTTTCAGCCGGCTTGCTCCTTGACCACTCTGGAGGGTTTTTGATGGGACCCTGGAGTTGAGGGCACCCTTCAGCTGCCCTGAGGACCAGAAAAACAGGAGCTGAGCAGGGTCCAAGCCTGGGGCTGCCTCTGCTCTCCAAGACCCAAAGGCCCCTGGGAACCTCCTCTTGTCTTCCCCACTGGCAGTGGCAGCAGCCCCACCCTGAGCCCACACTGTGATGGACAAGACCGAGCTCCCTGGGGCAGGCAGCTGGCACTGCCAGAAAGACTCAAGCAATAATTAGAGGTGGGCAGAGCTGCCCTCTCAGCATTACCTCTACTGCAGGCCTCTGCCAGGCACACACCTCACTGCCAGGCCATTTAATCAGCACCCAGCCTGCTGGAGGTGACATGGCCTTCTCCCTCCAGCCATGTGCTGCCACGGGCAGGCCCTGGCTATAGCTTATACACTATCTCCCCTTGTCCCCACCCAGCCATCAAAGTCACCTACATGATAACCCATCCATATATTAACTAATAAACTCATTTATCCATGCCACAAATACAATTGAGTGCCTATGCTATGTCAAGTACCATTCGAGGCTTTAGGGAGCCAATGGTGGTGAGTCGAGCACATTTGGAGGGACTCAAATGTGGGCAGAGGGAGAGTATACCAAGGGCAGAACAGAGGTGATCAGAACAGGAAAAGGGAGAACTTACCTCGTTTTGTGAGAAAATGAAATTCTAGCCAGTATTCCAAGGCGGAGAGAACAGAACGACACGCTTGAGCTAGAGGGAAGAGGTGAGAACTAAGTGTAGTTGGGGGGCTGAGAAGGGTCAGTGGGGCTAGACCCCTGGGGAAGAGCCTGGGCCTTTCTCCCTAGGCTAGTGGGGAGCCATGAGGGTTGGTAGTAGAGAAGGGGTGGGGCCAGGTGTGCAAACAAGGAAAACCCCTGTGGAGTGCAGCAGCAGGGAGGAAGTGGTGCCCCTGGCCAAGAGTAAGAAGACAGTGTAGTAGAGGAAGGGAGGAGGAGAGATTTAGAGGTGCAGCCCAAAAGGCAACATTTGGCTGTGTGTGAGGAAGAAGAGTCCAGAGGGTGTCCCAGGAAGGAGTGGGGCTCCTCAAGGACTGGGAACCCTGGGAGGAGCTGATCAATTGGGCACACAGCATTGATTGGGCCCTGGAAAAAAAAATTAAGGAGGCATAAACTCTAGGCCCCAACTCTGCATTTGCACAACCCTTTAGCAAGTGCTGCCTTAAATTTGCACCCTAAGTACTTTGCTGGCCTCCACTTAGCCCCATCCTAAGTCCAGAGAGCTAGGCAAGCTCATAGTTGGGTTTGGAGACCCAGTGAGCACTTGACCCAGATGAGACAGGGGCAGGAGGCAGACAATGAGGGGGGCTGAGGTGTGAGGGGAAATAAGAAGCCAGGATAGCAGTTGTGCAAGTTTGGCTGTGAAGGGGAAGAAAGGGACAGCTGAGTGGCTGTGGGGAGATGAGCAGAGACATGACCAAACTCCTTGGGAAGAAGTGTTAACTTCATGGCTGAGAGGGGCTGGTGGGGTATGCCAACTTTGTTTTGCCTGTAGCTCCTGTCACTGTCACTAAGCCAGAAGGCTACTCTCAGGCCATAGAGTATTTCTGGACCTTCTAGGTTTTGGTTTTTTTTGGTACTGGAGATTGAACTCAGGGGCACTCGACCACTGAGCCACATCCCCAGCCCTATTTTGTGTTTTATGTAGAGACAGGGTCTCACTGAGTTGCTTAGCGCCTCACCATTGCTGAGGCTGGCTTTGAACTTGGGATTCTCCTGTCTCAGCCTCCCTAAGTGCTGGGATTATAGGCTTGTGCCACCGTGCCCAGCTTGGACCTTCTAGTTTTGAATTCAGGGAGACAGGGAAGGGAAAGTCTTGCTCTGTGGGTCCCCCCTCCCACTCCCATGCTCAGGGCAAACCTGTCCCCAGAGTAGGTGAGGTTGGAGGGACAGGAGAGATAGGACATCTCAGCAAAGTCAGCCCAGTGCAGGGCCAGACAGCTTTGCCTCTGCAGGCCCGCTGGCTTGATTTAGGGGCTATCTCCTCCAGGTTTCAGGAGGGCTGAGAAGGTGGGGGAGCTGTCTGGAGGATAGTGTTTGCTCAGCTTGAGGGCAGGTGGCTTTGGCGGCAGTGTGAACTGCTAAGGCCCTGTGAAGTGCCTGGGGCAGATGTCCAGCTCTCTCCCTAAGATCCAGGAACTGTCATTAATCCTATTTTATAGGTGAGGATAATGAGGTTCAGCAAGGTTGTGGAGGTGCGTGGCAGAGCTAGAGTTGAACTGGATCTGTCTGGGAATTTTTCTGCTAATTCCAGAGCAGCTGGGCCCAAGGGAGAGAGGGATGACATGATGTGGCCACCTGGAGGTGGCATAATAGTTTCAATGCTGCTGGATGTGCCGGGGACCTTGTCCTTCCCCTCTAGGGATGGTAGCACCACAGGTCTGGCACTGCAGAGCACTTGGGAAATGGGAGCTGGTTTTATAATAATTATCCCAAGTATGCCAAGAATTTTTGCTCTCCTAAGTCCTCTCCCTTAATACATTTTTTAAATTTAAAACTATTTTAAAACCCAAAGTGGCCTCCTTATAGTCACAACCCAAGATTTGACTCTATTATATCCAAATGGAATGTCCCAGCTGGATCCCAAATGCTTCCAGCAAACCTGGCCTTGAGGGACCCAAGACTGAGTTCTGAATCCTCATTCAGGACAAGATCCGGAAGTGATGCTGGATACATCTGAGGTATCCAAGGCAAGATGGGCTATGCTTGCTCCCAAGACCCCAGAGAGGCCTGGCCACTCTCTAAGAGCCCCAGAGAGTGGCTCTTAGAGAGACCTGGCAGGGCCCAGGCCAGCAACCATAGCACGCCAAGTCTTCCTAGGTTAGGGGCACAGGCTATATCCTTCAAAGCAGCTCCTGGGGGAGCCAGGCCCTAGGGGGTCCCTTCTATGGGATGTGGCTCAGGAGATGGGTGACTATGAAGATCTAATTCCCCCTGGAGCTCTTGCAGAGGATTTGCTCCCAGACCCATGGTTACCATAATAGCTGTTGCTGCTGCTGCTGCTGCTGCTGCTGCTGCTACAGAGGTCCAGAATTCTCTGCAGCCTGAGGGCTGGCTATGGACATTTACCCTCTAGGATGCTATCTGGGGAGGAGGCCGTAAGGTAACCCGACAAAATTGCCTGGGAGAGAGTCACAATTGATGTCCAAGCTGATAGGGGCTAAAGTTGTACAGAGGCCTCTTGGCTGTCACTGGAGCTGGCCTAGAGGTGGGGAGAGAGGTCAGATGACAACATCTGTCCAGTCTGGGAACCCTGGGGAACTTCCCACAAACATGGGTCCCAGTACCAACCGAGGCCACCTTAAAAGGCAGAATGTACCATTGGTTGGTCAAGATTCAGGGAAAAGGAAAACAATGTGACTCTGAGCATGAAAACTTCTGGCATTTGTCTCATAGCCAGAGGCAGGGCCTGGAGATGGCATCTCTTCCGGACTCTTACCTGTCACAAACTTCAGGGCAGACATTGTGGCTCATGTCACTCAAGCCCTCAGATGTTTGTTTCCTCCTCTGTACAAAGAAAATGGCATAATGTAAGTTAAATCCATAGTTTTAACATTTCTTTTTTTTTTAATATTTTTTTAGTTGTAGATGGACACAATGTCTTTATTTTATTGCTTTGTATGTGGTGCTGAGGATCGAACCCAGGGCCTCATGCATGCAAGGCAAGCGCTCTACCACTGAGCTACAATCCCAGCCCAACATTTCTTTTTTAAAAAATATTTTTTAGTTGTTAATGGATCTATTTATTTATTTTTATGTGGTGCTGAGAATTGAACTCAGGATCTCACACATGCCAGGCAAGCGCTCTACCACTGAACCACAACCCCAGCCCCTAGTTTTAAAAATATCTAATGACTGTATCAAAAAACATAAAAAGAAGAGCTAGGGCTGTTACTCAGTGGTGGAGCACTTGCCTCACATGTGTGAGGCTCTGGCTTTGAGCCTCATAAAAATAAATAAATAAAATAAAATAAAAGTATCATGTCCATCTATAACTAAAATATTTTTTAAAAACTGAGGTTAAAAAATGTAAAAGGAAATATCTTTTGTTTTGGTGTGGGAGATTGAACCCAGAGTTCCAGGCAATAATTCAAATAATACATTTTATTTAAGCCGATTATACCTAAAACATATTCATTTCAATGTCATTAATATAAAATAGCATTAAAAAGTTAACTTATATTCTTTTTTGGCACTGAGTCTTTGAAATCCAAGTGTGTTTTACACTTATAGGACATCTCCGTTCAGACCAGCTACATTTCGATGCTCAGGATCCCTATGAGGCCAGTGGGAATTGTATTGAACAGGGCAGCCCTAAACAGATGTCACTGTTTCACTGGGCCATCTGCTGACAAGGTGTCTGAGAAGGCTCTCTGATTGGGCCTTTAGCCAGGCAAAGTGGTGGCAGGAAGGAGTCAGATCTGCTCTGAGCCTCTGTCCCCTCCACAAGAGCTGTCTCTGGCATTTGATGCCAAGTTGGCTCCCTCCTCCAGGCCTTCCTCCAGGAAATGTCCCTAACCCTCTGCTTCACTCCAGCCTGACTGCTCTGTGCTAGCCACCCTGCAGGAAGAAAGGCCAAGGCTCTCAGCAAGGAACTGACCACAGGAGGCTGTCAGGAGTCAGGAAGAAGGGCCCTGGCTGGGTTAAGGGGATTTGATTAGTCTGGAAGGGTTTTCTAGAGGAGGACCCCGAGCAAAGTAGCTGGCATCCCAGGAGAGGGACAGAAACCTCAGCTGAAGGGATCCAGACAGAGAGGAAGAAGGCCTAGCTGGCTCTTGCTCAGCATGTACTGACTAAATGGGAATATGTGGCTGGGGACACAGGGAATCCTGGGTTCTGGATGCCAGGCAGAGGTCTATCCTTGCATCCAAGGATCATGGGGGCCCTAGTAGGTCTAAAGCAGGTGTTGAGGGCTCCTAGGTTGGAGGAATGGGATTCCTCCTGAGGCTCAGGGAACACCAGGCATCATCTGGCCCACCTCCACCTTCTAACACAGGGCTCCTGTGCAAATTCTGGCAGGTGCCAACCACCAGCTCTTCTTGCTGCCTCTTCTTGGCCCTATGAGATGGACCCATGCCTGGGCCCTTGCAGTTTCCAATTTGTAAGATTAAGAATCTAGTTTAAATCCCTCCAGTAGCCGGGCTTAGTGGTGCACACTTTGTAATCCCAAAAGATGAAGCAGGAGGATTGTAAATTCGAGGTTAATCTCAGCAATTTAAGCAAGACCCTGTCTCAAAATAAAAAAGTGGGGGGAGGGCTGGGGATGTAACTCAGTGGTAAAGCACCCCAGGAGTAAATACCCAGTACCCAAAAATAAACAAATAAATAAATCCCACTAGTAGGTAGATGCCGTGGTGCATTCCTGTAATACTAGCAACTAGAGAGGCTGAAGCAGGAGGATGGCAAGTTTGAGACCAGCCTTGGCAAGTTTTGTGAGACCCTATCCCAGAAGAGGTGGGGATGCAGCTCAGTGGTAGAATGCCCTGGGTTCAATCCCCAGTACCACATAAACAAACAAACAAATCCCTCTAGTGGCACCCAAAGTATTTTTTTCTTCAAGGTCATGGGAAAGTGAGAAGATAGCTCCTTTATTCCCACTGAATTGCCCTCTTGGGATAGGCATCATGAGAAAGACTCATGTGCCCCCAAGATCCTCTGGGCTCCCAGGAGTCCCTCAGGTTTTCAGGAGGGAGAACTCAGGACTCTGTGTCCTCCTCCACCTTCACCTCACTCGGTTCTTGCTCTGGGCACAGGTGTCTCCAGAAGCCACCCTACCCTGTCTCTTCAGTCACCAAGGCCCCTGGGAAACTGGGGAGTTTGGCTTTGCTATTGCTACTCTGGGACAGAAGGGTTTGGGAGGGGGTTAATTTTTTCATCCAGAGGAAAAGAGTCAACAAGCCATTTAGAGGATCCCAGGGCATCAAAAGCTAATCCCACTCTATCTGTGAAGACCTGAGGCTAAAGAGGACCAGTTTATTGAAGTGAATCGTCCAAGGCTCTTCACTCCATTGGGAGAGTCTCATGCTTCAAGAAATAGCCCTGCCTGCCTGTCACGGTGCCGGCAATGCTACCATGTGAACTTCATTGCTCTCAGTGAAGTTGTGGTCCTCTGATGAATGCCCCTGGCGGGGGCACACAATAACACCTCAGGGGATGACTCTGCACCTCCTTTTCAGATTACTTTGTGATTTGTTCTCTAGGGCTCAGTTTCCTCATTTGTAAATATGTTAATGAGAGGCCCCCAAAAGTAGGAATTGGAAAGAAAAAGATTTTGCAGAGGCACAGGCAGACTGGCAGACAAGCTGGGGGCAAACAGCTCTGGATCTCAGTGTGGGTCACCCCTAAGTGCCCCTTAAACTGAAAGGGGCCATGGTACTGGGCCAAACCAGGTGGGGGCTAATAACTGGAAGAGTTGCCAAGACCTCCAGACCTTTGCTCATCATTGTGAAAGGAGACTGCCTGAGCTGAATTTCCCACCAGCCTGATGTAATGGGGGCTCAGAGCTACAGTTAATTGATTTACGGAAAATAAAGATGTTGGTTGTTTTTCACATATCCAAGTCCATGAACCATGACCCATGGAACAATGAGGTCTGTACTTTGGGAGAAGTCAATGCTTGGAAATGATTTCTTTCCTGGAGAGCAAAGCTCTAATGGTATTATTTCAGGCAGAGGCAGGTGAACTAAAAAGATATTTTGGGGACAGCCAAGCCTTTGAAAACCTGGCCTCAGCACTAAATCCAGAAGCCTGTGGTTTCTGGGGGGCAGTGGTAAGGACCTGGAGGGGAGCTCCTCACCCCTGTGCAGCTCTGGTCTAAGGGGTGTAGGGCTACTGGCATGTGGCCTTTGACCCCAGGTGAGGGGTGGAGACTCAGCATCAACTTGGTTGCTTTTAGTTGGCGCCAGTGGCAGTTCCAGCAAATCCAGGGGGAGTCCAGGGATCCAGGTCAGGGCATTGGCATCCTACTTTATAGTCTTTGGGGTACCTGACATGAGCCTGGAACTTGCTGAGGTCAGAGGTCATGCTAGAGGGGTATGGAGATGTGCTAGTAAGCAGAGGGGGGCTGGAGCAAAGGTGAAAAACAGGAGTCTGTTAGCAGATGAGAACATGGCCAAGCTTACTGAGCCCTTGTGAAAGGGAAATGCCTAGAGATGGGCCCTTAGCCCCTGCAGCACCTCCCATGCTGGGGAATGTCTGGCTTCCGTTCCTTCTTTTTTCTCCCCTCCTCACACCGACACTCAGGAAATGGGGTTTGCAGCTGTGGGAACAGAGGAGAATGGCCAGCATTTAAGGTTCTACTATCAGACCCAGACCCCCTCATCCAGATTTTTTTAAGAGGTATTTTTTATTTTAACATAATTTTAGACTTAGAGAAAAGTTAAAAGAGCAATATACTAAAAACCCATAAACCGCTCACCCAGATCCCCCATTTTATCACATTTGCTTTATCCTACTCTCTGGAGGTGGTGGTGGTGGTGGTAGGGGATTGGTTGGCAACAGGTCAACTGAAACCTCCAAAACTGTGAGCTAGAAGAAATCCTTTGTCTTGTCTTGCTAAACTGATTATCTCTGGCATTTGTTAGAGTGACTGAATGCTAACACTACATACATTAAAAAATTGTTTGAAGCTGGTTGTGGTGGCATGCACCTATAATCTCAGAGACTCAGGATCCTCCTCAGCAGGAGAACTGCAAATTCAAGGCCAGCCTCAGCACATCAATGAGGCCCTAAGAACTTAGTGAAACCCTGCTTCAAATTTAAAAAATAGAAGTGTCTGGGGATATGGCTCAGTGGTTAAGTGCCCCTGGGTTCAATTCCTGGTACCAATAAATAATGGTGGATAAGTCACAGCTACAATAGTTTTTTTTTTTAAATATTTTTTTTTTAGTTGTAGATGGACACAATGTCTTTATTTTATTGCTTTGTATGTGGTGCTGAGGATCGAACCCAGGGCCTCACGCATGCGAGGCAAGCGCCCTACTGCTGAGCTACAATCCCAGCCCTACAATAGTTTTTTATACCTAAATACTTAATGTTTCTTCCTAAAACCAAGGATATTCTCCTAAATACCTGCAATACAAGAATCAAATTCAGGAAATTAACACTGCTGCTGTATTATCCAATCCACATAATTTATTCATATTTTGCTCATTGTCCCAATAACATCTTTTTTAACAACAGAATCCCTGATCACACATGGCATTCAGCTGTCAAGGGTCTTTTGTGGCTCTTTTTCTGGAATAGTTCCCCAGTCTATTGTCCCTCCTGACATTGACAGGGTTGAAGAGTGCCACTTGGGTAGTAGGATGGCCCTCAAATTGGATTTGTTTGGTGTTTTCTCATTAAAAGATTCTGGTTACTCACTTTTCTTTTTTTTAATATTTTTTTAGTTGTAGATGGACACAATGTCTTTATTTCATTGCTTTGTATGTGGTGCTGAGGATCGAACCCAGGGCCTCACGCATGCGAGGCAAGCGCTCTACCGCTGAGCTACAATCCCAGCCCCTGGTTACTCATTTTTCATAGGAACATGAGAAAAGTGATCCTGTGTTGTTTTGTGTGACATTGATAGGCACATAATGTTGATTTTTTCCTTCACTGGTGATGTTAACTGCATGTTTACTTTTTTTAATTGAAGCTTAATTTAGATAGAGCAAAACGTGTACCTTTGATGAACATTTACAACCTGAACACACCTGTGTAACCAGCACAGATCAACAAAGGTGCATTTCATGCATCCCAAATCCCTAAAATCCCTGCTAAATGGCTGCCTGCTCAAAGTAACTATCACCTTGACTTATAACAATCAATCACATTTGCCCAATTTTGAACTTCCGGTAAACAAAATCATTTGTTAATTCATTCATCTCCTTAATTTCTGTTTTTTCTTGGCTTATATTATGCTTGTGAGAGTCTCAGAAATTACTTTTATACTAATGTATGCAATGCCTCTCAGTAGGAGCCTGAAGTGAAATTCAAAGGAAATTTGACTTATCTATACACAAAATTTTTAAAGATCAGTTTAACACCTTGTTTGTTTGTGATATCAAGGACAGTCTTTTTTTTTTAAATTTTTTTTAGTTGTTGATGGATCTTTATTTTATTCATTTATTATTTATATGTGGTGCTGAGGATCGAACCCAGTGCCTCACGCATGCTAGGCAAGCACTCTACCACTGAGCTACAGCCCCAGCCCCAAGGACAGTCATTTAGTATGCATATAAGATATACTTATTTACACAGACATAATTAAAATCATATTTACATATACAATGTAGTTTGTGTGTGTGTGTTTATGCTGAGGATTGAACCAGGCTGTTTTACCGTTGAACTATATATCCAGTCCCATTTTTTAAAATTTAAGACAGGATTCTTCTAAGTAGCTGAAGGTCCCACTAAACTGCTGAAGCTGGCTCTGAACTTATAATCCTCCTAGCCTCAGCTTCCCGAATTGTTGGGATTATAGGCATGAGCCACCATGCCTGGCACAATGTAATTTTTAATAAAGGTTCTACATATTTCAGTATAGAAATACTGAGGCACAAGGACACTAAATGATGAGATCTTTTGATGCTTGTACCCATATTCAGTAGCCACCAGGCAGTGGGACATAAGAATGGTTGATTTTCCTAGATGGTGAATAATTCCTAATAAAATTCCAAACACTGTCTTGGTCTGTTTTCTGTTGCTCTAACAAAATGAATGAGATTGAATAATTTATAAAGAAAAGAGGTTTATTTTGGCTGATAGTTCGAAAGCCTGGAAAAGTGAAGATCCAAAGCCAGCTTCTGCTCTGCTGTTGACAAGAGCCTCTGAGGGCACTCTGCTGCTTCAACTTATGGTGTAAAGTGGAAGGAGGAGGCATGTGTGGAAGAAAGCATGTGTGTCAAAGTGAGAGGTGGTGCCAGGGTTGCCTTGTAACAATCTGCTCTCTGGATAACTAACCCTCTATCCCAGGAACTACAGTAATCTTTTCCTCTTTTGTTTTTGTACTGGGGATTAACCTGGGAGCACTCCACCACTGAACTACTTCCCCAGTCTCCCCACCTTTTTTGAGGCCAGCCTCAGCAATTTTGTGAGGCTGAGCAACTCACTAAGTTGCTGAGGCTGTCTTCAAACTTGTAATTCTCCTGCCTCAGTTTTCCAAGTTTCTGGAACCACAGGCGTGTGCCACAGCACCTGGCTACAATAATTTTTTCATGAGGATAGAGCCTCATGATCTTATCACTTCTCAGCACCCTCACATTGAGGAATTAAGCCTCCACATGGGTTTTGGTAGGGATAAACCATATTCAAACCAGAGCAAACACAAAGGGCAATCTTCCCTCAATGTATGCGATAACTGCATTCTTGGAAAACTCATGATATATTAAAACTGAAAAAATTTTTTCTGTTTCCAAATCAAATGGAGCAAGACTGTAGGCTTAAACAATGACAGATAGATAGTTCACCTGTATGAACATCCTGGTAGGACATTTGAACATCAAGCACGACTCAGACAATTCTTTGTTGTGTAAAACTGTCCTGGAGGTCTCCTAGTACCCCTGACTACCCAATTCCAGGGGTCTCCCCTGCCAGTACTATCTCCACCCCAGATTCTCCAAATACTCTACAGGATGATACCGCAGGTCTAGGGAATGAGAGGCCTTGGTGGGGAAAGATCACCAGAGGAGGGAGGTAGGGTAGAGGGTTGGGCACCGGTGAGAATACTCATGATGGGGTCTTCTCACAGCCAGCTCCTGAGGGAGCAGGCTGGTCTCTGGGGGCAGAGGGTTAGAAAACCCCACATGAGCCTTGCTTCCCCTCTATCAGTGCATCTTGCAGAGGAAGCTCCAGAACCTACATTTCTCTACATCCTACATAGACATTTCCTGCTGACTGTTCTAGACCCCCCCTCCAGAAATATATGCCCTGCCAAAGACAGTGGGGTCCCCACCATCTACAGTCCCCTGCAGGGACCTCCAGGGGCTGAAAATCTACCTAAATCCACCTACCCAAAGGGATTATGAAAATGTAAAAATAGTACAAAATGATACTCAACTGACAAGTAACTATGGAAGGTAAACATAGTTCTGATTTCCCTCCTGCTGCTTTTATTTTAGTAAAATGTGAAATTATTTTAAAGTACCTTTCTTTGGTGCCTCTAAGAACAAGCACCATGTATCTGTGGGGGTGACCCATCAGCAAACACAACTTACAAATCCACTCAATCGGACTCAAACCTTTCTGAGGTAGGTACTGTCTTATTCCCATTTTGCAGATGAAGTATTGTGTATCAAATTAGTTAAGACATTTGCTCTAGGTCACATAGCAAGGAATTACTGGGGCCAAGATTGGTTTACCTCAGAGCCAAATCTTAGCTTGGACCATTCTCTAGTTCCCTAAAAAAGGACTTAAGCCTCCCTTTCATTTGCTATGTGGTACCAGGACAGTGCCAAACCCGTCTGTGAAAGTAA
Source organism: Geosciurus inauris (assembly GCA_004024805.1). Lineage (NCBI taxonomy): Eukaryota > Metazoa > Chordata > Mammalia > Rodentia > Sciuridae > Geosciurus > Geosciurus inauris. The sequence continues at coordinate 156,964 of PVHX01001699.1, forward strand.
CCCTCCCAGCCTCTGTCCCACCCACCTGCTCTAGGAAGTGAGAGGTGTTCAGATGCTTCTTGCGGTGTGTTTACGCCCCCTGGTGGCCGTACGCAAAGTTGCCGTTTGGTCTCTGGTCCATCCTAGTCAGTGATCCACCACCAGGGGCCTGAGTGCAGCATAGATAGCTATGCTGGAAAATAACCAGCAGGTTACCAGTTGTCAAATTAGTTAACATATTTTTGCTGCTGTTTGTGTTCTTGCTTCTCTGGAGCACTAAGCTCTTGCTTCTTCTGCTGGCCAGGGCTTCAGGACTGAAATACCACTGAGTACCACTGGGCCCTGGGGCAAGGGCATGCATGGATGACTCGGGCAGTGAGACCCCACTATTCCCCAAAGGTATGGAGGATATAGGAGGACATTCTAGATAGAGGGACAGAAAAGCCAAAGGCCTGGAGGTAGTTCCATGGAACTGAAGGACAGTGCAAGAAAAAGCTGGATTAAATTTGACCCAGTCTCCAACATAGCCTAGGGATGGGGGTGCCCTGATTATAGTCACAGATCCTAGTTCTTCAGACAGAAATAGCTCTGGAGCCAAAGAAAGGAGGACAGCTCCACCCCAACACCTCATATATTTTCCCTTGCCCTCATTCTGCTGTCACCAGATAGCTGGTGGGGGGTCTCCCCACAATATTTATGGGTGTAGCTGCCCCATTCAACAGATGGAGAAATAGGGCTCTACATTCAGATGAGGTCCATTGTTCATGTCACACATCTGGGCAATGGCAGTGCTAAGGTTCTCACGTCTGCCTAATTCAAGGCCCAGCCTTAGCCAGGTGCTGTGGCACACGCCTGTAATCCCAGTACTTTGGGAGGCTGAGACAAGAGAATTGCAAGTTCAAAGCCAGCCTCAGCAATGGTGAGGTGCTAAGCAACTCAGTGAGACCCTGTCTCTACATAAAACACAAAATAGGGCTGGGGATGTGGCTCAGTGGTTGAGTGCCCCTGAATTCAATCCCCAGTATCAAAAAAAAAAAAAAAAAAAAAAAGGCCCAGCATCATAAAGCACCAGATTACACAGGACATCCTATGCAGAGAAGCCTCTTGTCTCTTGGAAAATCAAGTGTAAAGAATAGCTGGGACTTAGTACTTCATTCATGAACCTCAAGGCTACAGCGCCACCCTAGTCCTCAGCAAGGAAGAAAAATTACCCAGTCTGAATTTTCTGCCTCCTACAGAAAACTGGGTTGTTCAGGTAGAGTATGCAGGCTCTTTTTTTTTTTTTTTTTTTTGCCTTTCTCCCTCTAGCACTGGGGATTGAACCTAGGAGTGCTCTACTACTGAGCTGCACCCCAATCCTTTTTATTTTTCATTTTGAGACAGATTCTCACTAAATTGTCCAGGTTGGCCTTCAATTTGTAATCTTCCTGCCTTAGTGAGTCACTGGGATACAGGTATGCACCATGAGCCTAGGGGTTTCCAAGCTTTGATCATTGCTATTAGTTTTCCAGGAGTGTGTTTGAAACATACTTGTCCTGCATTGCCCAATGGAGACCAGGCTCTGAAAACACCCACACCTTGTTAGTATTGAGTAGGTGAAGGCCCTATTTAATTTATTGTCTTTACCTAAAATGACTAAACAAAAACACCACTTTGAGGTGGAGCTAATTGTCTTCCACCAGGCAGCTTTCCTTGTGTTACAGAGATGCCCAAACTGGCCCCCAGACTTCTAAATGTGGATAAAGGAGCTTCTAGGGTAATGGCTTGCCCAGGAGACCAAAAAGCAGGGCCCAGACCCATCTCAGCCACAAACTTAAAGTTGGGACCCTGGGAAACTAGGGCAGTCAGTTCAGGTCTCTGAACTTTATATTTTAAAAAACGAATGTGTGAATCTCTCACAAAGCACAAGAATTCTGAAAGATGTAACCAGCTTTTCCAGCAAACAAGTGAGTCATCATGAAACACTTGGAATGGCTGCACTAAAGGTAGAAGAATTCCTTTTTCTGCAGAATTTTTCAGAGCCTGGATTGTGTTATTAAGCACTGTGACTTGCTTCCAGGAGTGGGCTGTGGCCCTTTCCTCTGAGGACACTTTGTAAGATCATGTTCCGGGAAGCACACTCAGAAAAACATGGGAAAGACATGTTCTCAGGTCCTGTTCAGACCTAGTTCAATGGCTGGAGACTGGGCAGACAGCCCTGGCCGTAAATTCCAAGTCCTTCCTTTGGCCCACAAGTCAAGGACCTTTGCCCCTGCTGTTTTCTCCCCTTGGAATGTTCTCTCATTCCCTAACTTCCTTCAGGTCTCTGTGAAAGTCTATCTTATCAGAGGAGTCTTCCCTGATTTCCTGATCTAAAGCAGCAGTACCTCCAGTGCCCAGCCCTAGGGCCAAGGGTGGGCTCTGTCCCCTTTCCAGCTGCCTCTGAGCCCACAAGGACAGTGTGGACTGTACTGGCTCTTCCTCCGTACCACTCCTCTACATGTAAGGAGAGATATTGGGAGGGGGTTCCCCGATTATTAAAAACACTGCTGAGTTGTTTTAAAATGTAAAGAAGTAAATGGAAAGATAAAGAACGTGAAAGTTCCTACAGCGTTCTACGACCCAGAGATGAGCATTGTTTACTCACTGGCTTTTGTGTCCTAGTAAACATTTCTCTTCAGGCAAAACAGTCATGCACAATTGTGGGGGGCTGGAGGAACAAATAAATCGCTGTTATTATCAAAAAATCCCCTCTCTCGGTCCTGATCTGGTTTACCCACTTGACATTCGGTCCTGGCCACTTTCTACCCGATACTCTGCGTCCTGATAAGTGTGGGGAGGCCCCTGCTCAGGCCGAGATGAGGGTCAATGCGGCCAGGGGTTCGGGGCGGGAGAGAGGCGCTGACACCCTGCGCCGCATCCTCGCGCACAGTGCATGCGGGTCCCTCGGTTGTCACGGACTTTCCCGCAGACTCGCTCCGGTTAAGGCCACCCCAGAAGGGACCGGGAGGGACTGTGGGTCACTCGCGGTTTCCAGGGGAGCCTCTCTTTCATTAGGCGGCGCATACTGGGACTCCAAGGCCATTACTTGTTGACCCAGCTGACACTGCGGTCTCCCTCAGCTGGAGCCCCTGGGACACGAGTGTGCGGGACAGCGCTCCCTGCTGGCAACCTTCCTGCAACCTCAGCGGTGGCTGCGAGCGAAAACCCTGCCAGGGCAGGTTCCTACAAGGCTTGGAGGTGCCTCTCCCAGCTCCCTCCTGCCTCCTCCCACACCAGTTTTCTAGGGCCTTCTTCTACTTCTCTCCAAACTACTTTCGTTAAAGTATTTGAGTCATTTTTCACTTGTAGTGCAAATGACAACCACAAAGCTCCACCCCCCACACTCCCACCACACTTCCGAGTAGTTTCACAGGGGCTCAGAGTCACACAGCAGGAAGGTGGCAGAAACAGTAGGCCTCAGGTTTGGGACCCTCAAGGTGATGGGAAATTCTGGGCCCTTCAGAAAATGTGGCCTGAATGTGGGGATGGATGTGAGATGGTAGTGGCAAAGGGAGTGATTATTTTGCTCCAAGGGCCCAAATTATTGCAGCCTTGGGTGCATCTTCTCTGTGTGTGAGACAGAGATTGCCCTATGTTTTGAAAAGCACTGAAGAGACTGAGAGCAAAAGAGACTGAGAGCAGGGTGCAATGACACATGCCTGTAATCCCAGCAACTGGGGAGGCTGAAGCAGGAGGATCTCAAGTTCAAAGCTAGCGTCAGCAACTGAGATCCTGTCTCAAAGCAAAAAGTGGTAAGAGCTGGGAATGTATCTCAGTGGTAGAGAACTTGCCTAGTATGTGTGAATCCCTAGGTTCAATCCCTCGAACTGCTGAGGAAAAAAAAGGGGGGTTGGGGGGGACATGAGCCTGAGAAATTCAGATTATGTTTTTCCAAGAGTCTGCCCATCCTCTTCTAGAAAAGCGCAAGCATTGACTCCAAGCTCTAAGAGCTTAACACAATCATTTTGAAGCTTCCTAACACCCTGGTAAGCCTGTTGGCAGTGTTGCTTCAAAGGAATATTAAGAAAGGGGCTGAGGCAGGACTTTATATTTTTCAAAAATTCCTAGTTTTTGTTACCCCGAGCTTGCTGCTCTGCAGGCATAGGTAGCCATTCCCTTTGAAGACAAGGGGCATTATGTACGAGGCGGTGTGTGTATATATGTGACAGTGTGTATGTGTATTTGTGTATGCACCCTCATGTGTGGTCAATTTGGGAGAAGAGAGTGCTAGGAAAAATCACCTGGTTGGCTAAAAGATGGTGAGATCAACTCACTTGATTTGGTCTGGCACAGCCTCTGTGACAATTGTCTCAGGCATAAATGTACTCAAAACAGCAAGAAGTCTCTTCTGGGTTTATTCAGATGCCCTGGGGAGCAAGGACATCACAGAACCATTGCAAGGACAAGGTCTTCTTTTTATTGGCAAAGAACAAAGAAATCTAAGGTTTTCACAAATACTCCTAGGTATCAGTCCAGATGTTGCAGTTTTGACAGAAATTGGCTGCCATCATCTCAGGTCCCCCTGACACAAGATCATCTTCAAACCCAACTTTCCATATAAAGTCTTTTCTTTCTTCCTTCATTTCTTTTTTTTTCCCCATTGGGGATTAAACCTGGGGTTGTTTTGCCATGAGCTACAACCCCAGTTCTTTTTTAAATTCTATTTTGAGGAAAGATCTCACTAAATTGCTGAGGAGTGGCCTCGGATTTGCCATCCTTCTGCCTCAAGCTTCCTGAGCAGCTGGGATTACAAGCATGCACCACCATCACTCTGGGCTAGAAAGTCTTATCTACATAGCTAAGGAATCAGGGTATTGCCAGAATCATCCATCTCCCTACCCCAGGCTCTCCTCCAGTGCTGTTTTTAAAACACAGTTTTTCTTTTTCTTTTTTTCTGATTAAATACATTATGCCAGATGGAGTAATGTATGTATATTGTACACAATTTGTAATGTTCACCTTTGCCTCTTTAGAATACACTAAGAGTAGTGGAGTTAGAGGATCAAAGGTATGCCTGGCTTTACATTCCCACCTGCTGAGATGGAATGCCCTCCCATCAACATTAGGTATCTAAATCATGTTTTAATATTCGTCAGGCTGATTGACAAAAAAAAAAAAAAAAAAAAATCAATAGCTCACTTTTAAAAAAAATTTTTTTAGTTGTTGATAGATCTTTATTTTATTCATTTATTATTCATATGTGGTGCTGAGGATTGAACCTAGTGCCTCACGCATGCTAGGCAAGCGCTCTACCACTGAGCTACAGCCCCAGCCCTCAATAGCTCATTTTAATCCACATTTCTTTGGCTTAGGTGAGGCTGAATATTTTTACATATTTTTCCACAAAGCCAGTTGAACTGTACCTTCCCTTTCTCAAAGGAAAACAAATTCTTTTCCTCCTCCTCCTCTTCTCATCTTCTCCTCCTCCTCCTTTTCTTCTTATAAGACCTTTAGAAAAGAAAGCCTTGGGAGACCAAATGGGGGACTTGGGCTGGCCATCATATATAGGGTGACTGAGCTGGTTATAGCTTTTTTTTTAATATTTATTTTTTAGTTGTAGGTGGACAGAATATGTTTATTTTATTTTATGTGGTGCTGAGGATCGAACCCAGTGCCTCCCGCGTGCTAGGCGAGCACGCTACCACTGCACCATAACCCCAGCCCCTGGTTATAGCTTTTATGAGAAAGTTCCAGTTTATACATATTATGATTTGGATGTGTGTGTGCCCCAAAACTCACAATGTAAGATGGTTCAGAGAAGAAATGATTGGGTTATAAGAGTCAACTCAATCAGTGAATTAATCCCCTGATAGAGATTAACTGGGTGGTAACTGAAGTGGTAGGGTGTGTCTGGAGGAGGTGGGAATAGGGGCGTGGCTGTGGGGTATATATTTGTATCTGGTAAGTGGAGTTGCTCTCTCTGCTTCTGATCACCATGTGAGTGGCTTCCCTCTGCCACACTCTTCCACCATGATCTCCTTCCTCACCTCTAGCCCCAAGGAATGGAGCTGGCCTTCTATGGACCTCTGAAACCATTATTGCCAAAAGCGCAGTCCTTGTCCCTAATGCTGATCCAATAACAAGGATATGGTTTTGAGAAAAAGGAAAAAGGTTTATTGCTTTGCTAACAAAGGAGAAACACAGGGGACTTCTGTCCCAGAGGCTGTAATTCTGCCCCTCAGTAGGAACAGGGGGCTTTTAAAGAGTTGATTCAAAGGCTACATTCCACGTGTTTTCTGTCTGGAGTTGTAATTCACTTGTTAATTTGGGGAGGTAGTCATTTCTGAGATCTTCTGGTACCATCCCCAAAGTCTGGATTACTTTGTTCTTAGGTGAGTGTGTACTCAGGAACAGATAAATCTGCCTAAAATGGGAAAGAAAAGTAATCCTGTTTCCCCTGAGATTAGAGACGGAGAGAGATTAGGGATGAGTAGGGAGAGAGGAACAGAAAGAAATGTGCCCATTTTAAATAAGTTGCAGGGACAGAGTAGCAAGGGTTATATTCAAATCATAAAGTGGACCATGAGCCCTTAAATAAACCTTTTCTCCTCTAAAGTTGTTCTGTTTGGTCCTTTTAGTCACAGCAGGGAAAAAGCTGATTAAAACAGAAATTGGTACCTGGAATGGGGTCCTTGCTGTGACTAACCTGACCGTGTGTTTCAGAAGCTTTTTGAGCCTTCTGGAATTGGTGGAAAGAATTTTGAGATGTTTAGCTGTGCAAGCTGGAAATGCTTTAGGTTGTTGTGTTATGGCAAGATTGCAATAAATGTATCGCCAAAATGGCCATACTATCCAAAGTGCTATACAGATTCAATGCGATTCCAATTAAAATCCCAACATCATTGTTTATAGAAATAGAAAAAGCAATCATGAAATTCATTTGGAAAAGAAACAAACCCAGAATAGCCAAAAAATTTCTTAGCAAGAAGAGTGAAGCTGGAGGCATCACAATACCAGACCTTAAACTATATTACAAAGCTATAATAACAAAAACAGCATGGTATTGGTACCAAAATAGACATGTAGATCAATGGTATAGAATAGAAGACACAGAGACAAACTCACATAAATACAATTATCTCATACTAGACAAAGATGCCAAAAAGATACATTAGACAAAAGATATCTTCTTCAACAAATGGTGCTGGGGAAACTGGAAATCCATATACAGCAAAACGAAACTAAACCTCTATCTTTCATCATGCACAAAACTCAACTTAAAGTGGATCAAGAATCTAGGAATTAGACCAGAGACCCTGTGCCTAATTGAGAAAAAAGTAGGCCTGAATCTCCATCATGTTGGATTAGCCCGCAACTTCTTTAACAAGAATCCTAAAGCATAAGAAATAAAAGCAAGAATCAATAAATGGGATGGATTCAAACTAAAAAAGCTTCTCAGCAAAAGAAACAATCAATGAGGTGAACAGAGAAAGCCTACATTCTGGGAGCAAATTTTTGCCACACACACATCAGACAGAGCACTAATCTCCAGGATATACAAAGAACTCAAAAAACTTAACACCAACCAACCAACCAACCAACCAACCAACAAACAACCCAATCAATAAATGGGCTAAGGAGCTCAACAGAAACTTTTCAGCAGAAGATATACAATTGATCAACAAATATCTGAAAAAATGTTCAATATCTCTAGCCATTAGAGAAATGCAAATCAAAACTACTCTAAGATTTTATCTCACTCCAGTCAGAATGGAAGCTATCAAGAATACAAACAAGTGTTGGCGAGGATGTGGAGGAAAAGGCACACTGCTGATGGAACTGCAAATTGGTGCAATCAATCTGGAAAATGGTATGAAGATTCCTTAGAAAACTTGGAATGGAACCACCATTTGACCTAGCCATCCCACTCCTCCATCTATATGCAAAGGACTTAAAAACAGCATACTATAGTCTCACAGCCCCTTCGATGTTTATAGCAGCTCAATGCACAATAGCTAAACTGTGGGACCAACCTAGATGCCCTTCAACAGATAAATGGACAAAGAAACTGTACAGTGGAATATTACTCAACACTAAAAGAGAATAAAGTTATGACATTTGCAGGTAAATGGATGGAATTGGAGAACATCCAATTGGCTTACTTGCTCAGTGAAGTAAGCCAATCCCAAAAAACCAAAGGCCGAATGTTCTCTCTGATAAGTGGACACCGATCCATAACGTGGGAGGGGGCATGAAAAGAATGGAGAAACTTGGTCAAAGGGGAAGGAGGTGAGAGGGTGGGACATGGGGACAAGAAAGATGGTAGAATGTGATGGACAACAATGCCCTAGGTGCATGTATGACTGCACATATGGTGTAACTCGATATTGTGTACAACCAGAGAAGTGAAAAGTTGTGCTCCATTTGTGTACAATGAATCAAAATGCATTCTGCTGTCATGTATACCTAATTAAAATAAAAAAAGATAGAGAAGGGAAAAGTGTGACAGTGAGGAAGGCAGAAACCAGGTGTGGTGCTTCAGAAAACAAAGAAAGTTTCAAGGAGGAAGTAGCAATGTCAAATGCAGAGTCGACTGAGGTGGACTGATGACTGACTCCTGGGTTTAACAACATGAAGTTGAAAAGGAAGCTCATAACCTTAACTAGAGCCATTGGAGTGGAGGCATGGTGGAGTGAAAGTCTGGATGGAGAAAAGAATAGGAGAAGAGGAAGCAGAAATGGTGGACAATAATCCTTTTGAGGAATTTTGTTTTAAAGTAGAGCAGAGAAATGGCTTGGTGACTGGAGGGAGATGTAGGATCAGAGTGTTTTTTTCTGAGATAGGAGAAATTACAGCATATTTATGTGGGTATGTGTATATAATAACAAAATATGTATAGATGATAGACATAATTATATGTAATAGACATAATCATATATAGAGAGGGAAAGAGAATAAAACCCAAAGAGAAGGAAAAAACAACAATGTTGCAGATGCTGGGGGAGGGGCTGTTGCTAGAACAGTGTCTTTGAGCTGGTGGGAAAATTTAGAATCTTGAGACAAATGGAGGGTTTGACTATAGCTAGCAGTGTGTTCATCCATAATAACAAGGCAGAAGGCAGCCAGGTATGGTGGTGCACACCTGTAATTCTAGCCATTTGGGAGCCTGAGGCAGAAGGATCACAAGTTTAAGGCCAGCCTCAGCAACTCAGTGAGACCCTGTCTCAAAAGAAAATAAAAAGGTAAAGAGGTAGAGGGTCCCTGAGTTCTAGCCCTAGTACCACAAAAACAACAACAACAAAGCAGAAGGCAATGTATCAGACTCAGACACAGGAGAATAGATGTTGCAACAGGAACATGTGGACATTTTCTGAGAAAATACAAACAGCCAGGAGATAGGAAACAAAGTCATCAGGTGGAGGTGATGATAGTGGAAGAAGCATTTACAGTTATGAAGAACAAGGAGGTAAGAAATGGATGTTCAGAGGAGTGGAAGAATAAGCAGAGAAAAGGAAGTATAACAGGCTAGCACTTAAGACCCACTGGTCAGTGATAACAAAAAAAAATTGCAATAAATCACCCAGTGGATCTTAAAGCAAGAGAGGGGACATTTATTCACCAGCTGGTGGTCCAGATCCACCAGCTGGAGGGCCAAGGAGCAGGCTGCAAGCCTACACCTTTTGATCCCCTCCCAGGGTTTGAGTCCACCTTTTATAGTCCAAAGCCATATTAATCATAAGTGACCGTTGCTATGTTTCAAAACCATAACCAAACATCATGAGCCCTGAAATCATAAGTAGAAGGGGAAGTGGGTCAAAACGACCCTAGTTGAATACAAGTTAAGGAATGGTTACTAACGTCTAGATAATCATTCTCTGACATGGTACATTGTCCAAGAAAAGTGGGAACCAAAGAGAGAACAATTTTCCATTGTATAAAAATTGCCATTTTGTGTTGCCAAACATGCTATGCTAAGCAACTGTTGATGGGCACAGAGGCGGGGTGTTCCCGTGGGAGAAGCATTTCTTATATGATATGGAATCTCAGGGCAAAATGGAGTCTGTTTGGTTATTGCCCATATAGCCTGGCCCATAACAGTTATAAGTGGAGCTTCATGACTGATTCTTGTGGCAGCTCAGAACAGACTGCCAATAGGACCGTGGACAGTGAAGAGAGGGCTCAAGAGGGTTTAGAGAAAAAGGAGGACGGTATTGGTAATTGGACTAGAGGCCATTTGTGCTATGTTCTGGCTGAGAAGTCTGCATTATGCCCATGTCCTGAGACTTTCTGTGAGGCTGTTTTTAAAAGCAATGGATTTCTTAATCTGGCAGAAGATATGTCTAGGCAACATAGCATTCAAGTGGGGGCATGGATGTTGCTGGCAGCTTTTAGCCAAATTTATTGTGATAATTAGGAGCATAAAACAGGGCAGGAAGATTTGAAAAAAGTGGACTTGAAAGGCAGGAGTAAAACTGGGACTAAGAAAGTTGCAATTGTTAAACACATCACTGCCACTAAAGAAATGCTAAAAACTTTGTCCAGAAACAATAAGAAAGATGGCTTAAGGGCATTGCAGGGCCTGGCACAAGACCACACCCACCTCTAGCTCAAGTGAGTAAAAGTGAAAATTCTCTTGAGAAGAGACCAGTTGGGGGTACCCTTCTTGCACAAGGGGGCCTGGGAAGTTTTTTCAATGTGCTCAGCCACCCAGACATTCAGAGGCTGCTACAGCCAGGGCCCTTAGAGGCTTGGCTACTACTTGAGATGGCAGCAGACCTTGGCATCAACTATGAGGTGCTGCTTCTGCAGGAATGCAGGATGCTGGAGTTAGGCATTCATGAAGACTTCCACTAAGATTTCAAAGGAAGGCTTGGGAGGACAGGAAAAGTGCAGCAGAGTTAGAGTCCCTGCAGCCACCTCCTGAGAAGTCAAAGTGTGGAGATGTGAGGAGGAAGCCAAAAGTGCAGTGGAGACCCCCGGGATTAATTAATGACAGCAATGTGGGACATCTTCCAAGGAAAGCTGCAAAAATTGAGTAGACACAAGCCAACATAAAGGCCACCTGGGCTGCAACAAACAAGGCCACAGGGATGGAGCTACACAAGCCCTTTGGCGAGAACATCACGATGCCATGTGCCCCAGATGCTGGACATGAGCTACAGGACTTGTTTGCCCCACTGGATTTCAGTCTTGCTTTGGTCCCATCCCTTCTTTCTATGCCCCTAGTTTTGTGAATGGAAATATTTACTCTGTACCTTTATATATTGGATATTTGTAAATTGCTTTTAATTTTATAGGAGCTCACGTGCGAGATTGCCTTGAGCCTCAGAGAAGACTTGGACTTGAACTTTGAGCAATCTCGGAACTGTTGAGACCATGGGAACTTTTGGGAATGGACTAAATGTATTTTGCATTGTGAGATGGTTGAGATCTTTTGGGGGCCAGGGGCAGAATAGTATGGTTTGGATGTGATGTGTTCCCCAAAAGCTCATGTGTGAGACAATGCAAGAAGGTTCAGAGGAGAAATACAAGATGGTTCAAAGAAGAAATGATTGGGTTATAAGAGTCTTAACTCAGTGAATTCATCCCCTAATAGAGATTAACTGAGTGGTAACTGAGTGGTAGAGTGTCTGGAGGAGTTACGAATTGGGGCGTGGCTGTGGGATATATATTTGTATCTGGTAAGTGGAGTTGCTCTCTCTGCTTCTGATCACCATGTGAGTGGCTTCCTTCTGCCACACTTCTGCCATGATGTTCTGTCTCACTTTGAGCCCCAAGGAATGGAGTCCCTTCCATGGACTAAGATCTCTGAAAACATGAACTCTCAAATAAACTTCTTCTCCTCTACAGTTGTACTGGTTGGGTCCTTTTAGTCACAGCAGTGAAAAAGTTGACTAAAACAATACAATATCCTCAAGAGTATATTTTTATCTAGAAGTGGGATGTGTGGTAACTTAGAAAAACTCTGTTGTTTGAGGCTTAATAGAGTGACGTGATATTTCTCAGGAAAGTGGTGGGGGACATCTCTGTGTCTCTAGGACTCAGTCCAGAGACTGTCACATCGTGAGCACCCATAGGCACCTGCAGTTTGAGCAATTATACTGTGCTGCCCCTGTCCTGAAGGATAACCCTCTGTAACCTCAAATGAACTATTTGTACAAAAAAAACAAAACAAAAAAGTGTGTTTCTTACTTGTCTCACACCCATTTTTAGAGTCAGAGTTATTTTAGTACAAGTCTGAAACAGCACTCACCACCCACAGGAGGAGAGAGATTGTAAATCCTGACTTAGTAGTTCCGGAAAAAGGCTAAGGGTGAGTGGCAATAGGAATATTACCCAGGACAGCCAGGCGCAGTGACATATGCCTGTAATCCCAGCACTTTGGGAGGCTGAGACAGGAGAATCGTGAGTTCAAAGCCAGCCTCAGCAATGGCGAAGCACTAAGCAACTCAGTGAGACCCTGTCTCTAAATAAAACACAAAAAATAAGGCTGGGGATGTGGCTCAGTGCTTGAGTACCCCTAAGTTTAATCCCTGGTACCAACAAAAATAAAAACAAAAACAAAAAACCGTTACCCAGGGCAAGTTTTACTGCAGGCATATCCTTAGGTCCAGCTAGGTTGGTCAGACTCCTCAGGTAAGGCAGTGTGTCTTTCTTCCAGAGGATCCCATTCTCAGAGCTCTAAATGACTTTTTCTCTGCCTCCAAGGAAGGACTCCATTTGACTTACTACTTACCAGTTAGTAGAGTTTTATTAAAATAATTTATAAGGAAGCACATAAAGACTGGAATCTCACAGTGTTAGGACCAGAAGTGCCTGAGGGGAATATCTGATTTTCTCTGCCTTTCTTACCTACTAACCACTAACCTTGCTGTTGTACTTGTCAGTGATAGGCCAATGTAATTGGGAATTCAAGGCAGTGGTTGGTGGGGAGCCAATGAAGATTTTGGAGCAGGCGTTTGAGGGATTTGGGGGGGGGGTTGTTTGTTTGTTTTTTAAAAAGGGTCATTTTGGCTGCTCTGTAAAGCATGAGTGGTGAGGACCAAGTCAAAATTGGTGGTAGGACTGGGTTCCCTAGAATACACCTGTAATCCCAGTGACTCAGGAGGCTGAGGCAGGATTGCAAGATCAAGGTCAGCCTGGGTAAAATAAAAAATAAAAAAACCTGGGAATGTAGCTCAGTGGTAGAGCATCCTGTGTTCAATCCTCAGTACCAAAAAAAGGAAAAGAAAAAAAGGGGGGGGGGCACAAAGTTGGCAGGCAGACCAGGACTTGGAATAGGATGGAGGAGCTGGAGGTGAAGGGATGAGTGGACAGGTATTTAGATAGTGGGCTTGACAAAATTAGTAACTGAAAGGAGAGTAGGGAGGAAGAAGGAGGCATCGAGGTTACCCCCACGGTTGGTTTTTTACTTGGATCTTTGGGCAGATGATGAAGCTATTATTGGATTAGTGGAGGAGAGGAAGAGCAGGTTTGGTAGGAAGTTCAGGGCAAGTTATACTTGAGGCACCCATGGGACAGGTGTCCAAGTTGTTGAATATTCACAGGTGCGATACTTAGGAGAGGGGTCTGGAATGGTCGACACAGAAATAGGAAGCCGTGGGATACTAACAGTAAGGAACTAGAGAGGCCGCTAAGTTCGGGGTGTGCAAAGTGCAGCCGATACGTAGTTTCGGGGCTCAGTCTCGTGACTGCCGGGTCAGGTGAGCCCAGCACTCAGGTACCGTCAGAACCCGGGCGGGTAGGATGGAGGGCGGGGCTAGCCCCTCCCAGTCCCGCCTCTCTGTCGTCCTCTTGTCCTCTTCAGTTATTGGGCAATGTCACTGTCCGTCAAGAGCCCGCCTCCGAAGAGAAACCAATCAGGAATGGTGGGAGGGGCTTTCCTCTGGAGCTTATGCCCTGCTAGGGCCGGTTCCAGGGAAGTGTGACCCAAAGTGGCGGTAGCCGCTGCACTGTGCGCAAGCGCGGATCTCTGGTGACCGAGAAGGCGGCACCGCGCAAGCTGGTGAGAAAAGGGTTAGAGGTTCGAGGTAAGGAAGGGGATGAGCGGGGATGTGGACGCCTCCTCTCCCTCCAGCGCTCGCTGGCGCATGGCTTTCTCTGGCGCTCGGCGCCAGCTTAGGTGTTGGGGCGGAGAGCCGAATGGGGTGAGGTGAGGTTAGAGGGCGGGCCCGTAGCCGGGAGGGACAAGCTGGGCCCATGGTCACTGTCACCCCACTCGAACCCACGCGCCACGTGGGGCTGCGGACCGGAGTACCCACACTAGTTGCTTTATGCCCAGAGCACCCTTTGAGCTCGGCGTCCTGACTGAATTCTCATATTTTACAACCTGGGAAGCAGAGGCTCAGAGGCACCAAGTCTGTGGCCTGGGAGCACCTAGCTGGGACGTGGCCGCGCTGGGGTTGGAGGGGCATCGAGCTTGGACTCCAGAGCCCGGGCTCTGAGGCTGTGATCAGAGACTTGAACTCCAGACCTGTTTTCTTTAGAGACGCGAAATTGGGTCCCGGCTGCCGCAGATGGCCTCGGCCTGCAGTCTTTGCTGAGCCCGGGAGTGACCGAAGCCCTCTGCGCCCCTGACCGACCTCTCTTGTTCCCAAGTTTAGCAGGGTGGGTACGGTCCTCAGTGCTAGCTAGGACTCTCAAAATCCAGACAAACTCAAAGAGGGCAGGATTCATAAATGAAATCTGAAAGCACGTGGGAAATGCCCCTCCTCCCCGTCATCAGAGAGAAGCTAATTAGAATGGCTGAAGCACTTTTTTTCCCCCCCTTGCCCAAGGAAAAATACCACCGAGGCTGGAAAAGGTACTATGAAACTGTTTCTTTCATGCCTCTATGGAGGCAGATGTGAAGCTTTTTAGAAATCAGTGCTGGCAATGAGTCCAAACCCTTTGATCTACTGAATCCTCATTTGGGAAATAAGTAGATTAAAACCTAAGTAAAGAAAAAGTTGCTGCATAAGGCCATATGGTTAGGTGTTTCATAAATAACAGGTTAGTGGAAACAACCTCTAAGTCCCCAGCAATAGATAAATTGTGATTATTTATGCTAAATGGTATATTACATATTCATCCAATGTATTAGTACCAAAAAAATTGCTCATAATAGGAAAGACAGATTCAAAGTTATAAGAACAGCATGGAGGAATATATACTTGATGACAAAAATAACTGCCTTTTTCTGAGCAGAAGGGTCATGTTTTATTAAATCCAAACAAAACTTTGTGAGACTGGCATTACCATCCCACCCATGGATAGCTTTAGTTCAGACTATGCAGTATATCTGATGCTAGACAAACAATGTGCTACTGGGCCTCTGAAAATGCCATATTTAGCCAATATTTGAGGACTTACTGTCTGCTAGGTATGTGGCTAGACACTGAAGAGCTAATGGTAAGATAGTTACAGTTCTTAAATTCAGGGAGTTTATAGACTAGTGGGGAAGCAGATATCTAAATGAACACTTTGTGTGTGCTGGGGAGGTTGTGTACAGGGGAGCTAGACACTAGGCTCTAGCAAGAGAATTTGGGAAGGAGAGGAAAAAGAGACCCTGGGTTAGCTAGTAGGAAGAAGGGAGGCCTTCAGTGTCCCTATAAAAGCAGAAAATTTACAAAACATGTTTTCCAAATTTGTAGAATGTGATTATGTGTTATAATGAGGAATAGGAACATTGACTTAGCATTTTGAATTTAGTCAATTCTTCTAAATTGTTTAAATCAGTTTTGTTTAGGATATTAGCAAATTAAATGTTTCAGAAGTTGATACTTTTAGAAAATTAAATTTTGAAACTTTCTTAAACTCTTTAATTTTCAGGCTTATGAAAATTCCTGTTTGCTAGTATAATTTCAGAATGTCAAGTACTGTATCCTACTGGATCTTAAATTCTGCAAAGAACCACCTTGCCACATTCCTAGGGGGCAGACGCTTATACTCAAGGTGTGTTTCAAATAGGAACCAATCGAAATGGAGGCTCTTTTCCTGGGTGCCAGCCACCCTGAAAAATAGTTCCCTTCATGGTAGCTTCGCTCTGCAGAAAGCCTACAGACACACATCAACGGAGGAAGAGGATTTCCACTTGCAGCTCAGTCCTGAGCAGGTAAATGAAGTGCTTCGTGCTGGCGAATCAGCCCACAAGATTCTTGACTTCAACAGTGGAGTCCCAAGTTCGGTGTTGCGGTTTGAGAGCAATCAGCTAGCTGCCAATTCCCCAGTGGAGGACCGGGGAGGTGTAGCCTCCTGCTTGCAGACCAGTGGACTGATGTTTGGCATTTTTGATGGACATGGTGGTCATGCATGTGCACAAGCAGTGAGCGAGAGGCTCTTCTATTATGTGGCAGTGTCCTTGATGTCTCACCAGACCTTGGAGCAGATGGAGGGAGCAATGGAGAACATGAAGCCCCTGCTACCCATCCTGCAGTGGCTCAAACACCCGGGGGACAGTATCTATAAGGATATTACTTCAGTGCATCTTGACCACCTCCGTGTCTATTGGCAGGAGCTACTTGACCTACACATGGAAATAGGATTGAGCATTGAGGAAGCATTAATGTACTCATTCCAGAGACTGGATTCTGATATCTCGCTGGAAATCCAGGCCCCGCTGGAAGATGAGGTGACAAAGAACCTGTCACTCCAGGTTGCCTTCTCTGGGGCAACAGCTTGCATGGCCCATGTCAACGGCGTTCACTTGCATGTAGCAAATGCTGGTGACTGCCGGGCCATCCTTGGTGTTCAGGAGGACAATGGCATGTGGTCCTGTCTACCCCTTACCCGCGACCACAATGCCTGGAATCCAGCTGAGCTATCCCGGCTTAAAAGGGAGCACCCTGAGTCAGAGGACAAAACAATCATCATAGATGACAGGCTGCTGGGTGTCCTCATGCCCTGCAGGGCCTTTGGGGATGTTCAGCTGAAGTGGAGTAAAGAGCTGCAGCGTAACGTCCTAGAAAGGGGCTTTGATACTGAGGCCCTAAACATTTACCAGTTCACCCCCCCACACTATTATACTCCACCCTACCTGACTGCCAAACCTGAGGTCACATACCACAGGCTGAGGCCCCAGGATAAGTTCCTTGTACTGGCCTCAGATGGCCTGTGGGACATGCTGGGCAATGAGGATGTGGTGAGGCTGGTGGTGGGGCACCTGTCCAAGGCAGGTTGCCATAAGCCAGACCTGGCCCAAAGACCCGCCAACCTGGGGCTCATGCAGAGTCTGCTGCTGCAGAGGAAAGCCAGTGGGCTCCATGCGGCTGACCAAAATGCAGCCACACACTTGATCAGACATGCCATTGGGAGCAATGAGTATGGGGAGATGGAGCCAGAGCGACTGACAGCGATGCTGACATTGCCAGAGGACCTGGCAAGGATGTACAGGGATGATATCACTGTCACTGTGGTATATTTTAACTCAGACTCAATTGATGCATATTACAAGGGGGGATAGGAGTTTTCCATCCTATTGCCCAGGTTAACATATATGCTTTTAAAAACATTTTCTCTTACTTTTAAATGAGCTATGCAAATATCACCATTGAAAGGACAGGCAGATATTAGCTTGCTTAATATTTGACTGACATGAGAAGGGAGGGACAATAGCTAAGGTTTAAAAACTGTATCAGTGATTTCACATCCCTGAATGTACTGGTCCACTGTTCTATGCAGAGGGCAGAGGACCATAGAATTGGCCCGGGCTCATATAACCCAAATCCTTTATAAAGATACTGTTAAACTATGTCATCCTGAACTTTCAAAGGGCAAATTTAATCATGATTCTAAGCATAAAGAACTTTGGGATCTTCTAAGATTCAACTGCAAAATCTGCAGATTTGATAATTCCAAATTCATAATCATGCGCTCTAGGCTTATGAAGAGTTTTTTGTTGTTGTTTTTTAATTCATAAAGCCTAGAGTTACAAAGCATACTACAGTATACTTTTCTATGCAATATTCTAACTTTATGTGATTATTCTTGTGAAGACATTCTGTAATACTACGTTCTAGCTTTTAGCTTATTTACAAATTAATCCTCAAACTTGCAAGCAGGCCTACTGTAAGCATGTTTGGGACACATTGTCTTGTTTTTCAGCTGAGGATAAGAGGGTCTAGGCCTCTGGCCCAGCTAAATTTACTTGTACAGCATTTGGTCTCCTCCACTGAGTCTCATTCCAGAACTTTGAGCCATCCTAGGAGGTAATTTATGTCTAATCCTTAACTCCTGGTCTTTTTCTTACATTAGAAAACGTCCTTCTGGGCTTATTTAATAACTCCCTCCCCTTCCTGGGGGGATTATCTATAGCATTTAGCCTTTCTGATTATATCTCTCAAACATTCTTTTGTTAATTCCATTTGACACAGTCCTTCTACCTCTGCCTAGTCTTGCCCAGCAGCTGTTGACTACACAAGAGTATCTTAGAAAATCTTTCACCTCACCACTACTCAAATGGGTTGCAGGAAAGGAGACTATGGGAGCATGTGTGGTAGTTGTGATGGACATTTAGGCAGGAGACAGAATAATTCAGTGGACTTAAGATTCAGCCTGAATCTGGACAGGTGAAAGCACAAAGGGTCTAAAGAGAAAACAGGCACTGGGGCTGGGGTGGTGGCTCAGTGGTAGAGCGCTTGCCTCGCATGTGTGAGGCACTCGGTTTGATTCTCAGCACCACATATAAATAAATAAAATAAAGGTCCATTGACAACTAAGAAAAAAGAACAGACACTGGCCAAGGCTCTCTACATCCTGAGGGGCAGTGAGGAGGAGGGAGGAATGAGACTTATCAGATGGGACATCTACCCTATACTGCGATAAATTGCCATTGCTACTCCTCAGGAATTAGACCATGTTTAGTATAGGAATTAAGGCAAGTAAAAATTTAGGACTGGGGTTGTGGCTCAAAGGTAGAGCCCTTGCCTAGCATGTGTGAGGCACTGGGTTCTATTCTCAGCACCACATAAAAATAAATAAATAACATAAAGGTCCATTAATGACTAAAAAATATTAAAAATAAATAATAGAAATTTAACTTGTTGATGGTTTCCAAGGGCCACAAAGTCTATTTACTTAAAAATTAACCCACATGGATCCTTTTTGGGGATGAATTTCCTCTTCTCATGTGCAGCTGTGGCATTTAAACAGGAAATGTGTTCCTAAATGGAAACACAAATATAATCCGACAAAATTGACCGTTTTAGTTTTCTTATACTGCATGAGGCAGAATCTTCAGTGTAGTCAAACTGCATTAGTTGTTGATCTTTCTCTACACCCTGCTTGCCATCCACTGAAAAGAAAAGCAAATAACCCGAGTGGCTTCCTCTTATTTGTGTCCAAGCTGACATTCAATCAAGAGTTGGGTTATGTCTAGCGTGGGGACATTTCTTTGCATATTATCCAGTATACCTGTTTAGTGACATGACTTCATCTAAGAAATTCTCTTTTGGGTACTTAAGTCTTAAGGACCTTCCTTTTGCTCTCTTAGACCTTAACTCAAATAAAATGTGAATCACTACCATTCTGTTAGCATGAAGGTTCTGTCTAAACTGAGGTGAGGACTCTGCTTATCTAATGTTTTTTCTTTGTCCTTTGTTTTCCATGCCAGCTAAGCCCGAGAGGCTTAACTGGCATAGAGTGTCTGAATCCTACTTTGGATGCCCGGTTCATAAATGTATCTGTTTCAGTAGCTTAAGTGGCAGCTGATAGAACACAGATTTCCCACCTGTCTGTTTTTTCTCTGCCTAATAGATTTCCCTGCTTTCTATTTGGTATATTGAGATAAAAGAAAGGTCCATTTATTATCTGTCTTTTTATCTGCTATGAACTGTCATTTCTTCCTATTAGTGCTCCAGGGAGTATAACCTGGTTCAACTCCAGTGTGTTTGTCTCCTGACCTTAGTTTTTTTCAGTAGCCTGAAACACATGGTCTATTGCTTTGGGACACTGCAATCGGAGAGGAGGTTAGCAGTCTTTGTCAAATCTTACAAAGCACTTGTCATTCCTTTTATATAGAGATTTTAATTTTGAGGCTTTTTAAATGAGTTTTTTAAATGAGATTGGCCATTTAATATTTTAGATGTAACTCTGAAGGAGTATGCATTGGTGCTTAAAATTACTTATTATTTTAGGTATGAAGTGGATTATATTGGCATAATTTAGATATTATTTATGTATAAATAATATAGCTCTGTTTATTCTGGGTCAAAATGGATAGAGAAGATGGTATTCTCAATTCAAATTGGAATGATAGATTGTTACTGAGATAGCTTTCTGAGATGTTATTTGGATATTAAAGCTAATTTATTATAATGAAAATATAAACTTTGGGGTATGTTAATGTATGAACATATTTTTCCTAGAAGTACATTTGGCCTAAAAAATCTGATGTTATGGGACCTGGATAAAGTTCAGTTTGAGACACAATCAAATTGGCACCTTTTAAACACAAGTTAAGCATAAACAACTTGAACCTGAATTAGTTAAAGAAGAGTGTAATTATGTGGAATCAAAAAAACAAAAAAAGTGTTTAGAATGAGTCTAGCTGGACTCTTCAGTCTATCAGCCCTTAATGACCAATCTTTACTTGACAGCTTTTGGGAAGTCTTAAATTCCTGGGTCAAACCAGACTGTCCTGGAACTGAGCCAACCTAGTTTCATCAAAAAATGGTTCACTTGTCTCTGAAATGTGATCCCCATGGCAGAAAAAGCCCTAGTGTAGCCTTGGAGCCGGGGAATCCAGGCTTGTAACACCTCAATAAGCTTGTGATAGAGCTACCATGTGTATGACCTGAGGGGAAGGTCTGTTTGGCTGCTGTATAACCATCTCCTGAGCCAAACCAGGCTCTGTCCCTTCCTTCTGGGGCACCTAATGTCTAACCTGCTTCCCAGAAAATATTTATCAAACATTCTCTTAGAATAATTATTAACCATGTTCTTTAATAATTACTGGCATTTGTATTTTGGCATTGTAACCAATGTTCTTATTTGACACTGATTTTCTCTAACAATTAGTACTATTTAAGCAAAACTTGTAAATAAAAGAAGCAAAATGAAGTGTGGCTTCCTTTGGTGTGAACACTAATTTTTCTAGCCCTTAGGACACTAGGTTTTGTTTTACTACCTTTATCTGAAGAGTTTAGGCTGTTTAAAAGAGTCCATTCAAAAGAGAAGCATGGTGCTCTACAAATTTTTGGTGGCTACTGAGCACCCAGGAATCCTCATTTATGTTAACCGTATGTGGGAGATCCGAGAAAAAGGAAAAGGAAATAGACTTCTGTGAGAGCCTCAAAAACTTAGGGCCAAGGCCTGCTGGAATTTTAGATAGATAGGATATTGATTGCGTGTGTGTGTGTGTGTGTGTGTGTGTGTGTGTGTGTGTGTGCTGGGCTTCCAGAAGGAGCAGATTTTTGATTGACATATAAAAATTTTATATATTATGGGGTACAATCTGATGTTTCCGCTTGTGTACATTGTGTACTGATCCAGTCAGGCTAATTAGTATATTCATCACCTTAACCTTTTATTAATTTTTAGCAGATTTTGGTGAGGGAAAGATGGAAGGTGAAAGTGGAGAATAATGAGATATTATCCCCTTTTTTCCTTGATAAAAGGCTCAGATTGGAAAATTTCCCATGATACCATGGTAGGGCCAAGATTTGAACCAAGTTTTAAGTATTATTCCTGTACTGAAATTTCAGAAAGGGATAATACTTCATGGAAAATCTCTTTTTGCACAGTTTTGGAACAGGGGAGAAGGGCTGGGGAGGAGAGCTTGGTGGTGCTGAAAGGAAGCCTGGAGGCTTTTGGGGGTCGTTGCTGAGAATAAGATCAGTTTGTTAACTCTTGATATTGATTTGGCTGTTAGCAATACAGTTTCAATGTCTGATCATTTTGATAGATGATACAAATAGAAGGAACACAAGAGAACTACATTTTTAAAAATTGAACTGTTGGGCTGGGATTGTGGCTCAGTGGTAGAGCGCTTGCCTTGCATGTGTGAGGCCCTGGGTTCGATCCTCAGCACCACATACAAAGCAATAAAATAAAGACATTGTGTCCATCTACAATTTAAAAAAAAAAAAAAAAATTGAACTGTTTAGGCTTAATTTCCCCAGAGAGAGGAAAATTAAATTTATAAATTTAAGTTTCACTTTTCACCCTTAGTGTTTTTGTTTCCATTTGACTTGATGGTACTAAATGCCCTTAAATGGTCCTCAATCTGGAGACCCTCTGAATTGTGGGCAGCCTGCACTTCTTGTGGCTCCACTAGGATGGTTGAGCCTTTACTGACCTCTGTGGGTCAGAATGTCTTTGTCTCATTGGCCTTATCTGTCTTTCCCAAGCATGTCTTGGTATGGGAAATGGCCTGGCCAGGACTTCAGGGCTGAGGAGGCCAGGGTTCCAGTGCCAACTTTTATGGCCAAGGGAATAAGCAGCCTACACTTGTGGAAAAGCAGTCTGTGGAGGAATGCTCCAGAACCCACTCATTTCCTATCTCAATTCTTCCTTCCTTTTCAGGATTCTGGAAAGCCCTCATCTGCCCAACCTTGTTCTCCCTGTAGGAGATAAACAGAAAGAATGTCCACCCCAAATGGCTGTTCTGTCTACCTCCGTTTGAGCCTTGCATGCCCCAGGACCAGTCATGCGAAGCTGTCCAGCTAGGGGCTGAGAGGCCTATGATAACTAGGGGCCGGGAGGCCTATGACATAGCCACACTGGGGATGGGGGTGCCGGGGGCATCCCAGGAAAGAGAGCACATGGATTGAAGCCCAGGATCTGGTCCAGTCCAGCGTCTGGGGATGGGGCTCCCGGGGCATTGTGGAGGTAAGCATTAGAGTTGCAGTGAAAGGGGAGGGGAAGCTAGCTAGCTAAATGTGGCTGGCTGGGCAAGGAGGAGCCCCTCAGGTGACCTCCAGGATGGGAAAATGAGGAAGATGGTGCAGTGGCCTCAGGAAGGACTGTGGGCTTGGCTTGCTCTGGCATCAGCCTGGGGTACGGAGAAGCCAGAGCTGGGAATCCTGCCTCAACCTCCAGTTTCCTGTAGTGTTACTTCCAGGGCTGTCGCCCTTATTACTCTCCTCCCACCCCCAACCCTGTAGCCTCAGGCCTGGATCCTGTCCTGCCCCAGGTGCACACAGAATGAATGTGGAATGAGTGAGGAAGGATGGAAGGACAGATGGATGGATAGATGATAAGGGAGGAGTAAATGAAGAGGAACCAGCATAAAGGAGGCTCAGAGAAGTAGGAGGAGAAGAGCAGGTGGTGGCCTGGAAGCAAAAAGAAGCTAAGGGTATTGGCAAAGAGGGTCCAGATCCAGAGATACCATGGATGTGCCTGGATGGAAATGAACAATTAGCTAAGAAAGTTTCACTGCAGGAGAGGGGCAGGCCATTCTGTAATCTTACGTGGGGATGGAGACGTGGACGGGCCTGGATGGCGTGGTGGAGGTAAGGACAGGGTGTTGGCTTTCTGAGAAAAGGGTTGGCTGAGCTGCCAGGAGGCCCCTACCTCTGAAACAAAGTGGTGCAGAGGGTGGGAGGACAAGGAATGTCATCAACAAACCAGTGTGCTCCTTGGCTTGTGGGAGGAGAGTGTCCATGGTTCACTTGGGGTCCCAGAGATTCTGCTGACTCCGAACAGGGTTTTGGCAGGGAGGATGGAGGAGTTGGGTTTTTTTCCCACCTCTGCCAAGTGGCTTGGTCACTAAATTCAGAGAGTGACAAGATGGGTGGAACATCAACAGAAGGCCTCAGGCTGTGGGATTCTGTGGGTGAGGCAATGTGAGATCCAGAAGCTGCCACTAGATGTCACCATCCAGCCATACTGACACCAGATGAGGCTGGGGCAGGAGGAGAGTGTTCCTGAGGCCGAGGCCTAGCCCCAGCCAGAGCAAGCTTTCTCTGTGACTGCAAGCTGGAACATTGCTTCCAAAAGTCTCAGATCTTTGGGGCAAGGAACAAGTGTGGGATGGGGGCAGGACTCTGATTTGTGGTCAACCAGCTCTGATTTGTGGGCAAGGGGCTGCTAGGGTCCCAGATTGTACCAGAGGAAGTGGTAGGCTGCATGTGATGAGAGAGTGGCTGCCATCTTGACACTGTAGCTGTTTTCCTCTGTAGACTGCCCTACACCTCTGATCCCATCCTCCCTACTCCTTACAGCCAGTTCCCACAACCACTTTTCTAGCAGCCCTGGGGTCCATGCCCTCTTGCCAACATCCTGTCTCAGTTCCAAGAAAAATCCAAACCACCTTTATCATCCCCTGACCCCAAACGACAACTGATCCTTTAGTCATTTCACCCACCATACAGCAGTCAGCTCTGACTGTCACTCCTGTGTTCAGAACCCATGGCCCCCCATCACTCTTAAGGTAAGAGCTCAGACTCCTCCTGGCCTCCCTGACCTCTCTACTTCCTCCCCAGCTGTGTGGGTCCAACTGTCACATAAAGCTCCATGTTCCTAGAATGTACCAGTCCTTTGTCTTGCTGTTCTCTCTGGCCAAAATACCTTCATCAAATCTTGGCTTACTCCTACTTATTCAGCTTGCTCTGCTGAGGCAATGCTCCTAACTGTCTAGGCTTCCTCCGGCTCTCATGGTACTGAACACTACCACATCTCCTCGGGTGTTTACTGTCTTTATATCTGTCGACCCTCTTGGCTGCAGGGACCTGGTCTGACTCTCCTCTGGATCCCCAGGAATCATCCCAGTGCCTGGCATGCAGTAGGCACTCAGCAAATGCATTTAAAATGTTAGGGTGGGACCTGGGGGTGTAACTCAGTGGTGGAGCACTTGCCTAGCATGCAGGAGGCCCTGGGTTCAAACTCTTAACATTGCAAAAAAAATTTTTTTTTTAAAGTGTTAGGGAAGGAAGAGTGAGAAAAGAAAAGAGGTCTTGATCTTCCCTCACAAACTGGAGTTGCCTCTTCCAAGAGTTGGGCCAGTCTTCTGGTCATTCCTGGGATGGAGCTTGGCATCCTCCTTTTGCTTCTTCAGTTGTGGGTTTGAGGATATCTCAAATTCTTTGACATTTCTCCCATCAAGCAGGGGGATCTAATTCCCCTCCTCTTCAATCTGGGCTGACCTTAGCGACTTGCTTATAACCATGAGAATACAGCAAAAGTGACTGGTAAACGTAAAGCATGGCAAAGTCTTGATGATTGGTGATTCTGAGGGATGATGTAAGTAGCTTTATAATACTCCACTCTATTTTTGATGTTGGAAATTAATTTAGTGTATGTGTGTGGATGTGTGTGTGTGTGTTGGGAATCAAACCCCAGGGTTTTGCTCATGCTAATCATGTGTGCTACTTCTGAGCTACATTCCCCCCAGCTCCTAGAAATTTTTTATTAGCAAAAATGTGCTTCAGTGACATCCTTTCATCCCTGGCCCCTCCCCCTCCCTCTAGCTTCCAGAGTCCAAAATTTCTCAATCCCTTCCTTGTACATTGTGCAAGACCAAGTGTGAACTGGCCCTGCCCACCTCACTTTTTATTTCTTCAATTCTGTTCTCCGCCACCCTGATCTGCTTTCAGCCAGGGAGGAGCCATAGTAGGGGCTCAGCTTATGATAATTTAAGATAATAAATTAGGCCATATTTGTGAGCACGTACTCTGGCCAAGGATTTTATACCTATTATCTTATTTAATCCTCACACAGCCTTATGAGTATTACTAACATACTTTACAGGTGAAGAAACTGAGCCTTAAAATGCTGTGCCCCAGGCTACAAAACTAGTAAATGCAGAGTTGAGTTTCAAGTCTTGGTGTCTGACTCAAAAGCTTCCTCTTAGTACTCATTCAATTCTGTTGAATATTTATTCATTTGATTAAAAAAAAAAGTTATACCCACTTCCCATTGGCCCAGCAGTAACTAGGAAGGAGTGAGCTCTCAATTCATGGAAGCATTCTAGCAAAAACTGGAGGAGTACCTGGCAAGATGTGAAGTGGATGAAATGCTAGGGATCCACCTTGAGACTGGTTCCTGTCTATGTCTGGGGTGGGGAGAGTGTGGACACAGCTTTCAGCTTGGGCTAGAAGAAATCCTGTGTATGGCCTTTTCCTGTGTCCCCTGTCAGCCTGGCCTTTGCGGCTGGGAGGGCAAAAGCAAGTGAAATATGGGTCTTGAGTAAGCAGGAGGGGCCGGCAGACCTCCCTCTACCCATCTCTTCTGATTCCCCTCCCTTTCCTGGGCCTGGCAACTTTGGCGTGGGGAAGGGCTCAGAACTCCTCAGGCCCACAGTGAAGTCTACCCTCCCACCCAACACCTGTGAGTATTTATTGGAGGTTGGGGGTATCAGGCAGGGATCTGAACAAAAATGGTCATGGCACTGATGTTTGTAAGAAAGAGAAACTGACCATTGACACATCTTCCTCCAAGATTGGATGCAGAGATTCTGTTACATCCATCCTAGCAGACTTTAAAAGTGACACGTGAAAAGAAAACATGGCGGAAAACCTTTATTGTTTATTTGACAGGAAACTGCTATGTGTAAATATTATAAATGGGGGATGGAGTGGGAAATCAACAGAATGTACAGTGTGACCCCAAGTTGAAATCCTTCCCCCAGCCCTCACGCACTCCTCCACCGGCTCCCTCATGACTTACCCCATTGGCCAGGGCGGGTGTGTGGGGGAGGGGAGTGCAACTATCTTGGGAAGGGGATGAGATCACCCAAAGGCTGGCTGATTTAGAACAGGGTAACTTTTTCCACCTATATGGCTCTCAGAGACTTCTGCATGGGCTCATAAACCTTGGCGCCAGTCTCAGGAAGGAGTGGAGCCATGTGCCCCCTTCCCAGCATGGAGATGGTAGCCAAAGCTTTGTAAGCCACCAGATAGGGGTGAAGTTTAGAGTGGCAGAGTGGGTCTGGAGGGGGGGTCCCAGGTCCAACTGAGTTTCAGTATGAACTTTGTTCCCAAACAATATGGGTGTCCTGTCACTCCCCAGAGACCAAGATGGACAGAAAGTACATTTTGTGGGTATAAGGATATCCCAGAGGTCAGTCACCTTGTGAAGTACAGAACTGGTGGCCTGGCACTTAACATCTGCCTCTAACACCTGGTGTGTCTTGAGATTCCAGTCAGCCAGCCTGGCCCTCCCTGGAGGCCCCCCCCCCACACACCTGGCCCCTCCAATTTCTGGCCAAAACTCTGCTGGGGGTAGTTGTGAAGGGAAGAGAGTTGGGAAAGGAATAGGGATCCAATTTCCGATCATAGATAAAGTTCAGTTCAATCTCCCTGGACCCTGTGTCCCTAGCTTTAATGCCTATTAGGCCACCCTAAACCTGAGCTCTAGCTTCAAGGAAACTGCAGTGTGTCCCAATCCCTGAGCCTAGTCACATCTCTGAACCTTTGCCCAGGCACCTGTTCCAGCCCAGCTACCCTTCCCCTCTCCAGCTGCCTTTGTCAGCTCCCTACCCTGAGCTGAGTCAGGTGCCATCTGTCCCCAAGTCAGTGTCCATCCTGCCAGCTTGTCCATGTTCATCTGAGGTCAGGGATTAGGTCCAGGGAAAATTCTAGGACATGTTAGATGAGGCTCATCTAACATGAGCCTTCCCTAACATAAGGCAGGCTCCTAGAAGGGATAGGGGGTCAGGAGAGGGCCAACTGTGTGCTTAGCACCATTCTGTGATGGGATCACAAGAGGTAGCTAGGAACCCCAAGCACTTCAGACACCATAGCACTCAGCCAGAGAACATAATGTGGGCACCCTGGCTTGGGCTTAGTAGGCCAGCAGCAGGAGCTGGACAGAACTGAAATGAGCCAGTGTCCCCTTCTTAGCCTGGGCTCTGGGTGGCAGGGCTAGGAATAGAAATCTCTAGTTGGATGGAGTTGTTCTTGGAAAATCCCCACAAGCTCTGCCAGAAGCATGCTTTAGTGTCAGACTCTGGCTCCTTCAGAATTGTAGGGGAAAGGATATTTCTTCTGCTAGATGACTCAGGCAAGGCCCTTTCCCTGTCTAGACAGCTAGGCATGGCTCTGAGACAGCTAAAGTGGGGATTCACCCATTTATTAAGCCATCTCTCAAATTCACCAAATTCTCAGCCTCACTGAAAAGCAGGGATCCAGGTTCCAGCATTTGTGTAGGAATCTGACACTCAGAGATGCCAAGTAACTTGCCTGAGGTCACATGGCTAAGTCAGGACTGGAGCTCCCACCTATCTAGGGTCAGTTAGTATGCAGTTTCAGTCCCCCACCCCCATTCAAAATCCCCAAGAGGGCAGGGTGTCCACCCACAGGCCAAGGATGCCACTTCCAGCCTTCCCACTTGCCAATGCCCAGTGCCTGTCACTCTCAGAATAACCCTGAGAGTGGCATGGATTACAGGTCATCACCTGGGACCTATTTTTGTTCTTTTGGTAACAAGGAAGTCTCACCTTGTGCAGTAACTGTTTGGGGAAAGGATGGAGCATGTGACCCTCAACCCCAACTGACATTGTTGCCCTGCTGGGAAATGACCCTGACTAGGAAGGGGAAGGCCTGGCTCAGCCACACTACCTTTCTCTCCCTGTCCTAGCCACTTCCCAGAATCTGGTTCCCACATACTGGCAGCCCACACCTATATACATGCAAACACTGACCGGGAAGCCCAGAGTGTCTTTATTTGTCCTTATGATCCATCATCAGGTCTTACACACCTGAACAGAAAATTCTTTGTCATGTCTAGCTGTTGAATGAGCCCATTTCCTTGGGTTCTAGTTGGAGCATTCATTCTAGAATTCAGGTGCAGGGGCCATTTGGGGATTCAACATCTAGAATTTGACTTTCAGAATCTGGGGCTTTGGAATTCTGTGTGGGCAGGAACATTAGAGAAGATGACAGAAGCTATGGGTATAACCACATATACTCTGAAAGGTCAAGTACAATCTCAGGAATTATGGACCCTAAAGGCCATTTATAGAGGGGGTGATCCTTGAGGGTGCAGTCCACAGATCTGTGGAGGGACATTCCAGTAGATTTGGGGTTTCTCCCTGCTGAAACAAGTTGTATTTGTGTGTATGGAAGTGTGGGAGAATGTCATGTCCTGAGCCCAGCAGCCTGAGAGAAATGCTCAAAAAAAAGACTGGAAGGAAGTCTGACAAAAGAAAACATTACTATAACAACAAAACAAGACTGACTGTGGCAATAAGAGTCATGACAATAAGAATTACAGTTCTTGTTTTTCTTTTTCGTTCTTTGGTGCTGGGAATACAACCCAGGGCCTCATGCATGCTAGGCAAGTTCTCTGCCACTGAGCCACACCTCAGCCCCCTCAGTTTTTGAAGGCCAATTATGTGCTAGGCCCTGTGTTAAGTCAGGGCTTGGTTTGTCTCATCTCAGTTAATCTCCACAACCTGCTCCTCTCAGGGTGAGAGGGTGGAGAGTGGCCTGTGGTTGGTTTTGCTGGGTCTGCATCATCCCTGGAGATGGTTGAGCCCTCGGGGATGCTGTACTCTCCCTGTGAGCTGTGCTAGGAGTGAGAGGGCAGGGCTGACCCTCTTGGGGATGCCTTCAGGGAGCCAGCCAGACCCACTGAGCTAACCCCCCATTTGGCTCTACTCCTCTAGGCGTTGGGGCTTGAAATAGCAGTGGCTCAAGAGCTGACAATCAAAGGGCAGCTAAAAAAAGGCCTCTCAGTCTGGGCTCTGTCGTGGACGGCTGGTAGGACCTATTTTGAGGGAGAGTGCCGACGTGCCAATGGAAAATCCACGGGGCGGGAGTCTCCAAGGTGGGGGACCCATGTGCCTCCCTCTTCCCATTCTGGCCCCTCACCCCCGAGTGTGCATGTGTGCATGCACATGCACACACACAGTTGAGTACACACACATAGATACAAGTTGCAGCCCTTACCCCACCCTTCTGAATGTTGGGCCCTGAGATCCCTACAATAGCCTGGGAAAGGGATGAGGAAACAAGCTCAGAGAAGAACAGCAACTTGCCCAAGATCACACAGCTGAGAAGTGGGCAGGACTGTGGCCAATCTGTGGCCCCGAGTCCAGTGCTGTTCCCTATCGGCAGCCCCTTAACTGAGGAAGCCAATACATTGTCCTCTGGAATGTCAAAGGCTCAGAGTGGGTAACGATGCTTGTATATTCTGAGTTGGGCCGGGTAGGTACTGAGAAGGTCATGTGGGAAGAAATCCCACCAGAATCCCCCAGGCTAGTTCTGATGAGACCTCGCCTGGCTGTAAGCAGAGGCAGCTGGAGCAGGGCCTCAACTGCAGTGAACCCAGCCCCCAGCCCAGCCCTGTGACCACCTCACCCCCACTCTGCCCAGGTCCCCAGAGGCTGGCAGCCCCTGCCAAGTTTCCAGGGAATGTGTCAGATAAGGGGCGGGTGCTCATGACTCCCTCCCACCCCGCCACTATCTCTGACCCTCCCGCCACCAAGTGAGTAAGAATAGCAACAGCCCTGGGGGGTGGGCACATATAGGGCCACCACAATGTAGAACAACACAAAATACCTTCAGGAGGGCAGTTTTCGCCTTCAGATGGAGGAAAGGTCTCTGGGTTTCCCTGCCCAGTCCTGCCAGCCTCCACTGTCCTGGGCTGGAAGTGCCCCACACGGTATAGTAAAGGGAAAACCTCAGGCCTGCAGGGCAGCAGAGGATCTGGGGAAGGCAACGCTGCTGCCTTCTGGATCTTGGCCCAGGGACTGTACTCTGTCCTCCAGAGCTGTGTTACCTGGAGCTGGGTGCAGTCCCCCCTCTGAGCCCATAAGCAGGGGAAGGAGGCCAAACAGCTCATTGAAGCAAGTGAGACAGCCAGCCAAGGCCTCTCCTAGGGCTGGAGCCCTCACTCTTCTTTTTTTTTTTGGTACTGGGGATTGAACTCAAGTGTACTCGACCACTGACCCACATCCCTAGCCCTATTTTGTGTTTTATGTAGAGACAGGTCTCACTGAGTTGCTTAGCACCTCGCCGTTGCTGAGGCTGGCTTTGAACTCGCGATTCTCCTGTCTCAGCCTCCCTAAGTGCTTGGGTTACAGGCTTGAGCCACCGTGCCCGCCTTCACTCTTCTTTTAACAGCAGCCCTGCCTGGCTTCTGCATGGCCCTCAGAAGTCTGGTCAGCGGGCATATGGATAGGGTAAGGGTTCCCAGGTTCCATAAATAGGGGTCCTTGTGATTCGATCACAGGGTGGAAGGGACATATCGTGGCTGGTATCCCTTCATCAGTCTCTTTGTGACACTCCTGTGAGTGTGACAGCATGACCACGTTACTCAGGGAAGAGGTTGTTGTCATGGAACCCCTGGTGGGCATCACTGTGACACCGGAAGTGGGGAGATCCAGGGAGCCTGCTCTCAGTGTTCCTGAGTCACTGTGACACCTGAGCATGACTAAGGGAGTCAAGTTCCCTGGTCCCCACATCACTGGCCCCTCAGTTCTCACAGCCTGACTCGCAGCATGGATGGGGACCCAAGCCCCTATTCTGCCCTCGCTCCAGCCCCCTTTCCCTCCTCATCTGCCCCATGTTCTCAGGTGACTCTTTCCCTTGACCCTCACTCCTGCTTCTTTTCTTCCCATGTCACCCACCTATAGGGCCCCCACAAGGAGGTCAGGATGCTAGATAAGGAGGCAGAGGGATGTGAGCTCATGTTCCAACAGCACATAAGCGAGACTGCAGTGCATACTTACACACCTATGGGAACACACATGTGCACACTTATGCCTGATAGAGTGACAGAGCTGCTGAGGGTCTCCCAAGCTGAGTCCCCCAACTAGCTTTCCAGGTGGGCTCCCACTATGCCTGCATTCTTGAATCTTTCCACACCTCTGAGGTCCTCTCAGTAGGAAACATGTCATCCCACAGCAACAGGACATCTGGCGGGGAGATCTCAGGAAGAACTTCTGCCCTGAGGCCCAAACTAGAGTCCTGTGGTGGATATAGATGTGGGGGGTGGGTCTAGGGGTCCAAGACTGTTTCATTCTTTGGGGGAGAGGGCTGGACTGACCTCCGGGCCTGTTGTTTCAAGAACTCTATCACTAGGGCTGGAAAAAGTTTAAAAATATCCTCATGTTTACATTCTTTCCCAGTATGCCTCCTGGTTCTCAGTGCTGGGCGTCTTTGATCTGGCCCTGTGCTTCTGGAAGGGGCCTGGGAGAAGGAGAGCAGGAACCCCACTCTGGGGCCAATTTCTCCACCCCTCCAGCTCCAGCCCAGTCAGAGACCCGTTAGACCCCTTAGCAACAGAGCCAAAGAGAGCCTGGGGTCTGGAAAGGAGCCCAGGCTGGAAGCGGTGTCTTGGGTCACCCAGCAAGACCAGCTAGGGCTGGAGCTGGGACCCTTCTCCATACTCCTTCCTTAAAGCCTAGACCTCATGGGGCCTCTAGGGAGTGTGGGGATGCAGACCTTTTGGAGACTGGAGAAAGCCACGTTTACTAAGCTCCTGCAGTGTTCCTGCACACTGCTAAATGCATTTTGCAAGAATTTTTCACATGTAATTCTCCCAACAGCTCCATGAATTTAGGCCCATTTTATCAACAAGTAAACTGAGACTCAGGGAACTAGAGTGATTTACCTGGGAACACAAGCAAGGATGAGGTGGGCCACAGATAGCATGCTTTTCTACCCAGGGGTGCCATTGGGACCCCACCTTACTCTGTTAAGATCTAAGCCCTGCCTGCAGCATGAGGTCCTCCTTACTAGTGTGATTCACTACAAACACTCATTGCTCTACTGCTAAAGTGTGTCTCTCTCTTGGTGACCTTCACCTTCCTCTTTAAAATGAGGCTAAGAAATGTATGTCTACAGGTGCTCAGGGAAACTGAGCCTTGGCCCTTATGGTCAGTTCTACATTGATGTAACTAGTGAGTGTCCTGGGGCCTGGTGGCTAAAGGAAGAAACCCTCAAGCTGGGACAGCTACTTCAACTGGCCCTGGCATCTTTTTATCTACCCTTTCCTCTGTTGGTTTCCTATCCACCTGTTCATCAACCCATCCACCCACTAACCCATCCATCCACCCATCTACCTACCCATGCAACTATTACTCACTCTCCCACCCACCTGACCCACTCATCTAGCCACCTACCCATCCATCTAGAACAAAGACCCAGACAGCAGGAAGGTTCTCACTCAGGTGCCAAATCTCACTGGTTGGATGAATCTGGGATGGTCCTGCCATCTTTTTATGATCCACATTTCCCATCTTTACCTGGAGAAACTGGCCAGGGTGATCTGTAAGGGTCTTCTGGGAGATCTGTGGGAGCAGAGACCACCTGGAGGCTGTGGATACTTCTAGAGAGGTAATATGGACCTTGGCCACACAGTTTTGCATTGTGATCTAGTTCCAAGACTCTGACTACAGCCCTTACTGACCACCCCACCCCACCCCCGCCACCTTCAAGATCCTCCACTGCAAAATGGGAACAATAATCTACCCTAGATTGATGGGAAGATTAGATAAGCTGGAACCTCCAAGGAACTTTGTGTCCTGAAGACTTCTGAGCCAGACAGAGTATCCTCTGAGAGTGGCAGGAAAGCCCTGCTTGGGCTGGGGTGGTCGATGTAACCTCCAGTGGCAGGGTGGG
The DNA here is from genome assembly GCA_004024805.1 of Geosciurus inauris. Classification (NCBI taxonomy): domain Eukaryota; kingdom Metazoa; phylum Chordata; class Mammalia; order Rodentia; family Sciuridae; genus Geosciurus; species Geosciurus inauris. Next base: position 190,389 of record PVHX01001699.1, read on the forward strand.
ATCGTCCCCAAGTATAGGGTGGCCTGTGAATCTATCTACAGGCTCCTGCAGGCCAGCCAGATTGCCTGCCCTGGTTCTCTTAGCTAGCCTTGGCCCCCATCCCACAGAATCTGCCAGCCATGGAGAGATTATCTCCTAAAAATAGGGCTGGGCCCCACCAAGGTTGTTTTTCTTCCTTCCCCGTGATTTACCATCATCAGCTCAGGGTGCCTGGGATGGCAAGTCCCACCCTGATTCCCCAGAGACTATCAGGAAGGAGACATGTGGGATCAGCCTGTGTCTGAGATAGGTCAAAGGGCAGGGTGTAGAGGTCACTCTGCAGGTGTGGGTTCAGCAGGGCACCAGGGCCATGGCTTAACTTAGGCCAGAGGCAGGGGTTCACCTGGGGCAATAGCAACTCCAGGGTGAATCATGGGGGTGCCTGTCCAATGCAATGGTATCCATCTGAATGACTCCCCTTCCCTGACTTTCTGCAGGTGCCCCTATGTGCTCACTAGCCTGCGTGGGAAAACCTGAAGTGCCCTGGAGCCCGCACTGGGGCAAAAGGACCCACCATCACCTCACCTCTCCTGTTCTTGCTTATAGGGCCCTCAAGATTCCTGAACAGGGGCTGGAGTTGTAGCTCAATGGTAGAGTGCTTACCTAGCATGTGTGAGGCACTGGGTTCGATCCTCAGCACCATATAAAAATAAATAAATAAATAAATAGAATAAAATAAAGGTATTGTGTCCATTTACAACTAAAGAAAAAAAAGAGAGATTCCTGAACAGGCTACTTCTGAGACTGAGGGACCTCTGCCCACCCCTGGGTACAGGTGACTCATGACTCATGCACAGGAACAAAAGTGTTCTCACACATGAGCAGAGGACACAGACTCACAAGGTCATGTCCTTCCATAGCAAAAATAATGTCCTAAAAATACAGGAATGACACCTTCCAACACTGTCCTCCTCAACCCACCCCCTCACAGTTAACTCATCTGGGGTAAATGACCCAAGAAAATGACCTTTCTTTCTTTGGCCCCAATATTTCACCAATAGCCCATATGATGCCCTGTGTTCTTCCTTACAAGGGACCCAGTCTTGTCCCTCAAGCCCCCAGACCCATTCTGTGCAGCAGGAGATGGGGAGGGCATGAAGGGGAGGTGTGTTCAAACCCACACACTTGCATGCACACATGCTTGTGGACATTCAGGCACGGGCACAGCAATCCTTTACAGCCCAGCCCAGCTTGCTGAGTATTTATTATTGGACAACAAGCTGCCATGTGGAGTACTCCCATGGAGAACCCATAGAGTCAGTGTCCGGGCTCTGAAGACTTGTCAGGTAACAGTGCCTCTGCCCAGGTAGGTGGAAAGGCTTTTACTCTATCCTCATCTCCACTGGACCTTGGGTACTGGAACTTTCACCAGTGGATTCAGATGAAGTCAGAGGCCAAAATTTCCAGCTGGGGCTTCCTGGGTCACTCAGATGGTTCCCTTCAAGGGCATACTGTCTGCTGGCTGATCCAGGTCCTTCTTCCTCGCCAGGGCCAGGTGAGTGAAAGTGAGGATGAGGAAGAAGCCTGAGGGGCCCGAGAAGGATGGATCAACCCTCAGGAGGGGCTGTGGGACTTGTCCCTTACTAGAGACTTGCTGCTATTGGCATCAGTTTAATAAAGAGAAGAAGTTTCCTAGACAATGTCACAAAGGATAGGCTGGTATAACTCCTAGTGCCTGAACAATTCAGACCACTTGGTCTTCTCATCCCTCACCAAGCCCTCACTGCACTGAGGCAGCCCCGGAACACCCCATCCTCTAAAGTTCCCTTCTCTGGGGGACAGTTTGGGTGGAGTTCATCTGAGAGTCAGTGAGTTGCTCCTGTGTTCTTCCAAGAGAAAGGCACATCATAGCTTTCTGTCAGAACCAGCAAAGAAAACCAGCAAGGAAAAAAAATTTAAGGAGCTAAAGAAATACAGGGAGGGTCTGGGGTGATGGCTCAGTGGTAGAGCACTTGCCTAGCATGTGTGAGGCACTGGGTTTGATCCTCAGCACCACATATAAATAAATAAAATAAAGGTATTGTGTCCATCTACAACTAAATATATATACATATATATACACATATATACACATATAAAGAAATACAGGGAATGGAGAGGATGGTTTGAACTGAAGGAACTAAGCTGGGAAGACCTAGGCTCTGCCACATTGTGGCCATGTAACCTCAGACAAATTATTCACCTTTTCTGATCTGCAGGGACCTCATGTGCAAAACAGGAAGATACCATGATCTGCCTCACAGAGTAATGAGAGGATTCCATGTGACAATCCACGTAAGGTGTTTATCATAGGGCCTGACATAGTGCATAAAAACATAATAGAACATGCTCTTATAAGTGATGAGTATGATGACTATGATGCCAGGGGATACGAGTATAATGAGAAGGAGAGTTGGGGGTTCCTTTCTCCAGACCTGGTGTCACTATAGGCACAAGGGGCACTGTTTATCTGGAAGCTGTGGCCCCAACCAGCCATCACCCTCCCCCATGCAGGAGCCCATCCTCCATTACCTATTGCTGCCAGGGTGCCCGCGAGGATGCCCACTGCCGACAGCTTCGTGGGCATGCCCTTCATGTGGCCCACCTTACGCATGCACTGCCCCTCCACATTGCAGCGACACACAATCACTGGGGGACAGAGTAAAGGGAGGTGAGAGTGATGTGGGAGGGCTCTCTTGGCCGCTTAGAGACCCCAGTCTGGTGAGCTGGCTGACATGTTTTTGTCACACATGTATGCATGAGTATGTGAAGGTGTGTGTTCTGCTCTGTGTGTGCCTAGGTGCACGCAGCTATGTGGGTTCAACCACAGATATGTAAGCAAGCACAGGTGCATGCTGTCCATGTAAGCCCGCATGATGTGTACCAGCCCTTCCCCCTGTAGCCTGATTCTCCCTCAGGCTTCTGCACCCAAGCCTCAGCCTCACCTCGAACCAGGAGCTGCCACATCCGGGCATTGTGGCTGACAACCACAGGGACTACATGTTCTCGTGGCTCCACCCAATGCAGGGCCAGGGTGAGGTAGGCATGGGAACCTGTCAGGTTGCAGGCAGTGACCAGGGTCAGGTTGACAGTTTCACAGGGGGCTGCTCCCCCTAGGTCTAATGCCACCCCCATCTCACTTCCAGGTGACCCTACCTCTCTTCCCCCATCACATACCATTGAGAGGCTGGAGGCGCCAATCCCGCTGCACAGTGGGATTGGGCCCAAGAGCAAAGCTGTAGGGACCATGCCCACTGGCCAGGTCAGGGTCCTCACTGGTGATGAGCACTCCATAGTCCTGGCGTGGTGTGCACAGGTGTTGAGCAGGTACAGGAGCCAGAGTCAGGGTGGGGGCAGGAGGGGCCTTTAGGAAGTGGACCATGAGGGTGGCAGAGGTACTCAGTCCTGGCTCATCTGCATTGTTGGGGGTACAGTGAGCTCTAGAGTCTCTAGGCTGGTCCCTCCCCACATAACCCATCAGTTTCATTCTGCTGCTTCCCTGCCACTCTCCCTCCATTCCACCCCCTTCTCTCCATCCCGTCATCATCCCCATGGCAGTCTCTTCTTCACGATGGGCTTCACTCCTTCACTATCTGAACCTGTCCCCCATCGCTACATCTGCTACTGGTGTCCACCTGCACCTTTCTAGATGCCAAACCTGCCCCCATTGCCACACCTCCTACTGATGCCAGCACCCAGAAACATGGCAGCACTCTCGCCATAGAAGAGCTCACCCCTGAGGGTCTTCCCTGAGCTCAGGGCCAGCTGTTCATCCTGTCAAAGCTCCATTCACAGTCCTCCACATCTGGCCTCAGCGTCCTATTTGGCTCATCTCTCAACACTCCTGCCCTAGAGGCGGGCTCTGGCCCTCCTTCCACCTCCCCAGTCCAGTCCTTCTGTCCTGAGCTTGTCTCTAAAGCTAACACCCTAAGAGGCCATCCAAAAGTTAAGGGACTGGGTTGGGGGATTTCAAGTGTGAAGCTAGGAGGGTAGTGGAAGAGGGAAGGCAGAGGCCAGGTCTACCTGACTCCCTCCTACTACCTGGGGGAGGACCCATTCTCAGAAAGAGACACTTAGCTCCTTGTCCCTCTCTCTTGCCTGGGGCTTGGTGATTATCTGTAAGGGTCCCAGGGAGAAAGCTCAGTCCTGCCCATCTGTCCATCTGTTTGATGTTTGCATATAAAACTAGTAAGATTTGCATATAGAACTATTTCAATATGTAGTCCCAGTGCCTCCCTCCCAGAGGCCCCCATCATTGCCTAGCCATACCTGCATCCTGGGCCTCCACAAGCACTGTGTATGAGTCCCCAGGCTGGGCGTCATGCAGGGACTGGGCCGTGTGTACTTCCCCCGAGAACTCCTTGATGCATAGCCAGCCCTCTGAGTCATTGACCAGGGAAAACCTAAGGCCCAGAGAAGGGGGTAGAGGTAAGGAGGCACTGGGACTATGCATGGGGTCTTACCCAGAAATCCTCAGGACAGCGTGATCTGCTCAAATTCCACATTCTCTCTATGACTCAAGAGACAGCAGTGCTGGGATGCCCAGGCTCTCTCCCCAGCCTCAGGAATTGTTAGTGGTGGGGGACTTGAACAATGGATACTGTGGGTAGGGGAGAACT